>JAQIUQ010007230.1:287500-392889 GCA_030378365.1 Hybognathus amarus | reverse complement strand
ATATATGGACAGATTGATATGTTTATATGGCATAAATGCTACGTGAAATTTTTATATCTCAGCTCTGGCAGGGTCTACAGCTTTCACTTATTTGTACTTAGATCAAAGTCCCCATCATCAGAATCTAGAGTTTCAAGAAATCAAACTCTTGACTCCTGGAAAAAAAAAAAAAACGACAGTGGACCCCTTACGTTTTTTTTTTCGGGTCAAAATTTTGATTTTCTTGAAACTCTGGATTCTGATAGAAGGCCATGTG
The DNA here is from genome assembly GCA_030378365.1 of Hybognathus amarus. Lineage (NCBI taxonomy): Eukaryota > Metazoa > Chordata > Actinopteri > Cypriniformes > Leuciscidae > Hybognathus > Hybognathus amarus. The sequence goes on along the minus strand of JAQIUQ010007230.1, from coordinate 392,633 downwards.
ACTTAGATCTGAGTGCAAAAATGGAGGCCTCAGCACCTTCAGAGCTGAGATATTGAGATTTCACGTAGCATTTATGCCATTGTAAATATCTCAATATCTCAGCTCTGTATGCCATTATAAATATCTAAATATCTCAGCTCTGGAAGGGTCTAGAGCCTCCATTTTTGCACTCAGATCTAAGTCCCATGGCCCTCTATCAGAATCCAGAAGTTTCAAGAAAATCAAAACTTTCGACCCGAAAAAAAAACGTAAAGGGTACCACTGTCGTTTTTTTTTTCGGGTCAAAATTTTGATTTTCTTGAAACTCTGGATTCTGATAGAGGGCCATGGGACTTAGATCTGAGTGCAAAAATGGAGGCTCTAGACCCTTCCAGAGCTGAGATATTTAGATATTTATAATGGCATACAGAGCTGAGATATTGAGATATTTACAATGGCATAAATGCTACGTGAAATCTCAATATCTCAGCTCTGGGAAGGGTCTGAGAGCCTCCATTTTTGCACTCAGATCTAAGTCACATGGCCCTCTATCAGAATCCAGAGTTTCAAGAAAATCAAAATTTCTGATCCCGAAAAAAAAACGTAAGGGGTACCACTGTCGTTTTTTTTCGGGTCAAAATTTTGATTTTCTTGAAAACTTGGATTCTGATAGAGGGCCATGGGACTTAGATCTGAGTGCAAAAATGGAGGCTCTAGACCTTCCAGAGCTGAGATATTGAGATCTCACGTAGCATTTATGCCATTGTAAATATCTCAATATCTCAGCTTGTATGCCATTATAAATATCTAAATATCTCAGCTCTGGAAGGGTCTAGAGCCTCCATTTTTGCACTCAGATCTAAGTCCCATGGCCCTCTATCAGAATCCAGAGTTTCAAGAAGATCTGGAGAAACTTATTTTTTCGCACAAAAAAAACATAAGGGGTACCACTGTCGTTTTTTTTTTGGGTCAAAATTTTGATTTTCTTGAAACTCTGGATTCTGATAGAGGGCCATGGGACTTAGATCTGAGTGCAAAAATGGAGGCTCTAGACCTTCCAGCTGAGATATTGAGATTTCACGTAGCATTTATGCCATTGTAAATATCTCAATATCTCAGCTCCTGTATGCCATTATAAATATCTAAATATCTCAGCTCTGGAAGGGTCTTAGAGCCTCCATTTTTGCACTCAGGTCTAAGTCCCATGGCCCTCTATCAGAATCCAGAGTTTCAAGAAGATTGGAGAAACTTATTTTTTCGCACAAAAAAAACATAAGGGGTACCACTGTCGTTTTTTTTTTTCGGGTCAAAATTTTGATTTTCTTGAAACTCTGGATTCTGATAGAGGGCCATGGGACTTAGATCTGAGTGCAAAAATGGAGGCTCTAGACCTTCCAGAGCTGAGATATTGAGATCTCACGTAGCATTTATGCCATTGTAAATATCTCAATATCTCAGCTCTGTATGCCATTATAAATATCTAAATATCTCAGCTCTGGAAGGGTCTAGAGCCTCCATTTTTGCACTCAGGTCTAAGTCCCATGGCCCTCTATCAGAATCCAGAGTTTCAAGAAGATTGGAGAAACTTATTTTTTCGCACACAAAAAAAAACATAAGGGGTACCACTGTCGTTTTTTTTTTTTCGGGTCAAAATTTTGATTTTCTTGAAACTCTGGATTCTGATAGAGGGCCATGGGACTTAGATCTGAGTGCAAAAATGGAGGCTCTAGCACCTTCAGAGCTGAGATATTGAGATCTCACGTAGCATTTATGCCATTGTAAATATCTCAATATCTCAGCTCCTGTATGCCATTATAAACATCTAAATACTCAGCTCTGGAAGGGTCTAGAGCCTCCATTTTTGCACTCAGGTCTAAGTCCCATGGCCCTCTATCAGAATCCAGAGTTTCAAGAAGATTGGAGAAACTTATTTTTTCGCACAAAAAAAAAACATAAGGGGTACCACTGTCGTTTTTTTTTTTCGGGTCAAAATTTTGATTTTCTTGAAACTCTGGATTCTGATAGAGGGCCATGGGACTTAGATCTGAGTGCAAAAATGGAGGCTCTAGACCTTCAGAGCTGAGATATTGAGATCTCATGTAGCATTTATGCCATTGTAAATATCTCAATATCTCAGCTCTGTATGCCATTATAAATATCTAAATATCTCAGCTCTGGAAGGGTCTAGAGCCTCCATTTTTGCACTCAGGTCTAAGTCCCATGGCCCTCTATCAGAATCCAGAGTTTCAAGAAGATTGGAGAAACTTATTTTTTTCGCACAAAAAAAAAAACATAAGGGGTACCACTGTCGTTTTTTTTTTCGGGTCAAAATTTTGATTTTCTTGAAAACTCTGGATTCTGATAGAGGGCCATGGGACTTAGATCTGAGTGCAAAAATGGAGGCTCAGACCTTCCAGAGCTGAGATATTGAGATCTCACGTAGCATTTATGCCATTGTAAATATCTCAATATCTCAGCTCTGTATGCCATTATAAATATCTAAATATCTCAGCTCTGGAAGGGTCTAGAGCCTCCATTTTTGCACTCAGGTCTAAGTCCCATGGCCCTCTATCAGAATCCAGAGTTTCAAGAAGATTGGAGAAACTTATTTTTTCGCACACAAAAAAAAAACATAAGGGGTACCACTGTCGTTTTTTTTTTTCGGGTCAAAATTTTGATTTTCTTGAAACTCTGGATTCTGATAGAGGGCCATGGGACTTAGATCTGAGTGCAAAATGGAGGCTCTACACCTTCAGAGCTGAGATATTGAGATCTCACGTAGCATTTATGCCATTGTAAATATCTCAATATCTCAGCTCTGTATGCCATTATAAATATCTAAATATCTCAGCTCTGGAAGGGTCTAGAGCCTCCATTTTTGCACTCAGGTCTAAGTCCCATGGCCCTCTATCAGAATCCAGAGTTTCAAGAAGATTGGAGAAACTTATTTTTTCACACAAAAAAAAAACATAAGGGGTACCACTGTCGTTTTTTTTTTGGGTCAAAATTTAGATTTTCTTGAAACTCTGGATTCTGATAGAGGGCCATGGGACTTAGATCTGAGTGCAAAAATGGAGGCTCTAGACCTTCCAGAGCTGAGATATTGAGATCTCACGTAGCATTTATGCCATTGTAAATATCTCAATATCTCAGCTCTGTATGCCATTATAAATATCTAAATATCTCAGCTCTGGAAGGGCCTAGAGCCTCCATTTTTGCACTCAGGTCTAAGTCCCATGGCCCTCTATCAGAATCCAGAGTTTCAAGAAGATTGGAGAAACTTATTTTTTCGCACAAAAAAAAAACATAAGGGGTACCACTGTCGTTTTTTTTTTCGGGTCAAAATTTAGATTTTCTTGAAACTCTGGATTCTGATAGAGGGCCATGGGACTTAGATCTGAGTGCAAAAATGGAGGCTCTAGACCCTTCCAGAGCTGAGATATTGAGATCTCACGTAGCATTTATGCCATTGTAAATATCTCAATATCTCAGCTCTGTATGCCATTATAAATATCTAAATATCTCAGCTCTGGAAGGGTCTAGAGCCTCCATTTTTGCACTCAGGTCTAAGTCCCATGGCCCTCTATCAGAATCCAGAGTTTCAAGAAGATTGGAGAAACTTATTTTTTCGCACAAAAAAAAAAAACATAAGGGGTACCACTGTCGTTTTTTTTTCGGGTCAAAATTTTGATTTTCTTGAAACTCTGGATTCTGATAGAGGGCCATGGGACTTAGATCTGAGTGCAAAAATGGAGGCTCTACACCTTCCAGAGCTGAGATATTGAGATCTCACGTAGCATTTATGCCATTGTAAATATCTCAATATCTCAGCTCTGTATGCCATTATAAATATCTAAATATCTCAGCTCTGGAAGGGTCTAGAGCCTCCATTTTTGCACTCAGGTCTAAGTCCCATGGCCCTCTATCAGAATCCAGAGTTTCAAGAAGATTGGAGAAACTTATTTTTTCGCACACAAAAAAAAAAACATAAGGGGTACCACTGTCGTTTTTTTTTGGGTCAAAATTTAGATTTTCTTGAAACTCTGGATTCTGATAGAGGGCCATGGGACTTAGATCTGAGTGCAAAAATGGAGGCTCTAGACCTTCCAGAGCTGAGATATTGAGATCTCACGTAGCATTTATGCCATTGTAAATATCTCAATATCTCAGCTCTGTATGCCATTATAAATATCTAAATATCTCAGCTCTGGAAGGGTCTAGAGCCTCCATTTTTGCACTCAGGTCTAAGTCCCATGGCCCTCTATCAGAATCCAGAGTTTCAAGAAGATTGGAGAAACTTATTTTTTCGCACAAAAAAAAAACATAAGGGGTACCACTGTCGTTTTTTTTTCGGGTCAAAATTTTGATTTTCTTGAAACTCTGGATTCTGATAGAGGGCCATGGGACTTAGATCTGAGTGCAAAAATGGAGGCTCTAGACCTTCCAGAGCTGAGATATTGAGATCTCACGTAGCATTTATGCCATTGTAAATATCTCAATATCTCAGCTCTGTATGCCATTATAAATATCTAAATATCTCAGCTCTGGAAGGGTCTAGAGCCTCCATTTTTGCACTCAGGTCTAAGTCCATTGACCCTCTATCAGAATCCAGAGTTTCAAGAAGATTGGAGAAACTTATTTTTTCGCACAAAAAAAAAAACATAAGGGGTACCACTGTCGTTTTTTTTTTTTTCGGGTCAAAATTTTGATTTTCTTGAAACTCTGGATTCTGATAGAGGGCCATGGGACTTAGATCTGAGTGCAAAAATGGAGGCTCTAGACCTTCCAGAGCTGAGATATTGAGATCTCACGTAGCATTTATGCCATTGTAAATATCTCAATATCTCAGCTCTGTATGCCATTATAAATATCTAAATATCTCAGCTCTGGAAGGGTCTAGAGCCTCCATTTTTGCACTCAGGTCTAAGTCCCATGGCCCTCTATCAGAATCCAGAGTTTCAAGAAGATTGGAGAAACTTATTTTTTCGCACACAAAAAAAAACATAAGGGGTACCACTGTCGTTTTTTTTTTGGGTCAAAATTTTGATTTTCTCTGAAACTCTGGATTCTGATAGAGGGCCATGGGACTTAGATCTGAGTGCAAAAATGGAGGCTCTAGACCTTCCAGAGCTGAGATATTGAGATCTCATGTAGCATTTATGCCATTGTAAATATCTCAATATCTCAGCTCTGTATGCCATTATAAATATCTAAATATCTCAGCTCTGGAAGGGTCTAGAGCCTCCATTTTTGCACTCAGGTCTAAGTCCATTGACCCTCTATCAGAATCCAGAGTTTCAAGAAGATTGGAGAAACTTATTTTTTCGCACAAAAAAAAAACATAAGGGGTACCACTGTCGTTTTTTTTTTGGGTCAAAATTTAGATTTTCTTGAAACTCTGGATTCTGATAGAGGGCCATGGGACTTAGATCTGAGTGCAAAAATGGAGGCTCTAGACCTTCCAGAGCTGAGATATTGAGATCTCATGTAGCATTTATGCCATTGTAAATATCTCAATATCTCAGCTCTGTATGCCATTATAAATATCTAAATATCTCAGCTCTGGAAGGGTCTAGAGCCTCCATTTTTGCACTCAGGTCTAAGTCCCATTGGCCCTCTATCAGAATCCAGAGTTTCAAGAAGATTGGAGAAACTTATTTTTTCGCCCCCAAAAAAAAATGACAGTGGTACCCCTTATGTTTTTTGTGGGAGAAAATAAGTATCTCTATAAAACTTGGATTCCTGCACAGAGGCTATGGGACCTGAGCCTGCAGTAAATGAGGCTCAGACACTTCCAGAGCTGAGATATTGAGATCCCATGTAGCATTTATGCCATTATAAATATCTCAATATCTCAGCTCTGGCAAGTGTCTTAGAGCCTTCCATTTTTGCATTCAGGTCTAAGTCCCTTGGCCCTCTATCAGAATCCAGAGTTTCGAGAAGATTGGAGAAACTTATTTTCTCTCCCAAAAAAAAAATATCGACAGTGGTACCCCTTATGTTTTTTTGGGGGAGCGGAAAAATATGTTTCTTCCAATCTTCTTGAAACTCTGGATTCTGAGAGAGGGCCAAGGGACATAGACCTGAGTGCAAAAATGTAGGCTCTAGACCCTTCCAGAGCTGAGATATTGAGATATTTATAATGGCATAAATGCTACGTTGGACTCAATATCTCAGCTCTGGAAGGGTCTAGAGCCTCCATTTTTGCACTCAGGTCTAAGTCCCATGGCCCTCTATAAGAATCCAGAGTTTCAAGAAGATTGGCAGAAAACTTATTTTTTTGCCCCCCAAAAAATATATGACAGTGCCTTATGTGTTTTCTCGGGGGCCCGACAAAATAAGTTCTCACTCCTCCTTGAAACTCTGGATTCAGAGAGGCCATGGGACTAGCTAGTGCAAAATGGAGGCTCTAGACCTTTCCAGAGCTGAGATATTGAGATCCCACGTAGCATTTATGCCATTATAAATATGTCAATATCTCAGCTCTGGAAGGGTCTAGAGCCTACATTTTTGCACTCAGGTCTAAGTCCCATGGCCCTCTATCAGAATCCAGAGTTTCAAGAAGATTGGAGAAACTTATTTTTTTCGCCCAAAAAAAAAAAACATAAGGGTACCACTGTATCTCTAAATTCTTGTTAGTAAAACCTGTGAGAGACACCAACAAACCGGCATTCAAAGCAACACATGTTGGTCCACATTAAGAAAACTGAGCCGTCTCTGAGGAGTGCCATGCCTGTATCCTTCCCTCATACCCACTCACATCCAATGACTCAATCCAGTTAATATAAGCCCTATAGTGAGACCACGCAGTTTCCAGGACAGTGCTCACTTGAACAGCTATTAGCAATTTTGGCTGAGAACTCAGACACTTATTTGTGTTTTCATGAAGCGCGCTCTTGAAATTCAACACACCTCACAAGTGGAAAGTCCATGCTTTTTGACTTGGTCCTTGATTAAAATCTGCTCTGCAGTGCTATTTGATATTCAAATCACTCTCCTCCTACTTTATTTCCACTCTCAACACTCTCTGGAATTATATTACCTCACCTTCGATGAGAATACCAGAGTCTATCGCTGGACAACTTGCTTTGCAAGTCAATACAAAAAGCTGCGCACATTCCAGAGCAACATTTTTCCAGGTGCACAGATGCACCTGATTTATTGGATAAGGATTCAAAGACTGGACAGTGTACACATGATGACAGTCTTATGAGGGTGCGTGTCTAGACTGGTTGGGTGCAGCAATGCACAACACTGTCCCGACGCTAACGACAATGTGTTGCATGATCACGTTTATGAACTGCAATATCCATTTGATAATCTCTGCAGGGGTTTTGAACTCTCTGGGGTTTGCCCAGGGATAGTTCAAAGGAAGAATTGCGGTTAAGTTACTGAATGTAAATTCAGAGCCGCAAACGTCATATCATATCTGTTTGCTTAGTAGGTGTGTAATGGTGAACACGGCTTTAGGGATCTTTTTACAATATATACGAAATTTGCTGCATGTGGTCCAATACAATGTTTGGTCGAAAGTTGTCTTTACTACTTCCTTATATACTTACTCTATATAAGACTTTATCTCATCCCCTCACGTGTGTGTGTTATTATTAGGAGTGTCTGGAAGTGTACCTGTAAGGCAAACACAAAAAAATGAAACCCTGTTCACAAGTACATTATTACCAAGATAACAAACACTTCACCAGCATATCTTCCAGAAATAAACTGAAAATATCAGTTGAAGCATATATTTTAGCTTTTTAAATGTACTGATTCTCAAGAAGGCTGAATTTCTTACTAAAATACAGTAAAAACAATATTGTAAAATATTATTACAATAAGAGTTTTTTTATAAAATATAACTTATTCCTGTTGCAAAGATGAATTTTCAGCAATTTTTCCTTCAATATTTTCATTAGACAAAGATGCATTAATCAATGTGACAGACTTAAAAGGTTACAAAAGATTTAGATTTCAAATAAATGTGGCTCTTATGAACTTTCTATTTATCAAAAATGTAAGTTTTCAATATTGATAATAATTTGGGCTGTCATCCACAATAAAAGCTTGTGTTTACATGTGGGTGCACTGTGTATAATTATATATATATATATATATATATATATATATATATATATATATATATATATATATATATATATATATACACACACATGTGTAGTATATATTTAAGAAATATTTTCATGTATATACTGTATATATGATTTATATATAATTTGTATTACATATAAATATTTTATATATAAATAATATTTTTTCTTTAATATACATGCATGTGTCTTTATATATATATATACAAAATAATTATACATAGTGCACCCACAGATATTATATAAGCGCCAGGCTCTATTATATTATATAAACACAAACTTTTATTTTGAATGCGATTAATCATTTGACAGCCCTAATAATCCAAAAAACATTTCTTGAGCAGCATATCATCATATTAAAATGATTTCTGAAGCATCATGTGACACTGAAGACTGGAGTAATGATGCTGAAAATTCAGCAATATATTAAAATAAAAAAAAAACAATTATTTTATATTGTAATAATATTTCATAACATTAATGTTTTTACTGTATTTTCTAATCAAACAAACATGTATTTATCATAAATGTTATTATATTATGATGCATTATAATAAGCACGCCCTATATTTAATTATATAAGTATACTTTTAAAGTATGCATGACCAAAACATACAGTATCATCACTATGCTATGTGTAAAGAAAAATAGTGTTATATAGGACCATGTGCATTAGTGTCAACTAAAAGGCTACTGAAACTATTGAACAACTGAACTCTCAAGTGGCCAGTTCTAGTTACCCATAATGATACATATTATATGACCATTGCCTAGCAAGAAAATAACTGTAACATAAAGATCAGCAAGGACCAGAACCCGGGCACAGGTTCAAGATGGTGACGCTGGTACCCGTAAGGACTAGAGGAGGAGTGCGCAGTTCACCGAGGGAGGGAGGAACCTGCTGCATTCAGTAGCTCTGAGACTGAGAGAGAGGGTTTTAATCCGAAACTGCCTTTGATTAACAAAAAGTTTCGTGTTTATATCTCGATCTCGACGCGTAGAATGTAGAATAGTGGCGCAGGTGCTGCAGCTGCACATTTTATTGCAGTTCTGGTGACTGCCTGCATTGAATGAGACTTGTAAAGTGATCCGTGCGGATTTTAGAAATATACATCGAATAGAAATTGTGCTAGGCAATGTAGACGCGTTAAAACGTGCAGAATTGACTATAGTTTTGACGTAAAAGTCAACCATGGAGGTCAGAAAAGCGCTCACGTGTGTTTTGATCAGCGTGTTTCTATGGGCTGGTGACGCTCAGGACTCGGTACCTGATTCAGGTGAGTCGTTTCAGTCATGTTTTAATTTCGGAGTTTAAGTATGAGATTTCGTATTCTTTAATCCATAGGACACAATTTATGTAAGTTATTTGAGCTAAGTCTAAACTCGGTGCCTGATTCAGTCGAGTCATTTGATTCAAGCATTTCAATTCGGATCAAAACCAGAACGATAAGCTATTCTGTATGACTCAGTATGTCAGATGGATTATATTGGTTAAATTAACGTCTAGTTCAAGACTCTGTTGGTAACTTAGGTAAATTATTACTGTTCTCCATAAGATGAAGCACATTGGTCAATTCAGGAGTCAGTATTGGACTTAAGCGAGTCATGTTTTAGGACAGGTGATTCATCTGATTCAGGAGTCAGACAGTTGAGTCATGTGGGTTAGTACCTGATCTAGGTGAGATATCACTTAGTACCTAATTCAGAAGAGAATAATCTTTTATTTTGCAACACACGAGCAAAAAGAAATGTAATGTTAGTTATTATTGCATTAACTACTGTTAACATAACCTTAAAGTGTTAACTAGTCCCATTCTCCGGAACAAACATGCATTGAGTTTGAGTGCTTTAATAATCATTACTAATGTAAATCACTGACCACTGCTCAGAGTTAACATTAACCTTAGCATTCTAGGCAACACTTTATTTTACATATTACGTGTTGTTAGGATAGTAATAACTATAAATTATGCATGACTACATGCAACTGACCCTACAATAAAGTCCTAACCATAACCCTATATTAGTAGTACACATAGTTAAGGCACATATGTGACTGAAAGAATAAATCTGGAGCTACTTTTATTTCATTACAGAGGATTACTGTCTGTTAAACATGACTGATGAAGCACCAGCAGACATAAATTATACAAACATGTGAGCTATAAGAGAAACATGTGTGTAAAAGCATTTTCCTTCACACATCGTGTTAGGGAATTCTTTTCTCACAACACATATGGTCCATGTTTAAGTGATTCACGCAAAAGAAAAGAAAAATAGTTCTTAAACAATTTATGATGAATTAAAGCATTTTCTCCTTGGTAATCTTCTTATATTTTGCTGTGATAAATACAGTTATATTCATTTACAATTTGGATTGACAAAAAAATTATATAATTGATGTCACAGCCTTACATTTTCAGGACTTATGACTGACAGGGAGTATTTGCTGTATGAATAGACCAGAAATAACTTCTTGTCAGCACATCACTGACATGCACATTGAGTGAGGCGTGGGAATTTAAAGGATTCTTCCTGTCAGTCACTAATGTTAGGCTATCTATCGACCGCTTTCCCTGAAAATAGGGGTATTGTGTACACTTTGCTTCTGTTGATGTCTATCATGACATCCCACTGCACTCATGAAACGCTTGATGAAATATAGAGCAACAGAGGAATTCATGCATGTGTCCAACTTGCTGACTCACTAGTGAATGTCACATTGTTCACTGTATGAGAGAAAAAACTTGTATTCAAACACAGCTCAATTCTGAACAGCTGAACGCAATCATGCCTTTTGCATGCTTAAGTCATAACATTTTGGACTTTAATCAGATTTCAAACAGCATATGTGGTTTAGACCCCCATAGCAGATCTAGGCAGGTGGTGCTGGGGAGGATATCTGGGAGAATATCTCAAATCACTCAGGCCCTGTTTACAGGAGAACGATTCTGGGTGAAAACGTAAAACGATTCTGGGCGCGTGGACTTGGTGTTGTTGTAGTATGCACTCTTAGCCGCCTGTAGTGTATACTACATTGAATTTCACAGACTTTTGCGTCACCATCTGAACACGGATTTCACACCCAAAACGCTCGTCTAAAACGCAGAATAAAAAGTGATAACGAAATGCCACTTTCGCGTTTTCTCTTCAGAATCGTGTCCGTGTAAACATAGCCTCAAATTGGCGCCCTTTGTTTAGTCATGAGGCGTTAAACGTCGGCGAATATCGCGCGTGAAATTCGTCCCGTGTGAACAGGCCTTTAGTGTGTTCGTTTGATGAGTCGATTTTAGGGGTGTAACATTACGCACAAGTCACGATTATATATATCATGCTACTGAACTCACGATGTGATATTATTGTGATCCTCATATGGCAAAAGGTTAACAAAAAATGTACTGTTGATTAAAATGCTATATTTGGTATTACATTGGGGGTGGAAAGTAATAGGCTTGTAACCCAATGCACAGGACAATAGTGACACAAGAATAAAAATATTCATGATTCTGAAGCTTAAAATATAAAATTATTTTTGAAGAATATGAACTCTGTCAGTGATCAGATATATTTAAATATAATGTAGGGCCACTTTTTACTTGGTAAAATCTGTCATTTGGCATCATCAGGACCCATATTTCCCATTGCGTGGGGAAATATGGGTCCAATTGTATATTCAAATAATGTTGAATATACATTATATTCAACATTATTTGAACAGTTTAATGTATACTGACACTTAAACTCTGTAAATATTTTTTAAATATTTTTCTCACACAGTAATTTTCATTTTGGTTGAACTACACACAATACATATTGTCATATCCACGCATGCACGAATGCATACGCGAAACCGATTGACTGTGGAAGTTACATCGAAACAACCAATCAGAACGCGAATAGAGTTTCAAGCCTGAACCACTCATTTGAATCTGATTGCCACAAAAAATTCCCACATAAATAAACCAATTATTTTGATGCCTGCCTGAACAAAACTATAGACACACCAACAGTGACTCACAGAGTAATTTTGGAAGAGCCTTAGAGCATTGGCTTTGACTCCAGCCGTTTCTATATGCCACCGCACCCTGCACTCTCACTTATTTAGCAGTCACAGGTTCAAGTGACCCAAGAGGCTCTTTTCTCTTAGCAAAGCAGAAGTTTTAGATTTTAGTTGGTTGCATTGGTTCCTGACCTTTATCACAAAAAACGGGCCACAACAAAATCAATTTGCAAGATTCTCTTATGACACCTCCAGATCTTCACACAGGACTTGGGTTGGCGTCTTGGCGAACGCTTGGCATTTATCTGAACCCTCTCGCCCACTCGCTCTTTTCTGCACACACTCTTTCTTCCTCTTCAGGGATTTGCCTCTACATTCCTACTTTTACTTCATATGGAACAGCCGATTCTCACCTCCCCCCTTCTCTCCATGCGTGCCCGTCAGTCCGCTTGCAACATCCAGTAGCAGGGCTTTTCCTTCCCCCATCTGTTTATGTTTATCAAGCTGCTCCAGGTTAGAGGGCTCCTCTGCCAGGAAATTCCTGTAATGGCCAAATCAAATGTTCCATCTCTTTAAATATCGTGAAGCTCCCAGTTCTTCCTTATCCTAATAAATACTACTGTTTTCTTATCCTTATTTTTAGAATCTACAGTTCCAGCCTGCTTCCTTTCGCAAATGACTAATTTCCTCACTCGGTTTCACACTCATCTTCGTTTGGCCGCTCTTTCTCAGAGTTTCTGCACATTTTATTGCGTTCGCTATAAACATTTAATGAGTTTAAATGTTGTGCATCCAAATCTTTTGTCAACTTCCATAGTAAACATCTAAAGCCGTGCAATTGCGAGGAAGATGATGTGATTGTTGTAGGGCTGAACAATTTTGTACTTTTATAACTAAAATAATAATAATGCACTTATTTGCACTTAAACGTTATTAATATTATTAATTATTTCTACTACCACTACTACTACAAAATCTCACTATTTAAGATATTTTCATTAAGTAAACATTACTAACAAATAATAAATTACCGTTTTAATGCAAAACGTAAACATATTACCGTTTTAATGCAATTTTCACAGAAATATTTCAAAACTGATTTTTGTCAATCCACATTTAGAAGTTGATGATCTTTTCCATAATACAAAAGCAAATATTGACTGTCAAGCTCCTAAAAGGACAAAAAAAACATTATCAATAACAATAATAATAATAATAATATATTTATCATATTTTATAATTATATAATAATAAGTATTAATATTTTTAATAATATAAAAAAATAATTAATATTAAATATTTATTTATTTTTTATTTATTATATAATTTGATATAAATATAATTTGAACTATTACAATAATAAGAATTGAATGAAAACTATTAATTTATTGCTGAATTGTTTTATTTGTAAACAAATAAATAAATGCATTTCAATTAATCAAATTAATTGTGCTTCCCTACAAGACTATAACCCATAACCTTAAAGGGATAGTTAACTTCTGTCATCATTTATTCCCCATGAAAGTCAATTAAAAGCTTAAAGCATTAATCATTCAATCCAAAACATTCTTTTGTGTTCATTCATCCAGGTTTGTAACTCTCTAAACAACGCTGGGTTGTTTGAACCCAAATTTGGGTAAAATATGGACAAACCCAAACGTTGGGTTAAAAATGTAATTTCAAATCAACCCAACTTCAACTTTCACTTTCAACTGTAAATAATTAATTGCATTTTTAACCCAACATTTTGGTTTGTCCATATTTGACCCAAATTTGTGTTCAAACAACCCAGCATTTTTTTAGAGGATGGGTAAATGATTACAGAAAATGCATTTTTGGGTGAACCATCCATTTAAATATTAATCTTTGGGGCTTGTTTGTGGTAAATGATATCTAATATCATGTGGCTTGTTGACGAGAAATGTGCTTTTACTTGTTTTTAACCAAGTGGACAATTTACAGCCGCGGACAGTAAAATAATGTACGACCATAGCACACATGTAACTCTTTCTCATGCCTCGAGAAGTCTGGAGTGTTTCAGTGCAGCTTCAGTATGTCCTAAATAAACACTCCCCCCCCCCCATTTTGAGATGTTAAACCATGAATCATTTACTTAATGTCTACTGTTGTTTTTCACCTACAGTTTTGAACTGCTGCGAAGGCGATGTCCTGTTTCTGCTGGACTCCTCTGGTAGCGTGTCCTCCTACGAGTTCTCCCGGATGGTGGACTTTCTGTCGGAGCTCCTGCTGCCGTTCTCGCTCGGGCCGGATCAGGTGAGGGTGGGTCTGCTGCAGGCTCGGGACAGAGCCCCATCTCGAGTTCGGCTTCGACGCCTACAGCTCCCAGCAAGGCCTGCAGGCGGCCCTGGAGAGGACTGAAACAGCTGAAGGGTGACACCAACACGGTGGATGCTCTTCTGGTGGCTAGGAACCAGGTTTTGAAACCGGGTGTCCCGGGAGGTGCCAGACCGGATCTTCCCAGGGTTCTGGTTTGGCTCACGGATGGAGTGGATCCCGGCGACGTACGGGAACCAATGACGAGGCTGCGAGAAGAAGGGGTGGCTGTACTGGTGGTTTCCACTGGTCACGGGAACTTCCAGGTGCTGAGAGAGGTCGCGAGTCCACCCATTGAGGAGCACCTGTTCTTTGTGGACATTGACGATATCAGCATCATCAGTGAAGACTTGAGGAACGCAATTATTGGTGTGTTTCATCTAAATATCTCAAAAACTGCTTTAGTCCATTGCAAATCCAAATCCCCTTTAGTCCAAGCGGTCATAGCTGTGTTTTATCATGAATAAAGCACAGCTATTGACCAATCAGAATCAAGGATCGGAACTAACCGTTTTATAAAGCATTACAGTGAAAACATGGATTGCAAGAAAATGCTGTCAGTGGTGGCAAAACAGTTAAAGAGAATTATTC
The DNA here is from genome assembly GCA_030378365.1 of Hybognathus amarus. Classification (NCBI taxonomy): domain Eukaryota; kingdom Metazoa; phylum Chordata; class Actinopteri; order Cypriniformes; family Leuciscidae; genus Hybognathus; species Hybognathus amarus. Next base: position 377,621 of record JAQIUQ010007230.1, on the reverse strand, counting down.
AAATAAAAAACACAAAATTCTTAAAGGAGTAGTTCACTTTTGAAAAAAACGAAAAGGAATTAAGGTTTTTGATGAAAACATTCCAGCATTTTACTCCATATAATGCACTTTACTGGGGGACCAAACGGTTCAAGGTCCAAAAGACACTTTCAGTGCAAACTACAAACTGTTCAAAGGGCTTTAAACGATTCCAGACGATGAATAAGGGTCTTATCAAGAGAAACGATCGCTCATTTAATAAATAAATAACAAAGTTTAAGTTTTATAAGCTCAAATGGTCACCTTGCTCTGTTCTGCGATGCACGTTCGTGACTCTCCTGTTCGAACTCTTTCATCAAAATGAGCGAATCTTTTTCTGAGTCATTTGGTTCATTCAACAAACAAAACGAACGAATTGACTCGGAAAAAGATTTGTTCATTTTGATGAACGAGTTCGAACAGGAGAGTCACTGAACGTGCTGCCACAGAACAGAGCAAGGTGACCATTTGAGCTTATAAAACTTAAACTTTTATTTATTAATGAGCGATCGTTTCACTTGATAAGAGCCTTATTCATCATCTGGAATCGTTTAAAGCCCTTTGAAGCTGCACTGAAACTGTCTTTGAACCTTGAACCGTTTGGTTCCCATTGAAGTCTAAGATTATATAGAGAAAAATCCTGGAATGTTTTCATCAAAAACCTTAATTTCTTTTCGACTGAAGAAAGAATGACATGGACATCTTGGATGACATGGGGGTGAGTAAATTATCAGCAAAAGTTTTTTGAAAAGTGAACTACTCCTTAAACACATGAAACTCTGTAGACCATGATTTCACCCAGAGTATGAGAGTGTCTTCTAAATAGGGAGAGTGATCTGATGTGGGTGTGAATGTCTCCGTACCTCCGCCCCAGTGTGCCGAAGGAATCTCGAATGCCAGTCAAGTCCGTCTCCGACACAAATAGCTTGAGACGGCTCACAGATAAGAAGTGCCAGGAGGAAACGGGGACAGAAACCGGCAGACACTGTAATGAGAGATGAGGGCTATTTATACAGAAATGATTTTGTCCTTTGCAAAGTCCCCCGGAGCGCTAGACACGGCTATTATTAGTGGGCATTCCTTTACACATATATAAGGCTTTACATCTGTGCAACTTACATAAACAAACGTATTAACTGCAGGCTATAACTCAGACCAGGTGGGGTTGTATCCTGTTTAAATTGCACTAGGCATGATTCATCATGTTCGATTTGTCTTTGTCTCAGAGATTATCCGGGCCGAGAGACTGCAGGTGAAGTCGGTCACTGCTACCTCGGCTCAGTTGGAGTGGAGGCCTGTGTTGGCTGGGACAGGCTACTACGATATCCAGTTTGGTCCCATCCGGACAGGGCAGGTCGGAGGAAGTGTAGGTCCGGGCACCAGTCCTGGCACTGGTTCGGGTCCGTTTCAGAGGATCACCCGGCCTGGAGACGCCAGCTCGGCTCAGCTGATCGGCCTGCGTCCTGACACCACATACACAGTCACACTCACACCGAAGGCCAACCTGGAGTTCCTGAACTCGCTTCACGCCACCTTTACTACACAGACAGGTGATCAATATGCAGATTATCTATCTATCTATCTATCTATCTATCTATCTATCTATCTATCTATCTATCTATCTATCTATCTATCTATCTATCTATCTATCTATCTATCTATCTATCTATCTATCTATCTATCTATCTACAGATCATGTTTCATCACAAAATTACATTTAAATAATTATGATTATTGTTATTATAACTATTAGCATTAAATACCATTAACTTAGCATTTAATAATAACAACGATAATAATGACAAATATAAAAAAATATATATATATATACTTAATAAATACTGAGAATGACTTTATGACCATTACTTTTTGGTCGTTGTGTCTTTAATGTTTAATTCATGCTTATAATAATAATGAGCATTCATTTATTATGAGCATAAAATATATTATTGTTGTTATTAGTAATATTATTAATACTACATTTAACATTTATATTTAATTAATGATATCAAATTAATGGTATTATTATTAATAATTATGATTATTGTTATTAGCATTAAATACCATTGACTTTACATTAAATAATATATTTATAAATTATATAATAATACATATGAAAATAAGAAATTATACTTAGTAAAGAATTATTTTTATGGCCAGTACTTTTTTTCATTGTGTCTTTAATTTTTAATGAATGCTAATAATAATAATAACAACTATTATTATTGTTGTTAAATAGCATTGATTAAATATGAACATTAAATGTTTTTTTTTTATCATTAATTCGATTTAATGTAATATTCATATTTATTTATTTTTTTAAATGAATACAATGTATTAATAATAATTTAATGTTCACATTTTATTCATATTAATTTAATATGAATTATTTCATATTTATTGTAATATTAAAATGTAATTTTAGCTCTATTACAATAATGAGAAATTCTGAAAAACATACTTAAAAGTAATGCATATTCTCTGTTAAATTCAACATGAAATAAAAACAGATGCATATTATCCCCCCTTGAATTCATACAAAAAACGTTACATTTGAAACATTAAATTATTGAAGTAAAATGGGTTGTGAACAGTTTCTTGTTGTCTTTACACATGTTAAGCGACACAAAGGAGCCCTCAAAGTATTTTTTAAGGAACAAACCGTGAAAGTCTCCCCATCGTTGTCTAAAGCTGTCCTGTGTTCTCCTCAGTGACTCCTCCTGAGCCGGAGGTGCAGACTCTCTCCAGCGTGAGTGTGTCGGAGTCGAGCAGCAGGAGTGTGCGTGTGAGCTGGGCTCCTCTGCTCCCTCACCTCATACAGGACTATCAGGTGGAGTATTCAGCTCTTCCTTCAGGCCCGCTCCGGGTCACCCGCGTCAGTAACAGGCAGGACTCCACCGTCCTGACCGACCTCCAGCCCGACACAACGTACCTGCTCACCGCTGAGTGCGAGGCAGTCCAACGGCAAAGAGAGAGCCATGTCGGTTAAAGCCTGTACACAGGAGGGTGAGGACCAACACATCTCTTATGCACATCTTTATCAGGGTACTTTCCTTTTCCAGTGAGTACTGCTCACACTAACGAACTATGGTGAGATGTTGTATGTTTTTAAAAAAATCTCTTCTGCTCACCAAGGCTGCAATTTTTTGATAAAAAAAATACACAAAAAACACAGTAATATTGTGAAATATTATGACAATTTAAAATGACTTTTTTATGTTAATATATATTAAAATGTAATTTGTTCCTCTGAAAAAAGCTGAATTTTCAGCATCATTACTCCAGTCTTCAGTGTCACATGATCCTTCACAAATCACTCTAATATGATGATTTTATGCTCCAAAAACATGTATGATTATTATCCATGTTGAAAACAGTTTTTTACATTTTTATTTCAGGATTCTTTGATGAATAGAAAGTTCAAAAGAACAGCTTTTATCTGAAATGAAAAGCTTTTGTTACATTAAACACTACCCTTTAAAAAGTTTGGGGTCAGTAAGAATTTGTATTTTATTTTTGGGAGAAATAAATAAGAAATCAATACTTCTATTCATCAAGGATGAGTTACATTGATCAAAAGTTACAGTAAAGACATTTATAATGTTAGAAAAGATTCGAATTAAATAAATGCTGTTCTTTGAACTTTCTATTCTATTTCTATAAAAAAACTGTTTTCAACATGGATAATAATCATACATGTTTTTGGAGCATAAAATCATCATATTAGAGTGATTTGTGAAGGATCATGTGACACTGAAGACTGGCGTAATGATGCTGAAAATTCAGCTTTTTTTCAGAGGAATAAATTACATTTTAATATATATTAACATAAAAAGTCATTTTAAATTGTCATAATATTTCACAATATTACTGTGTTTTTTGTGTATTTTTTATCAAAAAATTGCAGCCTTAGTGAGCAGAAGAGACTTCTTTTAAAAACATAAAAAATCTTACCGACCTTAAACTTTTGATATATATATATATATATACTGACAGTATGAATGCTTAGCAAGGACCGAACTACAAGTGTGAACACACCCTTAGTTATAAGTTAATTAAGTTTATTCCTTAATTAAATTCATTAGGGCATCTGGAATATTGTTGGAATTCCTCTTTCCTGCTATTATCCTTCCCACATCCCCTCACCTCGCTCTGATTCCCAGCAAGAAACGGGAAGCTTGACCTTTCTCCCTCTTTCTGTCAGTGTTGCCGGCTCTCTCAGATCTGCAGCTGACCACAGTGGGCAATGAGTCAGTGCAGCTCCGGTGGAAGGGGAGTTTCGACGGCCTGCGCGGTTACTGGGTCACATGGGAGCGAGGTCAGAGTCAGCGCTCCACCCTGTATTTACCACCCAACCGGCTGTCCACCACCCTCAACCACGTGCCCTCCAGAGCCCGCGTCTGCGTGTCCCCGGTGTACCGGACGGCCCGTGGGGAGGGGCTCTGCTGCACTGCCTGAAGGCCTCCGGTGAGACGCCTGTCTGGGAAACATTATGGGTTATCTTATGATATGAAAAAAGTCTGTAAAGCCTGGCATATGGCATAATATAGTCTGAAAAATCAGGTTTGTTGAACCTTTAGATGAAATATAAAAAATTATATCTAAAAAATGTTCATCTGCGAGTATCATGTTTGAAAACATGAGGATTTTGTGGCTCATATAATATAAGAGCTCACACTCACGCCCCAAACTGAGCAAAATATGCAATTTGGTGCTGTTTCTGCTATTTATATGGGCAAAAAGTAAGATAAAAAGCACTTTGTTTTTTACAGTAGGCTATGTGTACTTACAGTTTACTTACTAAAGAAAATACTGGGTAATATAAAGGTAAATACATGGGTTATGGGTTATGTTCAGGGTTAGTGCCTAGTTATATTACCCAGATATTGTAATTACTGTAATTAGTACATGGAGAACAGGACTGTAAAATAAAGTGCTACCAAACATTCCTCTAGCTTTTAATGTAAATCAGTGATATCTTTATACCAGTATAGCAGACTACTTTCATATGCACATAAATAAGGTGAAGCTGTTACCTTATAATAATAGTAAGATGATATTTACCTCTTTCCCCGCCATTGATGGAATTTTTCAGTGTTTTCACTGTTATACGGTAGGGGGCGCTATTACACATCTTCTAAAAGATTACTGAATCTCCGGATCAAAACACTAGCGAAGAGAAAGCAGAAAAAAAAACGATAAAAGCATTGCTTATGCACATAGTTTTTTTATAAAGAAAAAACATAACATTTCCTGAGCTTTTTGTTCAAAATGTTGCTTATTTATTTTATTTGATAAAACTTACCTACATTCAAGTGTTGATTCAATTAAAAGAATGAATAAAGCTAGAATTAAAGGCGTTTGTTTAAAAGCAGAGGCTCTGGTTTTTCTTAATATACTGCATGTTCAGATATATTCATACTGAAAATTATTACTGGGATCATGACATTTTTGTGAAAATTATTACCGTAAAAATGCTGACGGTGGCTGGCAACTTAAAAGAAAAGTTGGCAGGGAAAGAGTTAAATGCTTTAGTTCTCTGTAGTTTTATTTTGGGACGCAATGCAATACAATGATGATTGACAGATGAACAAATACACCTTCCTTAAAGGCCTGATGGATTATACTTGACACTCTCATTTTAACACGATTTTAAAATATGTATTAATAACCACAAGTCCTGTAAGTGCTTGAAATATTACTCACAATATAATAGTTATTCTTATGTTTACTTTATAAAAATCAGTAAAGATTTAATTGCAAAGACTTATACTATCTGGTCAAAAGTTTAGGTTCGGTATCGAATTTTTTATGTTTTTAAAGAAGTCTCTTCTGCTCACCAAGGCTGCAATTTTTTATAAAAAATACACAAAAAACACAGTAATATTGTGAAATATTATGACAATTTAAAATGACTTTTTTATGTTAATATATATTAAAATGTAATTTATTCCTCTGCAAAAAAAGCTGAATTTTCAGCATCATTACTCCAGTCTTCAGTGTCACATGATCCTTCACAAATCACTCTAATATGATGATTTTATGCTCCAAAACATGTATGATTATTATCCATGTTAAAAACAGTTTTTTACATGTTTATTTCAGGATTCTTTGATGAATAGAAAGTTCAAAGAACAGCATTTATTTAATTAGAATCTTTTCTAACATTATAAATGTCTTTGCTGTAACTTTTGATCAATGTAACTCATCCTTGATGAATAGAAGTATTGATTTCTTATTTATTTCCCCCAAAATAAAATACAAATTCTTACTGACCCCAAACTTTTTAAAGGGTAGTGTTTAATGTAACAAAAGCTTTCCATTTCAGATAAAAGCTGTTCTTTTGAACTTTCTATTCATCAAAGAATCCTGAAATAAAAATGTAAAAAACTGTTTTCAACATGGATAATAATCATACATGTTTTTGGAGCATAAAATCATCATATTAGAGTGATTTGTGAAGGATCATGTGACACTGAAGACTGGAGTAATGATGCTGAAAATTCAGCTTTTTTTCAGAGGAATAAATTACATTTTAATATATATTAACATAAAAAAGTCATTTTAAATTGTCATAATATTTCACAATATTACTGTGTTTTTACAATATTACTGTGTGCAGCCTTGGTGAGCAGAAGAGACTTCTTTTAAAAACATAACAAATTTTAATGACCCTAAACTTTTGACCGGTAGTGTATATTAAACTAAAAGGCCTTACTTGCTAAAAGTATGAATTATCAATCAGAAGGCATGTAGTGGAGTGTGTGCAACAGGTTTTTCAACAAAGTAATGATTGATTGATTGATAATCTCACACCGGGGAACTCACTTATTACAGCAGCTCCTCAAAAAAGTATGTTTCTGATCATGTTGATAATTAAAGGCCTTAGAAATGTGCGTATCAAATATGATACAGTAGGGTTTTTGCAAAACAGAATTGCATGATGTAATTTTACATTGGATGGACAAACAAAGAGCGAAATGTTAAGCTGTTACGCAAATTCATTATAATAACAACAGCACCTTTTGTTTTTCTACACAGCTGTGTTGACCTGGAACCGTGGAGCGCCGCTCTGCCAAACACGAGAGATGGAGGGATGAACACCAAAACGTTCCACAAATGGACAGATGGGAGGACAGGGGAGTCCAGGACTCTGTTGGAAAACTCATCACCCATAGATGGTGATCTTTAAACACAGCAACACAACATGCACTGGCACACAAACCCCAAACCACACTTCTAATACAGAGACTCAATGACTCGGAGCTCAAAAGTGACTTTTAAAGGAATGTCTCGGGTTCAATATCGAGTCCTATCGCTGCATATTACCCCACATAATTTTGACTCATCCCCTTATAAACAACAGTAATGCACTTGAAGTAGTTTGTAGTATCCTCACGCATATTGAGTGACAGTGACAGGGTTAAGCGGCTTTATATGATGACGATAATTGGCAAAATGAACAAATTTTATCATGTGGCTACTTTCCAAACTGTGCATTTTAACATTTATGTGCTATGTCTCTGAACCCATGATATTCCTTTAAGTTGCTAGAATGTTTATGCATTCGAAATTTAAGTTTTTATTTAGAGTTATATCACCGAAGCAATATTTTGTAAATATCCTACTAATGCTTTTTGAGTTATATTTATCAGAGACATAGTTACTGTATTTTTGTTTTTAGATTCCTCCATACAGTTTAACAAAAGGGAACAATGAGACACTATTTTGGGGAATCTGAATGACCTCCATCACTGGTTTTTCTTTAAGGTCAATGCTAATATTGAATCCCTGCTTAAAGGGATGGTTCACCTTGAAATGATCATTTCTTTTTAATATGTTTTAGCTAATCTCAAGGGCATCCAAGATGTAGGCGTCTTTGTTTCCCCGTTCTTGTCTGTCAGTCATATAATGGAGGTCTATGGTCACCACCTCAAAGAGCATGCACAGAGAAGTCCAAATTAAACATGATTTAATGACTCGTAAATGTAAGTACACATTGATGGCCTAATGTGGTTTATGTGAGAAAACGAACACTATTTATATCGTTTTTACCTCTTATAACCACAGCACCCTCAGATCACTTGGACGTGGCTGTGGTTACAAAAGGTAAAAACAATATAAATACTGTTTGTTTTCTCACACAAACCGTTCGTTTCATGTCTTAGGCCATCAATGTGTACTTACATTGTCGAGTCATTAAATCATGTTTAATTTGGACTTTTCTGTGCATGATCTTTGAGGTGGTGACCATAGACCTCCATTATATGACTGATAGACAAACGGTTTGACCTAAAAATATCAAAATTGAAAATACTGCAGAAACAAAGACATCTACATCTTGGGTGCCCTTGAGGTAAGCTAAAACATACCAAAAATGTATTTTAAAGTGAACTATCCCTTTAACTTACACGTTACCATAGCTGCAGATTCTCTCAGCGGTGAAACACTGAAAATCTGGCATGGATCTTAATCACTGTGGCTAAAGTATTAAGACTGCAGATGTTGGTCGCAGATGTTTGGTGGTTCAAAAGGGCCACGATTGGTTTGTTTGAAGAATAGTGACTCTTTCAGTGGGTCAAGCTTTTCCCTGTGCATGCAAACTGTAGATTAGTGTCACCATTTATTAATTATTAACAGGCAAACATAAGTTCGCAGGCTGGATCATGGTCTTAAAATAGTGTTTACAGATACATAATTTGGTTCTGACTTTTAATTATGTGAATAATTTTTTACATCATATCATTCATCTAGAGTTCTAGACATAAAAAGGAAAACCATTTGCATCCCATATTTCAGGGCCATTCTACAAGAATCCAAAAAATTCAGCGTTTGATATTTTGTGTCTTTGTTTGTTGCATCATAATAGCAGGTCAAGCTTTATGTATTATGAAATGGTGCTTGTTCATTCCCAACTTGGCTGCACGTCTTACACATCACTGTTTTTAAAATGTTTTCACTTATTAAATAAAAAAAGGATCTATTTCAATCCATGTCTGCGTTTGTTTCTAAACCTCTGTGTAATAAAGTCATTATATTTAAGAAAGTTATATTTTATATCCAAAAAATAAGAAATTATATATATAGGAGTCTATCCTAACGAGCTGAGGATCTGAATCAGGTGTGTTTAATAAAGGGAGACATGCACAATATGCAGAGCAGTGGGTCGACGAGGACTGGAGTTGAGAAACCCTGTGCTAGATAATAAAGCACATTTCCACCTAAATTAATGCAATGTTTTTAAAGTTATCCATGACAGTAATGCAGTAATTTATGATGTTATAGTTAAAAAAGATGTATAGATTATTAAATTAAATTGATAATTTTATGTTAAAGGAACCATAAAAGTACTTTCTACAAAGCAAAATATAATTTATATTTTGAGGTGAAATGTGAGATCCTGAAATTCACCCTTGTCGTGAATAACAATGTAATACTACACAATTTAAATCCCATTTGAAAAGTTTATTTATAGGATTTCACTGCAGAATATGAAGTCATCCAACTGTCTGAAAATGAAACGCTGAGATTATTTGAATGCTCTATTCTTTAGTAGCTTTCAAAAACTGAAAGGGCCGAATGTTTTTTAAACAAATGAGTCAAAAATACCCTGTCAGGTTTAAATAGTGCTCCATCTCTCTTCATATTTCAGATCCCTTTCCAAGTGTTCTTCTGCTGAGCTCCGATGGGTCAGCTGACGTTAATGAGGGTTAATTAATCTGTTTCAACCGCCAATGATCTCAAGCACAGCGTGCATCTCAATACCATCTTCATGCTAATGAAACACGCGCTCAATCACACAACACAGTTCCTGTACATTTAAACTATTAAAGTTCCTGGTTCGTTACACAGTGTACGGACCACCCAAAACCGGGCAACACTGATCAGGGTCATATCTGTTCTAGATGCTCAGGGTGTTGAGCGCTGGGACAAGAGTGACAGGTTCAGGTCCGTTCTGATTCTGGTCATGTGACCCTTTGCCTTGTAAAACCTTCTGTTTATGTCTCTCCTCTTGGCGTTTTTTCTTTTCTAGGCGCTGTTGCTCCTTCCTTTGTTTATTAGAGAGCTAAAAATGATCAAAATACACATTATTTCCATCTGAGAATCTCAACTATGACATTTTTATCATTCAAAACAATCTGAGTTACCTTGGGTTTATGTGAGATGCTGCCCTCTGTTGGCGGTATGATTTCACTACATTCAGCTTGACATAAAGGGCGTGTCCCTGAAGCCGAGTCTCTCTGTGATGATTGGTTGTTCTGTTCAGACTCCAGCCAATCACCGAGGCACATCTGTGATGCGTCGTTTGATTGACTTAGACTGTCTGATTGACCTGCGGACACAAAATAGTGGTGAGAGCATGTTGGGAGTAAAGGGAAACAGAATTAAAACAACAAATTAAAAATGTACTGACTGTCGGCACAGAGATCGCTCAAGATTAGCTCTTCATCTTCAGAGAGAGAGCGCGAGGGAGAGGCGCCTCTCGACTTATCCTTCTGACCCTCTCCAAAGCGCCTGGAATTATTCAGACTCTATGGAAAGATGAGAAAGTCACATGATAAGAGCATAGTATATCATAACAAGGGTCACCTACATACATTTAGGATCAAAAGTTTGTGGTTGGTACAATTTTTTTTTTTAAGAAGTCTCTTCTGTTAACATTTTCACTCATCTGCATTTCTTTGATTAAAAAAACTACAGTAAAAACAGTAGTATTGTTAAAAATTGGTTTTCTATTTTTATATAATTAAAAATGTAATTTCCTGGGATCAAAGTTGTGTTTAGCATCATTACTCCAGTCTTCAGTGTCACGTGATCCTAATATGATGATTTGGTGATCGAGAAACAATTTTGAATCATTTTTATTGCTTAATAAAAAGGAAATTCAGGATAATTTGATGGATAGAAAGTTTAAATCACTTTTGATCAATTTAATATGTCCTTGCTAAAGAAAAATATTCATAAATATTCTTTCCGTCTGCTCCCAAGACTGAATTATTTGATAAAAAAGTAATATTGCAATTTACAGCTGTTTTTTTAATGTGAATATATTGTAAAATGTCATTTATTCCTGTGATCAAATCTGAAATTACTGCAGTCTTTAGTGTCACATGATCCTTCAGAAGTCATTCTAATTTGATGTCTCAAGAAACATTTCTCATAATTATCAATGTTGCAATTTTTTATTTTTTAACATTGATAATAAAAATGCATGTTTTTGGAGCATAAAATCATCATATTAAAATGATTTGTGAAGGATCATGTGACACTGAAGACTGGAGTAATGATGCTGAAAATTCAGCTTTGCATCACAGGAATAAATTACATTTTACAATATATTAAAAAGAATACAGTTATTTTAAATTGTCATAATATTTCACAATATTAATTTATTTTGTATTTATAATCAAATAAAAACAGCCTTGGTGAGCTGAAGAGACTTCTTTTAAAAGCATAAAAAATTGTACCGCTCAACAGCAGTGTATGTGTCTGATGTTTGCTGACCTCTATACGTAGATGTGCTGGACTCTCCGAGTTGTCTCCAATCTTTCGGACGCTGTCATAATGGTCTCCATAGCGATATGCGATGTGTAGCTCACGGCATGACGGCTTCTCTGTACCATTTATCTAAATGGCAAGGGAAAAAAGCATTAATAACAAAACACTTTATAATTACATGAATCAAATTCATGAATAGTCCATCACCTCCCACAATGGAGCATTCAGCTGATGAATAACCACTTTCGAACTGTTGGCTGCGAGCGAAGGCCACGATGGCGTCGTTCCCGGCAAACATGCCCGGCTGGGAGAGGTTTGCCACTGAGAGAGAAAAATGACATGACATAATTAATATTTCCTGCAGGAATTCACTGGAATAGCTGGATAACACAGCACTCACATTTAGTATACACATACATATAAAGTTATATCTTGTTTTTTATTTTAACATTGTTTTTTTTTTGCATCATCAATACAGTGTTACAATTTTAAGTTATTATTTTGATATTTGCCATTTTTTGGAATTTTACTGTTTATTTTTGTCTGATTAATTTTTTGTTTTAATTAGATCTAAATTTAAAAGAATAGTCCATATCACAACTATAATGATCATATCATTGGAATCACTTTCAGAATTGTTTTTTTTTCAGCTGAAAATTTAAGATCTCTTCATGAACTTTTTGAAGCGTAACAGTGTTTTAGTTGCAAGGCTGTGAACGGAGGAACAAAAACTGTCAGATTTAATCGAAAAGATCCTCATTTGTTTTCTAAAGATGAACGGGTTTGGATGGACAACAGACAAGAACGGTTTGACCTAAAAATATCAAAATTGAAACTACTGCGGAAACAAAGACACCTACATCTTGGATGCCCTTGAGGTAAGCTAAAACATACCAAAAATTAATTTCAAAGTGAACTATTCCTTTAAGTCAAATGTCTGTAGTACAAATAGTGTGGGACAAGTTTTTCCAAATACATAAGTATGAGCAACATTGATAACAATTAACAGTCATTTCTGAAGTTGATGTGAGTTGTAATGAAATCTAATTATTTGAGTCCAGTTTATTTTGACCAGAAGAGGATTTAAGGCAACACACACTTTAGAGATTTATCTTACAATGCTGTGTGAATGGCACTTCATCTTCAACGAAGGGCTCGAAGTCCTGTCTGTGCGTCATCATGTACTGCACCGTCTCCTGTCGCAGATGCAGGTGACCCCGGAATGTCCCTCCAGCTGATCTCCGAGAGCTCGGAACAAACAGTTACTGCGGGACAACATGAGAAACAGCAACTCCTTAAAGAACCATATCTGGTCATCACAATCGTCCTGTGACAAAAGCCCACACATACCCGTCTCCAGGCACCTCTCGGAGTTTGAGACCCAGAGCCTGAAGCTGGTTGGAGAAGCTGACAAACTCCTCTCCATCTTCCCCTCCTGGAGGTCTGTTCTTTTTGTCTTTGGCCAGAGCCCGACGGGCCGCCCGCTCGTCTCTCTTCCTCTCTAATTCATACTTCCTGTTTCCCTTTATGGGCTTTCCTGACTGTTTCCTTGACATGATGATGCGCTGTATTACACTCAGCGATGACGCAGCCGTTTATCTATCACATAGGCAAGACCTAAAACACATCATAAAAATTCACAACATAAAATCAGTTATGACAAGAGGAAGTGCTTAAAATGAACACTCAATATAAACACAGCAATACTTTTTCCATAAATAACATCTTTTAATAATAATTAATAATGCATATAGGATCATTTTTAAATGGTTTAAATGTGTGGTGGATTAAACCCCAAATATCTTAAAAATAGTCCTGTCAAATCACACATTTGATTAATTATTATGTTTTTAAATTAATAAAATGTTCCTATTACCCAGGTATGATCTGAGACCACATAGATAGATAGATAGATAGATAGATAGATAGATAGATAGATAGATAGATAGATAGATAGATAGATAGATAGATAGATAGATAGATAGATAGATAGATCGATCGAAATTGTAACGTTATATATTTATTTCTCATGGTAATGTCATTAAGAGTGGATATGTGTAACTTAGTGTAATGCTTTTGGATTAACTCACCTATACACACTGAAGCCAATGAATCATTTTTGCAAATGTGAAATGTTTGTTTGCTGTCTGTCCTTATGAAGTACTTAAAACTGAGTAATAAATCCAACAAGAACAAGTTCAGAGTCAAATATCAGACAGAGAGTGATAAGAGAACAGCAGCGTGATGTGTCAGAAATGTCGCGTAATAAACAGTTTCTCTCAGATTTGACAGTGATTAAACGACAGAATGAGAACAGTTGTTGAAGAGAAAATACTAATAAACTTTGTCATACAACTGTACTCACGTTATTTCCTTGACAATGAGAAAAACGATCACGGCACAACAATTTGTCGGGTAAACCTAACTCTTGAATGTGACTCTGAGCTGTACAGGGTTTGTTTACTTCCTAGAAGACCGGGCCAAACTTCCGGTTCCGGCTTTGCTTTTGTAAAGTTGCACTTTCATAATAAAGGCACGGCCGAGGCAAGTCATTAAAAAGTTTTCATTTAGATTATTTCTCTTAAAAAAATGACAAGAATTGTAATAATTGATGTTTTTTATTAAAGTTGGTGTTGTTGTTTGTGTATATTATATGTGTGGAAAAAAAAACATTTTCTTTTTCACACAAATAATGTTTTTTTGGTTTATGAATTCTGAATCTTAGTCTACCCATAATAGTAATAATAACAATATAGGGATGCATGGATAGTGATACTGGTATGGTGGCTCTTGTAGGCCTAGGCTTAGAGTATGATGGATATAAAAAAGAAAGCTGTCTATGAAGTAAATGTATCCACTTAGTAGTGGAATATTAAACTACATATAGTAACGTCTTTATAGTGGTGTGTGAGCTGAGAAGAGCTGATAAGTTGAATCCTCTTGTTTGCTTATCATTCACTCATTCAGCACATGTGGATTAAAACTAAATGGTATGTAAATAAAACATGTTACCTGATTTATGTATAACAAGTGGTTCGTTTGCAGGTAAAGAAGTTTTGTTACATTTTAGTTGGTTCAATTAAGCATGTAAATAACTAAAGGAATGTTATTTGCTAAACAAAGTAAGCCAACTAGCCAAATTAAGCCAACATGATTCATATTTTTTTTGGTTTCTCTACCCAATATATTTAAAAATTACAAATGCAGTGAAAAAACAGGTGTCGGTACTCAGTATTCGAACAATAAAAGTATCAGTATTGGACTCGTTCTGGAAAAATTGGTATCAGTGCATCCATAAAAATAATAATAAGTTTTAATCTTTTAATCTTTTTTAGTGTATTTGTTGCATATTTTTTTTAGTTTTGTTTTTTTTTTGCTTGAAATAATCCATTTTTAGAACGAACAGAGAAGAATAATTTATCTGATTTCCTTCTAATGCACATGCAAGGATGTTTATGTAATAATAAATGAATTAATTCCACAAAAAAGCACAACTGAGAAAAGACTCTTATTATGACATTAACAAAACTGTTAAGTTGAAATGTTATTTGATGCAGAATCAAAGTATCATCTTACTACAACAGAGTGATGCAGAGATTGAGCAAATGTGGATTTATTTTATGGCAGTAAAACTTAGCACACTCTACACATGACTTTTATACATCCTTTATAAATAGTTATCTTCTAATAAAAAAATCATTACACCATCTAAACAGACATACGTAACAGTCGTAAACTATCAAGTCGTTTCCCTCTCTGTGCTGCTCTGCAGCTCTCAGGACTATAACTTGGTCCGTACGGTTCCTCATGACGGGTCAGTGCACAAGCAGAACTTCATTTTGGCTCAGTTTTTGTCATGTAGGCATAAACAGCTAGCCTGGATGCCAGCCCGAACTCCGCCCACAATATTTTTTGGTCGGCATTCTCCATTGAATATGAGTATGACGAAGTCAGGCTAATAAACAGCAGCAAGGCACGAGCATTAGGCCTATGAAGCGTGAGCTCTGAAACTCATCCGCCTCTGTCTGGTCATGGGCATCTCCTTAGCCTTGGCCTCCATCGCAGCATCCATTTCATCATCTTCAGGGATGATGGTTTGTGGCTCCTGGACATGCTCTTTTTCTGTTATGATCTCCTGCACCTTTAGCATCCCAAAATCGGGCTCCTCGTGGTCAGGGAAGAGGGAAGCGGCGACCTGCACCACACCGCTCACCATTCCCAGGACACCGAACGTGCCGCCCACCAGATAGACCTTCAGGCAGCCCTTGGAGGGACCGGAGCTCAGCATCTCCTTAGCAAAAGGGATGATCTCATGAATGTCCATTTTCAGTTGTGTTCTTCTGTGAAAGGAAACAAGAGCGTCAAAGGTCATGAAATGGAAATATAACAAAATCAACTGAATTGCATTAATAAGTAGCCTGGTATGAAAGCTTATCTTAAATTCAACATTAAACGCTGTTTCAAAAACAGTTTATTTTCATATCTCATGAAATAAACTCAAAAACTAGTGAGGAAAGCTGTTGCCTTAAAATGATTGAGTAAATAAACGTCATGCATTATTGAAAAAAATAAGGTATGTGGAATTTTCAAGTTCACATAACTTAATATTTTCAATCTCATGAATCTTTACTTAATAATTTTAAGGTAAAGGGTTTCATCACTTTTTTTAAGTTAAGTCAATTGATCACCTTTTACAGTGGGGAATATGCATTAAAGGGATAGTTCACCCTAAATTGTCATCATTTACTCGCCCCTCAAGTTGTTCTAAACCTTTAATGACTTCCTGTTGAACACAAAAGAAGATAAGGAGGAACGTCGGATTGGACCCCATTGACTTCCATTGTTTTTTTTTTCCCATTCCATACTATGGATGTCAATGGGGTTGAATAAAGGATATTCTTTTGTGTTCAGCAGAAGAAAGAAATTCACAAGGTTTGGAACAACTTGAGGGTGAGTAAATGATGACAGAATTTTATTTTTTGGGTGAACTATTCCTTTAAGAAAATACACCTCAGGGAAGCAAAGCTTATTTTTAAGGCATGAAAGCAACATTTGGTAACACTTTACAATATGGTTCCATTAGTAAATGTTAGTAAATGTTAACTATTATTAACTAAACCTTATTGTAAAGTCTTACCCAACATTTTAAGTATTGCATATTCATGAATATGAATTTACAGAAAAAAATATGGACTGTACCATTACCCATTAAATATAATTTCATTATTATACCAAATTAATAAAATCTTTTTTTATTATTATAACTTTGATCATATAAGCTGCTGCCAACCACCTTAAAACAGAGTATAAAGACTTGGCAAAATTATTGATCATAAAATTATCAAGTAAATATCCAAAATAAAGAAGGAGCACGGTGTCGGATACAAAACCCCATCATGGTAACACATATGACACTAAAATAATCCAATAAACTCTAATTTAGCAACTTAAAAACAGATAAGGGTGTATATTAAGGTATAATATATATAGTATAAAATACTTACTTGCAAGATGTAGGAAGAACCCGCTCAGGTGATAACTCCTAATGCTCAGAGTTTCAGTGGGTGCTGAAGGAACAGATGCTCTGGCTATTTAAGGCCAGTGTTTAAAGGTCGACGCCACAAACCATGAATATTCATGAGGCTGGAAAGCAGATGCAACTTTTGTCCAAGTTGCTTCATGTGAGCGGTGAGTGACTCCGGGTCTGCTGGCCAGATCATGACCCCTGTCTGCCAAGTTACACAAAGACAGTGGAGGAAACCTGTGTGCTGGTGGTCACGTGAAACGCCATAAAAGCGCACTCTACGTGAGGAGTGTGTGTAAACAAACTGAAGAGGTTTATGAGTACAGAGAACTTGGTGATTCAGCAATACAGATTCAGAGTTCACAGATATTATGAGGAGCGTTAAAACACGTTACAGTGTGATGTTTAACAACAAACAGGCCTGGATTATTTAGATATGAGACGTAAACAGACGTGTGAGGAATACGTCTATGAGCAAAAACATTAGCAAAAGGTCTAAAAGCATTAAAAATGCACAGTAGTGGTGCCATGGTACTTTTATAGCTAGAAAGCGTTTCTATAGCTAAAAAGTCTCCTGCTCACCAACACTGAGTTTATTTAATGGAAAAATACGGTAAAAAAAATGATCGTTATTTTAACGGTAAAAGAGTGCAAAACTGTTAATTGGTTAACAGAAAGTTTCCTACTATATACGGTAAATAACTGTGATTGATCTAATTGTACATTTATACCATTAGGTCTATCAATTACTGTAAAAAATAATCCTGTAAAAAAAACGGTAAACTATTGGCAGCTGTGGTTGCCAGTATCATACCGTAACTAAACGGTGTGTTACTGTTTTTGTATTAGAGCATATAGCTGTTAAATGAAAGTTTTATACTGTAGCTGACAATACGGTATTTAGCTGTTAATTTCAAAAACAGTAGCACACCGTAATTTTACAGTATGATGATGGCAACCACAGCTGCCAGTAGTTTACCGTTTTTTTACAGGATAATTTTTACAGACTTAGCCTACAGTAACGCTGATACTGTATTTTGACGGTAAAGTTCTGCTAATCGTAAAAACAACAGGATTTCTTTTTACAGTGAATATTGATAAATACTGAAAACAGTTTGAATGATTTGTTTTCTATTTAAAATATTTGAATTCATGTAATGCAAAGCAAATTTTTTTAGCTTCAGTATGACATGATCTTCAGAAATTCTGCTTTGCTGCTCAATAAGCATTTCTTATTTCATGTGACCCTGAAGGCTACGGTAATGGATTCAGGATACTGTAAAAAAAAAATGGTATTACAATGGTATATGTCCATAGTAATACTGTACACATACTAGTGCACCTTAAGTGTTACATGAGTTAAAAAAAGGTTCTGTCAGAAAACTATAATGGTAATGTAAACACTGTTTGTTGTTTTAAGACAGGAAATTAGACTATGATAAGGGACGCCACATCATTCGCTGTGATGACCTTTACTCCACTGCCCTCTGTTCATGCTCTTATATTAACAAGCCTGATGAATAAGAGAAACAATAATATAATGCAAGCTAATATGCTTCTTAAATGTTTTATAAAAAACAAATTGTCTTTCAAATTAAAAATGAGTCGCTCAATTTAATACAATTTATTTAAATGTAATAATATTTGGCAGCACTTTATTTTACAGTGTCCATGGTACATTACATGTACTTACCATAGTAATAACTGTAAATTACTCATAATAACATGCAACTAACCCTCAACCAAATCCTAATCCTATAGGTAGTACATGTAGTTAATTAATATTACTCATTACTTAATGTTGTAACAATGACACATTAAAATAAAGTGTAACCAATATATATACACTACCGGTCAAAAGTTTAAAATGACTTTTTTATGTTAATATATATTAAAATGTAATTTATTCCTCTGAAAAAAAGCTGAATTTTCAGCATCATTACTTCAGTCTTCAGTGTCACATGATCCTTCACAAATCACTCTAATATGATGATTTTATGCTCCAAAAACATGTATGATTATTATCCATGTTGAAAACAGTTTTTTACATTTTTATTTCAGGATTCTTTGATGAATAGAAAGTTCAAAAGAACAGCTTTTATCTGAAATGGAAAGCTTTTGTTACATTAAACACTACCCTTTAAAAAGTTTGGGGTCAGTAAGAATTAGTATTTTATTTTTGGGGGAAATAAATAAGAAAATCAATACTTCTATTCATCAAGGATGAGTTACATTGATCAAAAGTTACAGTAAAGACATTTATAATGTTAGAAAAGATTCTAATTAAATAAATGCTGTTCTTTGAACTTTCTATTCATCAAAGAATCCTGAAATAAAAATGTAAAAAACTGTTTTCAACATGGATAATAATCATACATGTTTTTGGAGCATAAAATCATCATATTAGAGTGATTTGTGAAGGATCATGTGACACTGAAGACTGGAGTAATGATGCTGAAAATTCAGCTTTTTTGCAGAGGAATAAATTACATTTTAATATATATTAACATAAAAAAGTCATTTTAAATTGTCATAATATTTCACAATATTACTGTATTTTTTGTGTATTTTTTATCAAAAAATTGCAGCCTTGGTGAGCAGAAGAGACTTCTTTTAAAAAATACAAAATCTTACCGATCTTAAACTTTTGACGGTATTGTATATATATATATATATATATATAAACACTACATCAATGATTTTGCATTAATATGGAGTTCTTAAACAGCAAACATGCTGACCTTTCACTTTCAGTGACATCCCGACTCATCCTTAAATTGGAGTAAGAATCATCAGCGCTGTGGCTCTCAGGAGGCTCTTGCATGAGGTGAGAAGGCAGATGAATGTTGGGTAATGGACTGACGCCGCATCAGACACTTTCCACCCGTTTGGCTCTGATATGTGCCATGCTCTCTTCCCTAGATGCACAGACAGAGTTGAGAAACCACGTTCAACACGCGCAGATCGTGACAGTTGACTCTGTAACATTGGGAAGAAACTCATTTCTGTTACGACAACTCTGAGTGTTTGGCATGGTAATGATATGTTTGGTCTTGGGGGAATAGATCTGCTACACTGTTGCTGTTATTGTTGCTGCTGTAGAACAAGTACGGGATTTGATACTACCAATACATAGACATGCTGCTGCCATACAGCATACATGAATTACCCGTCTCAGATCTGTACAGGTGGAGCTGGGGAAGGTGGAGGGTTTCTGAAAGCGCACAGCAAATCTGACCAGTATTAAAGGTTGAGCAGCGAGTTTCATTGGCTACTGATACTGCAGGAACCAATCAGCTGTGCCCTATACACTCTCAGAAGTGTAAAAGGTACAAAAGCTGTCACTGGGGCTGTACCTTTTCAAAAGGTACACTTTTGTACCCAAAGGCTGCATATTGGTACCTTAGTGGTACATATTACCACCTAAAATGTACATATTAGCACCTGAAATGTACATATTAGCACCTAAAATGTACATATCAGCACCTAAAATGTACATATTAACACTTAAAATATACATATTAGCAATTAAAATTTACATATCAGCACTTAAAATATACATATTAGCACTTAAAATGTACATATTAGCACTTAAAATTTACATATTAGTACCTAAGATGTACATATTAGCACCTAAAATGTACATATCAGCACCTAAAACGTACATATTAGCACCTAAAATGTACATATTAACACTTAAAATATACATATTAGCAATTAAAATTTACATATCAGCACTTAAAATATACATATTAGCACTTAAAATGTACATATTAGCACTTAAAATTTACATATTAGTACCTAAGATGTACATATTAGCACCTAAAATGTACATATCAGCACCTAAAATGTACATATCAACACTTAAAATATACATATTAGCGCTTAAAATTTACATATCAGCACTTAAAATATACATATTAGCACTTAAAATGTACATATTAGCACTTAAAATGTACATATTAGCACTTAAAATGTACATATTATCACCTAAAATTTACATATTAGTACCTAAGATGTACATATTAGCACCTAAAATGTACATATTAGCACCTAAAATGTACATATTAGCACCTAAAATGTACATATTAGTACCTAAAATGGACAAAAGTTTACCTTTTGAAAAGGTACAGCCCCAGTGACAGCTTTTGTACCTTCTTTTCTGAGAGTGTAGAGAATGATGTGATTACAAGCAAATGGAGATAAGGATGCCAGCCCATGCCACTCTAAAAAATGCTGGGTTGTTTTGACCCATCTTTGAGTCAAATATGAACAAACTCAGCCATTGGGTTAGACGTTTAAATTACATTCTTTTACCCAACATTTGGGTTTGTCCATATTTGACCCAAATTTGGGTTTAACACAACCAAGCATTTTTTAAAGTGTAGAGTTTCACAACAGAACTTTGCATTTTAACAACAACACGACTGAACAATGTTGACATATGCCAAGTGCCAATGCTTACTTATGAGATTGTTTTAGTACATTCAGTACACTTTAGTACACTTTCGGTCAAATATGGACAAACCTAATTGGGTTAAAATGCAATAAAAAATGTACAGTTGAAAGTGAAAGTTAAAGTGGGGTTAAAATTTGAAATTACATTTGCAATCCAGCATTTGGATTTGTCAATATTTGACCCAAATTTGGGTTAAAACAACCCAGCATTGTTTAGAGTGTAGTTTAATGTTAATGTGCAAAGTGTAAAGCTAAATATAGGCTAAGTGAGCTGACGTTTTTCTTTTTCTTGAAATAAATTAATACACGGCTATTGCAAGGACACATTCAATTGATCAAAAGTGGCAGTAAAGACGTTTATAAGGTTACAAATGTTTTGGTTAGTAAATAATTGCTGCTCTTTTTTACTTTATTTTCATCAAAGAATAAAAAGAGATCATGGTTTTTACCAAAAAATATTAAAGTAGCATAACTGTTTTCAAAATGAATAATAAGAAAATGTTTCTTGAGCAGGAAATCAGCACATTAGAGTGATTTCTGAAGGATCATGTGACACTGAAGACTGGAGTACGCTCAAAAAATGCTGGGTTGTTTTCAATCCATCTTTGGGTCAAATATGGACAAACCCAAATGTTGGGTTGAAAATGTAATTTAAACATTTAACCCCAATGGCTGAGTTTGTCCATGTTTGACCCAAAGATGGGTTAAAACAACCCAGCATTTTTGGACAATTCATTAAGTTTTATAATATATTCAAATGTTGAGATATCTTTCAAAAACATTTAAAAAAAATGCCCCAAACTTTTTAAATCCCTAGTGGCAGGGGAAAATGGGTACACACATACACGCACACGTCTACAAAATGCTGGGTTGTTTAAACTCAATTTTGGGTTAAATATGGACAAACCCAGCCATTGGGTAACATTTTTAAATTGCATTTTTAACCCAATGGCTGGGTTTGTCCATATTTTACCCAAAATTGGGTTAAAACGATCCCTGCATTTATTAGAGTGTATGCGCAAAAAAATGCTGTTTAATTAAACATTTACAGTAAATGCACCATGAAGCTCAAACATGCCATTAGAGTGAACATTTTTAAATGCCAATGCCCCGAAATGATTTGAATCAAACGTTGAAACATGCCCTGTCACGTAAAAAAAGCCAAATATTTACTTTTTATATTATTTAGCACATCTTCAGTAAACAGGTGGCAGTAAATGACAGTAAGACCAGTCATATCTGTCAGCGGTGTCAGTGTGTCCTCGTGCATTAGTACACACTCAGCGATAAAGTCTTGTGCTAATCTGAGCTCAGGTGAGTGACCTGCATAACGTCTACGGGTCAGTCAGCAGACCAGGTCAGACGCGTGACCTGCATAACGTCTCACAGGCCAGTCAGCACTGTAGTCCAGGTCAGACGCTGCTATCTGAGGGCAGTCATTATTTGTTTACTGGGACCATCAAAAAGTTTCAATTGTCACAATATTTGAATGTAATGTCAGTAAAAAATAAAGCCTGAAAATAACAGGCGGCAAAGAGGAACATATTTTAGTTTTTTGTGTGTTTAATGTTGCTGTTTAAGCATGAAAAAGTTCTGCAAAGTTACAAAGTCACACTGAAACGCCTCTATTGTATGAACAATTTAACCCTCATTTAACCCTCAGGTGCTCTTTGGTCATTTCTGACTGAAAAATGAAATGTGAAAAATCACAGCTTCATCGGAATGTTACGAAACTTGGTGACTTTTATGGCATTGGGTATGTGAACACACAAAAAATTGAGGTCATGATCCGAGCAGGCTAAGTGGTCGAAAAAAAAATAGTCACACTTGTGCTCTTCGGTCAAAAATGACCGACCCATAGGAAATGAATGGGAAATTGACAAAAAAAAAAAAATTCTCTGAATTTTTGTATGTACAATCTACAAATCGGCCACAATTCTAAAAAAAAGTACACCGCAGGAAGAGGGGTGACACTATACAACATCTAGAGTGCAAAACAGACACACCCATCAACACACACAAACACACTTTTATACACATACACACCAATAAATTTTGATTTCAAAAAGTATGTTTAGAATTTTTAAAAATCACAGCTTCATCACAATTTTACGAAACTTGGTGACTTTTATGGCATTATGTATGTGAACACACAAAAAAGGAAATGAAATAAATGGGACATTGTAAAAAAGGGGAAAAAATTGTGAATTTTTTTTTTTTTTGTCAATTTGTTTTAAAAGAAATAGTTTTTGAGATTGTTTCAACTATATATTCAAATCCACCACCAACAACAACAAAAATGTGTTCATAAACAGATGGGGAATTCATATGCCTCTTTATAGAGAGCTGTACATGATATCTATAGGTTACACCATGATTCTACGCTTTTTCTCTATACTGTAACCAGATGGTGCTAATTTTCTGAAGGCCTAGACTCTATATTAAACTAAAATACTGCATTAAATTTTTTTTGAAAAAAAAAAAAAAAAAAAAAAATATATATATATATATATATATATATATATATATATATATATATATATATATATATATATTTAGAAAATATATATATTTTTCCATGGCAAAAATAAACCATAAATATTGCATCAATATTAATAAATTCAATTAAATTGTCTCAAAATACTAAATTAAAAAGAATAAATATTATAGAACAAAAATAAATTGCATTGGTTTTACTGGGATGGAGAAAGTTTCATTTTACGTGTCCGGTCACTTTTGACCGGGAAGATAACAAGTGTGACTCCAAAACGAAGAGCACCTGAGGGTTAAATAATTTCTGCCCCAGCCCTATGCAAATGGCGTGTTTGAGTTATTTAGTGTGCTGAAACTCGAGTTATGGTAAGGGGTGGGACATTTCACAAGCGGTTGACCAATCACAGCACACCGGTCCAGCTGACCAATCAAAACACACTGCTTTTCAGAAGGAGGGGCTTCATAGAGACAGGAACTAACGGGAATACAGACAGACTGAGAAGAGAGGAGCCGCAACAATGGACAATATGAGGGAGGAAAAGTGTTTTCATGAAAATCTAATCTAGCAGACACCAAAAACAAAATCAAGATTTTGTGAAAGCTCATACGGCCTCTTTAATTAGATCTAAGGATGCAAAAAAAGTACAAACATTAGACCAGTAAGAAAAATGTAAATGATAAATCTGATGGTTTATTGGTAAAATGATTGATAAAGCATAGTAGCCTACACGAGCATTAACCCTTTCTGTAGTTCACAGGAAACTATATTATAATCTCTTACAAGATAATTAGTCACAGTACAGTATTTCTAGCAGTGAAGTTCATGTGCGTCACATATTACTGCTATATAGTGCACAAAACAAGGGCTATAGTTTTATAATGGTGGTGGGGAAAGGCGTTAAATCATTTTAATCTGCTTCATTATGACAAAAATATATAATGGATAAACATACAATAATAATAATTTCTTCATTAGAAAAATAAACCATTCTAGTTAAATTAAAAAACTAAATAACAAATTATTAGAAAGGCTGGAACTTTAGTTGGGTAGTTTCTTATTCCAGAGACGCACAATCTAATATTCGATCGCTGACAGCTTACAGTGAAGCAAAATATTTTTTCACATTACAAACTAGCCATGCATTACAGTTAGTATGTACAAAAGCACATAATTAATACTCCTCACACAAGCTTCCGGTAACACGGACCCTTGCTCTAAACGTTTTAATACAGAGATATTAACTTCCTCAAGGGAAAATACAAAATTGGAGTTTCAGCACTTAAAGTGTAACTCTATCTGCTTTTACAGGGATACTGTGTCATCATGAGTGTGTGACAGGCTGTTTTTGTGCTCTGTGAGCGTGTGTGTGTGAAGATACAGAGGCACTACTCCTCTAAACTTCAGTATTTCAGAGCGGTGCGGGCCGGTGGCCATCTGTCTTGCAGACACTCTTGACCAGAGCCGAGGACCCGCCCACAGAAAGCAGCCAGTGCTGGGTGAAAGGTCACAGACCTGTAGCCAGCATCAGAAAGTGAGGCATGTAGCATATATATATGCGTATGCATGTTATTAAATAATCAAGCTGTCAGCTTTACCTGACAAAATTCACATAATTCCAATGCAGCCAAATCACATGACAGAGCAAACGCCAGTCTGGAGGTTCGGCCGCTTCCGCTTGGAGCTTCTTTTGCGTACCTGAAGAATATAAAGTACATAATCAGAGTAAATCAATCAATGGATAACAACAAATTATGTTGCACATTTTTCACTCAAACATATTTCAGATTGTAGAGGGGAAAGTTATAGGCAGTGTACTATTTATCTGCAATTATTATATTAATATTTTTGTAGTTTTGTATAAATTCATGTTTTTTTTCCTTATTTTAGTTTAAGTTATATATATTCTGTAAAAAAATATTGCTGGTTTAACTTAAAAATGAAGTAACCTGGTTGCCTTAAAACTTTAAGTTCATTGAAATTGAAAAACTGAGTTAATACAATGAAGGAGATTGATTTAATAATCAGAAACTCAAAATATTATGTTATCTGAACCACATAAATTACCTAAGTTTATTTGACAGAAGAAAAAACGTTATGATAACAAATCATGTTTTTTTTACAGTTCTATTTAGCTTCAATTTTGTATTTTCTGTTTTAGTCATTTTAGTAGGCTACTCAACATTTCTATTTTTTTATAAATATCTAATATTTATGTTTCATTTTATTAAAAGCTTTATTTAAATTAATACATTTTTAAAAAGTTTTAGTTTTAGTTAACAATAACAACACAGAAAATCAGTAATGAATACCACATAAACTTTAAGTCGTCTTGTAACAGCTTTTGACGAACTGACACTCATGATATCCACTAATAACATCAAGGTTTCTCATGCACCGAAAACATCATAATTTAGTGTTGCACGACCATTTTTCAGTTTTCGCCACTGTACCTTTAAGATGTAAATGACCTCTATTATGATTGGCTAGCCTTCTCGAATGTGAAATGTGTAACTATGCTCACATTAGGGGAGATGGCTCTCATTGCAGAACATGAAATCCACGGGGAGGAGTCAGATCCTCCCACCTTACATATACCTAAACCTACCAAGCACCACCCCCTGATCCCAAAACCCACCCCTGAATCCTACCCAGCTCCACCCCCAATCTCTAACCCCACCCCTAATCCTACCTAGCTCCACCCCTGATTCCTAAACCTACCCCAATCCTACCCAGCTCCACCCCCGATCCATAACCCCACCCCTAATCCTACCAAGCTCCACCCCCTGATCCCTAACCCCACCCCTAAACCTACCCAGCTCCACCCCGATCCCTAACCCCACCCCCAATCCTACCTAGCTCCACCCCCGATCCATAACCCCACCCCTAATCCTACCAAGCTCCACCTCTGATCCCTGAACCCCACCCCTAAACCTACCCAGCTCCACCCCCGATCCCTAACCCCACCCCTAATCCTACCCAGCTCCACCTCCCATCCCTAACCCCCACCCAGCTCCACCCCCGATCCCTGACCCCACCCCTAATCCTACCCAGCTCCACCCCCGATCCCTGACCCCACCCCTAATCCTACCCAGCTCCACCCCCCGATCCCTGACCCCATCCCTAACCCCACCCAGCTCCACCCCCGATCCCTGACCCCACCCCTAATCCTACCCAGCTCCACCCTGATCTATAACCCCACCCCTAAACCTACCCAACTCCACCCCTCAGATTTGGATCCGACTCCGCCCCCTGGATCTCGTGTACTGCAATGAGGTGCTACTGCATATGGTGGCCGTATACATGGCACTGTTTTCAACAAAAAATGTGAACTTTTTATGCATTTTCACCATTCATTTACACAACAACTGCGTTTTGGGGGTCTTAAAACACAAACCTTTAAAATCAGGTTTCAAAGTGTTTTTGAAAAGATATTGTCTCCGTATTAACAACAAAAATGTTAATTTGTGAAAACGGTGTCTTCATGCGCATGTTCAGTCTAAGGGCTCGTAGTGTTTCTTTACAAAGTGTCATTGCCATCTACTGGCCAGGCGGAGAAATACAGCATTCGGTAACTCTTTATTTTAAGGTGACGTACACGTTACATGTGCTTTCTATTGTTATAACAGTAAATTATGCATAATTACAAGTAACTAACCCTAAACCAAACCTTAACCCTAATTCTACAGTAAGTACATGTAATTCATAAATATTATTTAGTACTTATTTGAGCAAGTACAATGTAACTATGTCACCAGAAAACTAGCTCAGGCTGGTTTAAGCATTTTGTTTTTCAAAACGACTTGTGACTGGTTTTGTGGTCCAGGGTTTTGTGGTAATGGCCATGGTTGACAAGGTGGTTTCTAAGCATTTTCACAGCTGAGTTAAAATTTTAGAGAGTTCGAGTTTTAGTACAAATGTTCAAACAAAGACCTTTGAACACAAACACATACCCATTTAAATCAGCTGGCTCCGAGTGATACACATGTTTGCCCTTCTCTGCGATGGTTAGGGTCCCGACATGAGTGGTCTCGCTGTGACTGACCCGCATCGGGTGGTACTGACTCGTGGCCTCGGTGGAGCCCGGACGGCACGTCCATCTGATGACTGGGCATGTGGCCGTTTGGTTGTGGGGTCTCGGCGAACTGCTTCTTGCGGATGGAGTCAGGTGTGGATGTTGTGATGACCTTGATCTCAGGCACAGTTGGAGGTGGGATGTTTTGCAGACAGGCCTCAGAGTGGGCCAGCTGCAGCTTCTTCATCTGCCGAATGGCCACTGTAGCGTTGAAGGCTTGCTGGAGGGACGAGATCAGGATTTCAGACAGTCAGTATAGTGCGGGAAGAACGAAACCACGGTTTTTAGTACCAAATCTCACTTAGATTGTATCTTGAAACATGCATTTTAATGGTCATCCAAGATATCCATGTCATTCTTTCTTCAGTTGAAAAGAAATTAAGGTTTTTGATGAAAACATTCCAGTATTTTTCTCCATATAATGGATTTCAATGGGAACCAAACGGTTCAAGGTCTAAAAGACAGTTTCAGTGCAAACTACAAACTGTTCAAAGGGCTTTAAACGATTCCAGACGCGCGTTGTGACTCTGCTGTTCGAACTCGTTCATCAAAATGAACAATTCTTTTTCCGAGTCATTTGAACGAATTCAACTCGGAAAGATTCGGAAAAGTTTGAACAGGAGAGTCACAGAGCAAGGCGAGCATTTGAGCTTATAAAACCTAAACTTTGTTATTAATTTATTAAATGAGCGATCGTTTCGCTTGATAAGACCCTTATTCATCATCTGGAATCGTTTAAAGCCCTTCGAACAGTTTGCACTGAAACTGTCTTTTGGACCTTGAACCGTTTGGTTCCCATTAAAACCCATTATATGGAGAAAATGCTGGAATGTTCTCATCAAAAACCTTAATTTCTTTTCAACTGAAGAAAGAAAGACATGGACATCTTGGATGACATGGGGGTGAGTAAATTATCAGCAAAAGTTTTTTCAAAAGTGAACTACTCTACTTTAATATCCGTTGCCAAACATATAACATGCTAGAAACATAATCACTGCAACAATGACCCAATCATAGACTCTTAAGCATTTGTCTGTTTAAATCCAAACAGCCAATTTGTAATATAAAGCCTTCAAGTGTTTCCAAAATATTTTTTTAATTTCTAGGCCACTGATTAGATTTGACAAGGACACCTTCAGATGTCTCCAAGCATATATCAGATCGCTAAAACTAACTAAAACTGGTCTTTTCCAGATATGGAGCAATTATAGGCCGTGACAGATGACCAAATCAACGACTTAAATTGTGTAATCAGACCAGAGATCATCTGAAAAACCCAACTGAGACTAAACCACAGGAGACAAACTCTAACCAGAGTTATGAAACATGACTTTACCTTCCACTTGGACTTGGCAAAGTTTTTCTGGATCTGCTCACTGACGGAGTGGTAGATGTCCTGACTCCGGGCCGTCTTTCCTATAATCCTGCAGGTCAAAGCTGGATTTAAAACCAGAGCTAGTGGAAAACAGGAGGATTTTGTTTCCTCTTTTAACCAGACTTTAAGACAGGAAGAAGTTTAATCTAACAACTGTTGATCTCATTTGTGATTTGTGGGTTTCAGAGAGCAAACAGAGACTTTTAATATCAAGTCAAGTTGGAGATATCAATACAAACTCAATATTTCTCATCAAATTAAGAGGGGATTATCAATGTTCTTTTAGTGTTATAATAATACAAAATATTTTTTAAATATTATAAATATTTTTCATTATTTTTCTATTCTGTTTTATTTTAATTTCAGTTTAGGGTAATTTTGCTCTGTTTTGTCATTTTTATTCCTTTTTGTGTTTTTTAATATTTCTATTTAGTTTTTTTATTTATAGCTTGTTTTATTTTTTCATATTTCATCTAATATACATATTTTAGTTTATTTCAGCTTTATTTCAATTTCTAAAATCTATTTTCTATAGTTTTAGTTAACAAACAACACTGATCGGCACTATACTCTGTCAACAAAGAAAAACCCCACTTTTTTCTTTTTTTTTCTGAGACATATGAGAAAAAATGTATATAAATTAAACAGCAGACATTTGTTAAAGGGATAGTTCACCCAAAAATGAAAATTCTGTCATTTACTATCCCTCATGTCATTCTAAACCTGTAAGATCTTCGAAACACAAATTAAGATATAGTTTCCATAAAATCTCTTCATAAACAGATCATAAAACAAATCCATATGACTTCTGAAGAGACATAACAGATTTAATTCAGGCTTTTATTTATATAAACATAAATCATCGAACATGCATTTGTAGTGCATTCATATTTGGTAAACAGAAGCTTCGAAGCCAATGAGATTCATTCTCACGCATCAAGCGAGTAACGACACAAGGGTGAGTAATTGAAGACAGAATTTGATTTTTTTGGTGAACTATCCCTTTAAGGCTTTGAAGGAGCAACTTCAACGTCACTCACCAGGGGTGTCGGAGAGCCTGCTCTGTGTCGTGAACGCACCTTAGGATTCTTCTGCATCATGTTGCGGATGAAGTCCTTTGCTAGATGGATAATAATTAGACATGAGGTTAATTGCTTCTAGTTACAGGTGTGTTTTACAGAATCATAAGGGAGGTTTAGATCTGATAGCAGTAAGAAAGTAAAGAATGGTTGTATTATTGAATGCTCACCAGACTCAGAGATATCGTCCCAGAAGGGCGAGTCGAACTCGTACTGCGCCTTCATGATTTTAGAAAACAGACGAGTCTCAGAGTTTCTTCGTAGAAAGGAGGATATCCACAGAGACTGTAAAGATAAAGCACTTTATATTGATGCCCAACTTTACACATTCTAATAAGTAACTTTGCAACTACATGTCAACTACCAGTCATTAGAGTATTAGTAATGTCTAGTAAATTTGAAAGAACAGCTTATTTTACTAACCCTAACATACTGTAAGTTTACAAATACTCTAATGAGAGTTAGTTGGCATGTAGTTGCAAAGACATTTACAGTTTTTAGTTCTATTGAAATAAAATGTAACCCAATAAATGAATGAAAATGTCGATTTCCACCAGGGGGCGCTGTGTATCAGAGAGCCCTGCATTATACCATGTATTCTGTGACCTTAAATCGCACAGATGAATGACCTCACTCTAAATCAAAAGCTAATCTGTCAGTTTTGATAAACATTAAGCTTTAGGTTTCCAAATTAAGAACCTGGCATCAGTTTATCTCTCTCGGTAAACAACAGTGCTGTTTACAGTCCAAATCACTTTGTAGTGTAGAGTGCATTTTGTTCAAAATCAGTTTTCTTAGAAGTGATATTTATGGTAGGGAGGGACTTACAGGATATAGGTGATGACTCCAGATAGACCAGCAGTTGACGTGGCTTTACTGTAGGGTTTCTGAGCCAACACTTCAGGGGCTAAGAGGAAATACACATACATACACTTGTTTATTTTCTTGAATGTCTCTGGTTTTAGTACAAGATTCATCAGGGCACGTTATTCTAAAATTATGTTAATTGAAATAATGCTGTATTCAAATCAATAAAATAAAATAAATTCAACATAAAAATTTGTAATAGAGAACATTTGTTATACATTCAACTGTTCAACTCTGCCATTAAAGGGATACTTCACCTCTGGAAAGATGGATGTGTATTTAAAATGGGTCATTTATGTAGAAGAAATGTGAAATTATTTTTGAATTTGGAGCTTTCTAGACTGAGAAAAGCCAGAAAATGTATTTTTGGTTTATGTGGATGAAAGACAACAACTCCCAGAATGCACTTGCTTCACTGCCCTAGAGGCTACGCCTACCGGTAACAGAGCGCATGTAGTTAAAGCAACAATGGAACTTTTCCTCTGCGGTCGCCCTACTGGTTGGAAACTAAATTGTCCATTACCGCCGTCGTAAATAATTTAGGCCCTGTTTACACGAGAAAGCTCGCGGGTGAAAACGTAAAATTATTTTATCGGATGTGCCTTTCGTTCACACGGTGATGGTGTTTTTGGAGCTAAAAAACGCAAAAAAAAGTGAAACCATCCCTCCAGAGTGGAAATCTTAAAACGCTCCACCGCCGTATCCCCGTATAAAGAGTAAAACGCAATAGTCTTCTAGACAGTGAAGGTTTGGCGCGGACTTGGTGTTGCAGTGCTTCACATCGCCACCTAGCCGCCTGGAGTGCATACTACATTGAACTTCACACACTTGTGTGTCACCATATGCACGCATATTTCCCACCCAAAACGCTCGTCTAAACGCAGAATAAAAGTGATAATGCAACACCACTTTTGTGTTTTTTCTTCAAAATCGTTTCCATGTAAACATGTTGCACAAGTCTGCCCGAAAATGTGTTTCGAGATTGCCCAAAATGTCAATTTGACAATGACAATTTTTGCATCATCGTAGGATTTTTTCCAGACAAAAAATACATAATCTCTCGTCTCAGGGAAAAGCACAGAGTTATTCGAAAATACTACAGGTCTACAGGTTTACAAATACAAAGCTTAATGCTAAATCCTGAAGTATCCCTTTAAATAATATTAACCTTCTAGTGTTCTTCGGTTACAGCATACTGTGCATCACTCAGAGAAACAGAAGTAAAATATGTTGTCGATGCAGTTTCATGGTGTCTTTAGAGACAGCAAATCAAAACCAGCTGCCTTTTGTGCTTTGACATTCACTGGCCATCAATGGCCATTATTCTCACCGACATATCCCGGAGTCCCACAGGCCGTGGACATGACGCCATGCTCTTCCATCTTCGAGAGGCCGAAATCACTGATCATGATCTTGGAGTTTTCATCAGAGCTGTAGTAGAGCAGATTCTCTGGCTAAAGAGAAAACACATCCTCAAAGTCTTTATCTGCATATATGCACATGCATGTGTGTGTGTGTGGTCGTCTCTGTACCTTGAGATCGCGGTGTACTACGCCGTTTTATGCAGGTAGCTGACTGCCTCCAGGACCTGTTTGATAACCCGACTGGCATCCAACTCTGAGAACATGCCCCGGTCCAGGATCCGGTCAAACAGCTCGCCACCCGAAACTCTGACGGGATATGAGACATTTAACGACATGCTGTAAACACACAGAGAGCTTTGGATAGCTTCAGTGGGGGATGATACTTACAGCTGCATGAGCAGGTAATAATGCGTCTGACTCTCATAGAAATCCTCCAAGCAAACCACATTTTCATGTTTGATCCTATAGACAAAAAAAATGAAGAAGTTAGTAAAAGGAAATACAATTATGCAGTTTTAAAATCAGATAAATGTTGTTTTAAATGCATTTACAATATATAAGCATATTTACACGAATGGAATAAAAAAAAATATTTTAATATATATATTATATATAATAATAAAAAAATGGTAATTTTAAATTTTTATCTCAAATATCTAAGCTTTTTTTTCCAGAATTGTAACTTTTTCTCAGAATTTATGAGTTTATGATTTACAATTTCAAAAAAAGTCAGAAAAGATATAAACTTGCAATTGCAAGAATAAACTTTTTTTTGGGGGAGGGCTTTTTATTCTCAGAATCCCACAAAGTGCAAGTTATAAAACCCAAATTATAAGATATAAGTGAGTTTATATCACAATTCAGACTTTATAACTTGCAAAGTTTTTTTATCTCAAAATTCAGTGAAAAAAGTCTAAATAGTGACATATAAACTCACACTTTTGAGTAATAAAGTCAAATTGCGACATAAACTCGCAATTGAGACATTTTTTTATTCCACGGTGGAAACAAGCTTCCATAATTTCAATGTCATTTTAAATTTAAAAATCATTTCATTATTTCAAAATAATTTCAAAATGGTTTGAATTTCAAATGTAGTTTCAATTTGATAGCTAAAGCCTAGAACTGGTTTTATTCTTACATCCGCAACACAGCGATTTCATTCTCCAGATTGATGTCCCTTTTGCTTTTCTTCTTCACACACTTCATGGCAAAAAGCTTGCCTGTTTTTCTCTCCTTCACCATGTAGACTTCTGAGAACAGCTCCCCTAGAGAAAGCAAAGAGAGAAAGATGAGGGTAAGGTCAAATGTGCAATTGCCTGGGATGATGTTTTTCTGAGCGAGAGGATGATCTTGGTTTATGTGTTTCCGGTGTTTAATTAAGGCGAGGATGTGACTTTTTAACCTCTGCCGAGACACACTGCAAACCATCAGAAATGTGAACGAGGTCTGCTATGAAGCAATCACTATTATTGCAATTGATTTTTATAATTGTAGGTAAACACATCAATTTGCTAAATGTCTGGAGAATAAAACAAGTGAAAAATGCCTAGCAACACCCTTAGCAACATCTGAGAAACCAATCAGAGCACAGATTTAAACATAGTGCGATTTTTTTTTCTGAATTTACAAACTAATTGCGTAGACCGGATACTTAAACGATCCGTAAAACATGGTTGGCTAGTTGTTGGAGCTTTGGAAGATCACCTAAAGCACTTAATTTTATTTTCTCCATGCCCTCCTCAGAAGTAACCTGGAATAGCTGCCCTGGGACGAGGATTAGTGCAATTCCTTACGCAACGGAAATGCTAATGGCCTGGTATCCTGGAGCCTCGGCCTGCAACCGAACACAGGCCTGCAACCAGGGCACCTGGCACTCCGACGGAAAGAGGACTGGTTACCGATTCAGCATGAGATTGATTGAATAAGACAGGCTATAAAGAACAGCAGCTGAGATTACGCATCTTATCTTACTCTTATCATCAACTCTTTCCCTGTCAGCGCTTTTGAAAAAAAAAGTTGCCAGCCATTTTGATGTTGACTCATTTAAAAAGATCAGACGAAGAAAAATTTACCAGAGAAATAAAAATGTATAAGATATAAAAGTAACAAGAAATGGTCAATTTGATGGAATATTGCAGTATTTATCATAAACGATTTATCCGTGCACATCATTATTATTATTTTTAAATTCATGTGCCTAGTAATCTTTAGTCAAAATATCTTCCCCTGTGTGATGATTGTGTGATGTATAAATACCTACATTTAATAATAAATACCTACATTTAATATATACACTACCGGTCAAAAGTTTAAGATCGGTAAGATTTTTTATGTTTTTAACAGAAGTCTCTTCTGCTCACCAAGGCTGCAATTTTTTTTATAAAAAATACACAAAAAAACACAGTAATATTGTGAAATATTATGACAATTTAAAATGACTTTTTTATGTTAATATATATTAAAATCTAATTTATTTCTCTGAATTTTCAGCATCATTACTCCAGTCTTCAGTGTCACATGATCCTTCACAAATCACTCTAATATGATGATTTTATGCTCCAAAAACATGTATGATTATTATCCATGTTGAAAACAGTTTTTTACATTTTTATTTCAGGATTCTTTTAATGAATAGAAAGTTCAAAAGAACAGCTTTTATCTGAAATGGAAAGCTTTTGTTACATTAAACACTACCCTTTAAAAAGTTTGGGGTCAGTAAGAATTTGTATTTTATTTTTGGGGGAAATAAATAAGAAATCAATTCTTCTATTCATCAAGGATGAGTTACATTGATCAAAAGTTACAGTAAAGACATTTATAATGTTAGAAAAGATTCTAATTAAATAAATGCTGTTCTTTGAACTTTCTATTCATCAAAGAATCCTGAAATAAAAATGTAAAAAATTGTTTTCAACATGGATAATAATCAAATATGTTTTTGGAGCATAAAATCATCATATTAGAGTGATTTGTGAAGGATCATGTGACACTGAAGACTGGAGTAATGATGCTGAAAATTCAGCTTTTTTTCAGAGGAATAAATTACATTTTAATAAATATTAACATACAAAAGTCATTTTAAATTGTCATAATATTTCACAATATTACTGTTTTTTTGTGTATTTTTTATCAAAAAAGTGCAGCCTTGGTGAGCAGAAGAGACTTCTTTTAAAAACATAAAAAAATCTTACCGACCTTAAACTTTTGACCGGTAGAGTATGTATATATATATATTAAATGTAGGTATTTATTTTTGACATAGCACTGAATTCGTAATGCTTAAATCACGCCTGAAGTGCTACATCACACAATCTTGTCCTCCCCCACACACACACACACACACACGGAGCGTCAGCTAAACAAGCATCTTCGCACAATGGCAGCGTCTATCACATATACCCACAACACCTTTTCCTGCACTGAATGCAAGAGCTCAGAGATGTGTGTTAACCTTCACCTACGGTCAGGAGTGTATAATCCTTTAGAAAGTCCTGCATTCATTAAATACTGAGGATTTCAATGAAACATGGATAAATAAATAATTAAAAACTAAATACAGCTTAAACTGAAGGTCATTGCACAGAATGTGCCCAGAGAAAACTGCTAATGAAATATATAGAAATATGATTTTTCATCATGAATCTCATGGATCAAGCCAATTTTAGATGTCATATTCATCCTGATGGGTGTTAACTCCCAGTGGAAGTCTGCTGAGGGATTGTGGGAGTTTAATTTGGGTTGTTTCTGTCAGAGGAAACCACTGTGCTCAACTCCCATGGCCCATAATGCCCCAGTGGTGCCAGTAACACCCACAGGCAAGGGCAGGTCGTGACAGAGCTCTAGACACAGCAGTTTATGCTTGAAAGTATATAGCTGAAATTACATATCTCACTTGGACTGTATGTACATGTCTGTATGGACTGTAAACGTGTAAAAAAAATAAAAAATAAATATAGTATATATATATATATATATGACTGTAAACTTATTTAATTGCTCTGGGAGCAAGATATTTTGCCCAGAGCAATTGCTCCAGAGCAATTAAATAAGTTTACAGTCATATATATATATATATACATATATATGACTGTAAACTTATTTAATTGCTCTGGTAATATTCCCCATTTTAATTTAGTTTTACTTTGATGTACAAAAAAAGCAGAAAAAAAATCCCTAAAACTTTAAATGAAATTTAAATAACAATTGATAAATATAAATAATTCAAAATTATTATAATAACTATAATTCTTTTTCGATACTCAAAATAACACTGTGGTCTCAAAACACAGAGGCAAAATAATCCATTTTAAAAGAAAACAGTAACAACAATATTAATAAAAAGTGGAGTGCTAGAGATTTGGCTTTTCACTGCATGTTTTCTTTACACTATAGACTGAAAAACATGGGTTTATTTTTTTGCACTTTATGTAAAATTTAGGGATGTGCCAATACACTTGTCTCATGAGACGCAAGACGAATCATTGAGTCAATGTTTTAACACTTTAAAAATCCTTAATGACAAAATATATTAATTGTCTTTTATTTGTCTGAAAGTCACACAATGCAAAACAATGCATGCAGGTGCATTTTAAAATATTTCTAATCTAGGGCAGTGACACGATTATTTTGGTAATCAAGTTGAATTATTTTGATGATTCTGATCTGGAAATGTATGAAAATTAAAGCATGTTTAATTTGATATTAATTTGCTTTAACAACATTTCAGATAAAGTACAAAAATGTTTGCAATTCTTACTGTAATTGCATTAGTGATAATTATTAGATACATGTATTACCCTATTGTTTGGCCTTAATCAATTAAATTAATCCAGCATAATAATTTAGATGGAAACCTGTGGTTCGTATCGTAATAGACAGCACATTGCAGGCCATGCCCGGTAGATTACCGTAAAGCTGTTTCCATCCCGTTAGCTGTTCCCTGTGATCCTTGTTATTCCCTGTCTGCCAAAGCGATTAACACACACCGGTCTAGAAGTGTCTTAACCTGTGCTTTACCCTTGAATCACATCCAGACGCCACTGGATAAATCTCACACCCTCAACATGCAACATCAGCCAATCAAATGCAACTTTGTGGATCACACTAAATATTTAGTAACAGACTTCCGTGACACATGGAAACAAACGTCCCAGATACTGTTTGTGACGCTTGCACTGATCTCATAGTGTCTGTCTTTAGGGACGCAACATTATTCTGCTTAGTGATCGCTGGACAGTCAGCAAAGGCGATGTTCAGCTGCTCGTGTCTGCTGAGCTCACGGTATAGTCAGCTTTCTGCGCCCGCAAAGACACAACCGCTTCAGGACAACACGGCCGGATCATTGCTGTCTGCTTTACAGGCTGAGAACCATTAAAGGTACAATATGTAAAAAAATATATACATATTGTATATATATATACTTACAATATCCCAAAAGTTTCCAAAAAATTGTAATTTCAGAGAAATTCTACGCCCGTCAATGACGTAATATTCGCGTTATCCCTGGTTTCCGCTATTACTGCCATAGTAACCATGGCGACAGACGTTTCGGCCAGCGACACGATCATGCTGTTGTTGTTTCATTCAAACATTATGGATCATGGCAAGCAGACTTTGGGACTAAAGGAGAAATAAAACAAGGATCAATATCGGCGTGGCATTTTCGTTGACGTCTGTGACTAACTACGACTTGACAGAGACGCCGCTCTTACATGTACTTTATTAGACAGGTGAGCGAATGTACATAAACGAAGCAATGATATATAGCTCAACATGATAGAAATGTTAGAATATGATCAGTTTGGTATTCTAATGTTGATCTAGCTCACTGCTAGTCTTATACAGCCAACAAACTAATGTTATTAAACAGCTAATAATGTGTTGCTAGTGTTACACAAACCATGTTACAGATCACATCTCAGAATCTCTAACAATCAGCGCTCTTAGAAACATCACAGAACGTCAGTGGAGAAAGGCATAGCTCATCGTAAACATATAATTCACCCCTATATTGCTATTATATAGGCTATTATAAGGTTCTTTATAGGCTATTATTCATTCATATACACTACCGGTAAAAAGTTTAAGATTGGTAAGATTTTTTATGTTTTTAAAGATGTCTCTTCTGCTCACCAAGGCTGCAATTTTTTGATAAAAAATACACAAAAAAACAGTAATATTGTAAAATATTATGACAATTTAAAATGACTTTTTTATGTTAATATATATTAAAATGTAATTTATTTCTCTGAAAAAAAGCTGAATTTTCAGCATCATTACTCCAGTCTTCAGTGTCACATGATCCTTCACAAATCACTCTAATATGATGATTTTATGCTCCAAAAACATGTATGATTATTATCCATGTTGAAAACAGTTTTTTACATTTTTGTTTCAGGATTCTTTGATGAATAGAAAGTTCAAAGAACAGCCTTTTTTTAAAATCTAAAAATCAGCTGCATGTAGGAAGTAAATTTAAGCTATACTTCATTAAAATAAAACGCCACTTGAGACAGTTACCACTAAAATGAAACATCCTACTGAAAAAAAATGGTGTTTATAAAACCATTCACAACTTTTACAATGAATTACAAGAAAAAGGTAAAGTTGTACTTACGATCCGAGCACCTCCATGAATTCAAACACATCATGGATGTTATCCGTGCTCTTTTCCAATCATAGTCGCCCTCCTTTCGCCCCATTTCTGTGTGAGCTTCTACAGGGATTTCTGAAGAGGATAAAAAAAGAAGAAACCCCTTTATATAGTGACAAAACAAGGACCAACGTCTGTGATCATCTGTGACAATCTGTTATGAACAAAAAGTGAGCAATAAATCAATGATTTATGAATGTACCTTTATTAGAAGCCAAATCCCTAATAATCCCTAACAGTCCAGGAGCCATGAGGCCTGATTCCTAATATAAATCTAATTACAATTCCAAATCAAGATGAAATATCAAAAACTCATTTGCATCCTTTAAGGTTCCAGGTGTAAAGCAGAAACCAGTGTTAGTCCGCTCATTTTCCAGCTACTGACGGACAGTCATGGCTTCACTCTTGAAGTGTGTTGATCTACTGTAACAGCTTTAGTTTTGGTGTCAGTGACCTGCGCAGAACTCTTTACAAACTCCTCATCTCTCATGGGCTGTCCTACATAGCTTTAGGACAGCTGTCAGGAAACACTAATCAGGTTTTGGCTGGTCAGTGTACAGGTAGATGTGCGTCTTAAAGCTTATGTTGTTTTGTTTGAGTTTGAATTTGAGTTTAGGTGAGTTTTGAGATTCTTTTTGCAATTTCCGCGAAATATCTATTAACAAATCTAGCTGTTTTAACTGGATTGTATTTGGAGAAGGTGGATTTTGTCTAAACTAGACCTAAACCCAACTCAAAGGTGTCCACATGCCTCTAAAAATGAGTGGATGTATTTGATAAATCAACCAAACGCATGTATTACCAACTCATCAACTGCACACAAAGACAGCAGAAATTGCTCATTCACACCATGTCTATTGTGTTTTTTTTAAGGTCAAACAAACACAGTATTTCTTATTCCTTCATAATAGGTGTTCAAACATAATAAATTTGTCGTTTCTAACATATAAAGGCTTCTCTGGGATGTCTGGTAAGTTCTGGAAAGCTTTGCTCTCATTCCACTTATATAATGGGTTAAAGGCGCTGATCTTCTGAGTTGAACCTTAAAACAATCACCTCACAGATGAGTCCATGAGGTCACTTGCCATTTATAACTTCAATAGCCAAAAATATAATTTGCCACTAAGAGTGACTTTAAGAACAATGAGGTGAAAAAACTCTATTAGACCAGGACCAGTAATAGACCTGTAGGACCAGTAATAGACCAGTAGGACTAAGTAATAGACCAAGATAAAAAACAACATCCAATTAAGAGGCAAGAATGGCCTGCAGGTCTAAAAAAACACAATGGTTGCATTCACAGCACGCATTGTGTTATGGTGCAATTTATACGTGAAAATTAGTTTTTAAATTACGTGCATATGATACGCAGCTCTCTAATTCTACCCAAATGTATAATAGCCTACACACGCAACCCACGTCACTACTAAACCAACCCATGCGCATCCTATGCACGTAAAAACTCATTTGCACGTATAAATTGCACGATATACACACTGTGTGCATGCTATAGAGACACATTTAGGTGTGATTGGGTTGAATAGCCTACTGTAGCTATACAAGGAATATGACCATCGCCATAAACTGCTGTAGATTCATCAAAAATAAATTATTTTTAAAATAAATGCCACAAAAAAAAAATTAAAATTACAAAATTTTAATAAAGACAAATAATAATAAAAAATTAAATTAATGTTATAAATTAATTAATTAATTGAAATTAAATACAATTTTATGAAATGCACATTCATTTAAAAAACAAATAAATGTTTAAAATGATTTTTTTTCCTTTTTAATATTTCTTGACCTTTTTTAAAGGTTGAAATTGTAAAAAGGTTAAAATAATTTTTGCATCATAAATTAAAATGCATCTCGCAAATGCACAACATTTCAAACTAATAACACAAGAAGAACATCGATTTCTGCAGGATTCAGCTTTGTCTTTCATCTGCAAGGAATCTGTGTGAAATAACACTCAGCACTCGAGACAGCATACACACGCAGCTCAGGACGGTCATTAAAAACATGCATGGGGCGCGTGACCTGGTGCGTGCAAGGTGTCCCATACAGTGACCGACGATCATATCGCATAGCCTAATTCAAAGTCTTAATCTATAGATCGTACTGTAGCCTACTCACGTGCACCTTTAAGCCACACGCATAATAATGCGATCCATTAATCATCTTATGTGCATTTTGATGCTGCCTGCATACAAGCAGAAGTGATTATTTTACGAAGAGCCAGTTTTTGACCTTACCTTCAGGTCTGTAACTCCAGCAGGATTTGTGTCTCTTGCAGAAACTATCGAAGCTCAAGCAAGGACAGCATTGACAAAAGAAAGAGCGGCGAGGAGAGAGGCTGATGCGAAACCGACATTTGAAACGCGCACGAAATGCAATGATGCACATTTATGTGCAATTACTAGGCTACAGCTTGCAAAAATCTTTCATATGCACCATCCATGAAAAACGAGCATTTAAATTTTGCAAACCACTCAGTCAGAAATCAATTTCTAAAGCAATTGTTGCACGCACTCAAGCAAAGCTGTCAGATCGTCTATTAAAAAACACTTTACATTACAATGTCCATATTGCATACAAATATAATGGATTATAATAAATAATTGCACATAATCATGAACACTGTAATTTAAAGTGTGACCTGTTTTTGCAGCATCCCCAGTCTCGTTTTGTCTCTGTCACAGGAATCGCGTTTACTTGGGACAGTGTTCCGTCCTTTGAC
The DNA here is from genome assembly GCA_030378365.1 of Hybognathus amarus. Taxonomy (NCBI): domain Eukaryota; kingdom Metazoa; phylum Chordata; class Actinopteri; order Cypriniformes; family Leuciscidae; genus Hybognathus; species Hybognathus amarus. Next base: position 335,473 of record JAQIUQ010007230.1, on the reverse strand, counting down.
TTACCTAGAGAGGCAAGTGCGTAAAAGATGCCCTGCTCTGACTCTCCTGCCAAAAGCCCGCTGCAGTCTGGACAGATTAAACCCGTCGGGAGGAGCACAAGTAACCAACAGGTTGAGAATTACATGAGCTGTCAATGAAGGAGTGGCCAGCGAGATTCTCAAGGTCTCTCGACTGACTGTCTGTACACGCGCGCGCGCCACACACACACGCACGCACGCACGCACGCACGCACAACAAAACATTCACAAACAAAGCATTTTGAAAAAAAAAAAATCAATTTTTACTTTACAAGGCTGTTGGTAGATTTTAAAACTGACCATTACCAAACACTTTAAATAGCCTGTCCTCATATTATTCAGGGCTTGACAAATTGAGAACTGAATGCAGCTTATGTGCCGCACTTTGGGTGTGAGCGCTAAATCTGAGGGAATGAGTCAAATATGCGCAATACGAGCATTCCCATTCTGATATTCAAGCCCTGTAGCAGCAATTAAGCTATTCATCCAGAGCAAATGAGTCGAGTGAGTGAGGAGAGGCGGGTTTGTGTGTAACTCGCTGTCGGAGAGAATGAGAGACGATCTGGTTGTCATGTCTATTCTGAGGAAAATGAGTATTGGAAGCTTTTCAGATATTTCAGTATCAATATGTGTAAAAACAATATCTATATTTCTGACAATTGCACTTTATTTTAGTTTATTATTCCAGTTGCATCTTTGCCTTTTTAAAAGACTACAAATGTAAAATGTATAAAATTTAACCCACCAAAGTGGCTACACGTCACTGCTAAAATACACTCGCATTTGGTGGGTTGGCTTGGCGGGTGATCTTAATCTCTGCTAGCCTACTATAAATGGGAGTAAGTGCAATGCACAATATGGTGGAATAAGTATCGCTGACTAAATAAGAGTCAATCGCCATTGGTAAAGTCACGTGTCGCCGCAGCTCCCGTCGATGTTCTGCTCCAGCTTAAACATGCATCATTTTTAAACGTTATTTGAGTGTTTAGAAACAATTGTTTTGTCAGATTTCATTCAAATATGAAATTTAATCAAAGCTTGGCAAACAGTTTTAGAGAATTTGATGTTTCCCCATTCAAAGAGATAAAAGCTGAAATATGCGATTTAAGACGTTTCAAAGATGGCCGCTGATGCCGAGTCAAATGACATGGGACTAAAAACCTTATCTGACAATCAACCAAACTTGATTTTTGTAGTTTCTGAAAATGAGAGTGGTATTTGCATGTGTAAAACTCCCACACCACAATGGCATTGCATTGCTTTGGCTGTGAAGGTGATATGAGTGGAACTGTATTCAGCACATTGCCATGTGTCTGCTTAAATGGAACAAATCTGGTCTCTATATGGCTCATTTGATCAAAATTTGGTCACCTCCACCACATGAAATTCAAGTCCAATCACTTAGAAGAATGTGCACTGCATAATTCTCCTAAATAAGGACACTTATTTATAGGTTCAGTAAAGGTTAAATGTCTTGTTTTACCAACCGATTGAAAAAAAAAAAAAAAACAGAAATATTCCATTTACACAGACATATTAAACAGATGTGTGTGTGATAGTGACTTTATTGCTAACCCGAATGCATGTGAATGTCAGAGAAAAAACATGTCCAGGTCACATTTCACACCAAAATCAAAAGAAAAGGGACCATTCAAGTGTTTTAGTTTTCTGTAACTTTGTGTAGGTCACTAGTAAGGGCCGCATCAGAGTGTATGGTGAGCTCAAGGTGAGATTATTGCATGCGACCTGTTGGGCCAGTCAGGATAATCCCTTAAATCACAGTCTGACACTTCCTCCTTTAATAGGCTTGGGTTAATCTCAACGCGCAATTTTAGTTCTCTTATTACTGGACATGCAACAACATTAAAGACCACTGTCTACAATAAAATATAGGAATATAATTTATAGAATTTGATATAATCTAAATAGAATTTGTTTACTTTTTGTTTTTACATTTAGAATAATATATATATACAGTATATATATATATATATATATATATATATATATATATATATATATATATATATATATATATATATATTCAAGTTAAAATACATACAAATATTTTTATATTATGAGTGGCTGTACAAGCCAAAATCCATTCTTCTACTGTCACACTCATTCTCCTTTCACATACAGTAGAAGAATGGATTTTGGCTTGTACAGCCCCTCATTTACATGTATTTAATAAATTCAGGCAGTCAAGTTTGTACACACCTTCTGATTTTTTACTTTAGAAGAAAAATATTTCTTGTGACAGTTATGCATGTTTTCTTGACCATTTCTCATGATCTTTATGCAAAAATAAATAAAAACAGAAATCTTATTAATGCAAAAATAAATTATATAATTTAAAATGTAAAATATTTTGAACTTTAATGTATTATTTATATAAACAAATATACATTTTATTAATATCAAAACCGCAGTGTAAAAATAAAAACAGTAACATTTACATGATTATTAAAAATCTAGATTTTGAATCAAGATCTAATGCTGATTATTTATTTGAAATGTAACATAAAATATATGTAAGATTTCATTTAAGAAATGTTTGTTTTATAAGCAAATTCATATATGCACAAACAATTTTTCGAACACAATTTCAAGCATTTTTACAACCAAATTCGGTCAAATGTGTCCAAACTTCGGCCTGGCACAAGAAGATAAATTGGAGGCAGCTTACCTTTGTGACGCTGTTTTTGGCTGAACCGGCACTTTGTGTTGCTTGATGAAGTGTGACGGCATCGACCGGCAGAAGTGTGTCCGCTGTCAGGACCGGTGGAAGTCATGACTTGTTTGTAAGATGTTGTCGTATGTGTCCTGGGAGGGATGATGAACCTGCGGGCGAGACGGCTTCTCTCATTAAAACACTGTGTACGGTGTTGCCATGGTGGGGAAAGGAAACATGGGAGATAACCGGACATGAAGATCTCTAGATAGTTCTGTTTCGGGAGGATGATTTGCGTAAATGGGAATAAGAATGTAGAGACGAGGAACCTTTTTCCACCCAAGATTTCACATTCACTTTCAGAAAATATCTAATAACCCAGTGCCATGAAGAGATATTACAAAGAACATTTGCTCTATCATTCACAAACATCTGCAATGAAGTCATTTCACAGATTGACTAACCATACACAGCCACAATTGTTTCTTTGGAAAGTGTTATTATATCCTCCCTGTCTGTTAGCCATGATGTTTCTTGTTTGTTTGTGTGAATTATATATCATGCAACACTTTTGTAATTTTTCTTCTAAAATGAATCTTTTTTATTGGCTGTGTGTGAAGGGGTTGTAATCGCACATTACAATTAAACACTTGTCAGAGTTTTGCTATTACCTCTCAAGGCCATTATTCGTATATCTACAGTATATGAAGTCTCCAGGTTGGATTTTCGTGTATGTGCGCTCCCGAGCCTCTCTTCTAGTCTATGTGATGGCACTGACGTGAGTCTGATAACACCAAAAAAACTCCTGCCTCTAGCACAACACACACTCCACATAAATATAAAACACAAAACAAAACAAAAATGTATCTGTTGAAGCTCATCAGGCCAAACAGTGAATCGGACATTCCAGGATTTTCTCCATATAATGGACTTCATTGGGTACCAAACGGTTCAAGGTCAAAATGAGAGTTTCAGTGCAGCTTCAAAAGGCTTTAAATGTTTATTGGAGAAAAATCCTGTAATGTTTTTATCTTAATTTCTTTTCGACTGAAGAAAGAAAGACATGGACATCTTAGATGACATGGGGTGAGTAGCAACATTTTATTAAAAGTGAACTACTCCTTTAAGACAAGTCTTAGGTTCTTTTGGATTTGTTCGCATTGGGTTTACTAAAACTGCACATGGGTTCATCAAGCTTGCCTTAAGTGGACTTTGTTACATATACGATCATATCAAACTTTCAAACTGTAGTATATATGGACCCACATGTGTACTCTCAAACTTTTGGTCCCAATTGCATTTTTGATTGTGAAGATTCATCCTAGAAAAACTGGTGTTCAAGGTAATGTCACTCACCTGAGATGGGGCGACTGTGCAAACCCAACAGTCTGAGCTCTTTAAATGGTTCTGGAACTCCGTGGGTCTCTTATGGGGATATTATTCAACTACTCCCTTATATGTGACCACATCTAGCACATCTTTGAGTCTGTTTGGGATGAACGTTTAGTTCCTGGATTTCCTCCTGTTTTCTTTGGCAGTAGCTCAGTCGTATTTGCTGCAAATCTCGGCTGCTAGCGCATCAGTCGCTCTGCCAAGCCAATTTCCTAAATAGAGAAATGTATTTACAGCAGGACTCACAGCAACAGTCTTAAAAAGGCCTGTTATTAATGCCATTATACAGACAGAACAACTGATTTACAAACCCAGTATGCATGAGCAAAAGATAATGATGTCCTCAATTTGATTTTGAAGTTAGATAATGGAGAAGAGGTAACTAAATATGGAGTATCCAGTACACAAGGATATTCCTGTAGAGCTACACTGTTGTGTATTTAGCCACACCATACAAATAATAATTTCTCCTATCCTAAGATAAAATTACAAATATTTCTTTTTATACTGTGACTTGGTCTTAGCATTATCAAAACATTGAAAGAGTTCAATTATATCAGCACAAACATTTATAATGAAACCTTTTACAAACTAACCGTTGAGTGTATTCTATATGTGTAACACAGTTAACTTATGCTTCAAATCATTAAATACAATTGAATATGATGCATATTCATTTATACATAATTTAAAAACATTTATTGGACCAGGGGCTTTCAATCTTTCAGATGCCATGGACCCCAATCTTTAGCATGCTAGCTATATATATTTTAAGTAGCATATACAGACCCAATTTATACTGTAAGAAAATATACATGTTTAAAATATTTAGTTTCTATTGTTACGTTATTTCACTTTTTATCATTGTACTGTTATTTTAAATATTTTTGTTATTGACTTTTATGATTTATTTAATTAAATTTAATAAAGTTTTTTTATAATCAAAAGGACTTTTACAAAATACTTTTGTTTACTTTCCCACAGACCCTCTGGGGACCCGTTTGAAACCCCCTGTATTATACAGTGGTTCGTGGGTTTACTTCTGGATCATCACCCCAGATTGCTGACATAAATAAATGACTTAAATAACATGAATGTTTATATTTAAGACTAAATGCATTGCTAAATGCTAAACATTCTATAGCTGCCTTGACGAGAATTTTTAAGTTCAACGAACTAGCTGTAAACAAAAGTTTTTAAGTTGACTTTAACTGGAGCGCATTAGTTGAGTTAACCTAAAAAGTTGAGTGAGATTATAGCTTAATTTTCTTTAAGCTAGACAAGGCAAGCTTATTTCTATAGCACATTTCATACACAATTGTATTTCAAAGTGCTTTTCATAGAAAAGGAATTAAAGTCATATAAGAAATAAAAATATTATCCATTAGAAACTAAAATAACAACCATATTTCTGTAAAACTAATATTCTTGATTTGTTATCACAACTATTTACTGTATCGAATCAACTTAGTTAATGAATGCGGTTCAGGAAGCATCATATTTTGAGTTTCTCCTTTGTTGTATTAACTTACATTTTTAAATTCAATGAACTCAACGTTTTAAGGCAACTAGGTAACTTACTTGTTTAAGTTAAACCAACAATATTTTTTTTACAATCACTAAATTCGAGGTTTGTTCCCTGTCTGTAAATTACCTGTCAGAGAGTGTCTGTTCGCCAGACCTAGTAGCAACTCGTCCCAGTGACCTCCTCCCCTTCAATTGAGTTATTTCAACACCTGTGTCTCTCGATCCCTCAATGAAGTGGAGTTACCACCAACCATCCGCCTCTGATGGCTTTCAGAAAGACACCAGCCAGCATCCGAGGACCTTAGTCTAGAGAGAGCATAAACTCACCATCACACTTCACAATTCTCTCAACTGTTGGAAGGGATCACTTTTATCAAATTTGATAGCAACATCACCACAGATTTAGCAAAGGGAGAAGCGCTGTACTACAGAATCCAAGAAAATGACTTGAGGATTACATAAGAAAAGCCCAAGTAAAGAAACAGCGATGGCAGGATTTTTTTGAAGATGAAAAGGATGATGTGCTATGGAAAGAGTGACTTTTAATTGAAATGCATTTGTTTGGTGTTAGAGGAAAAATACATGTGATTAATAAATGCTGTAAAAATATGCATTGCTCATTATTATTTCATGTTAACGAATGGGATCGAAGAGTTACCATCAATCTTCTGACACTTTTTTTAAATGGTAAACTGTAATATCCTTAAAGCAAGTTTACACAACTCTAAATCAAAGCTGATTATTGCAGACAAACCTCTACCGTGCTTCGGCTGGACGGTAAAAAGCAGCTCTAATCTAAAGCCAGTGATAATCTGACAGTGATGATGTCACTGGAAAGCGTTCATGACCAATGATGTCTCATGTAACTCAGATTGTGTTTGCTGAAATCAAAGGTGTTAGAGAGAAAGTATCAGGACACATGACAATGATAAAGTTACCAATAACAGGATAAAAAGGAGAGAGAAAAACAATGAAATCTTAGTAAAATTATGTCATCATTTACTGTCATATATCGTTCCAAACCAGACTTAATTTCTTATGTGGAAAACAAAGGAAGATATTAGGCAGGATTTTATGTTCTTTTCCATACAACAGTAGCTTACCAGAAAAAAGGAGATAATAACAGTTGTCCATCTTTAACAATATTTGCAAGGCTTATTTTTGTGATTAATGCATTCTAAATGTCTTATAAATGTGTATAATTGAAATACATCACCTGGTTTCACTAACATCTATCTATAATCATTTTACGAGTTATTTTAATTTTCTCGTTGTGTTTGCATTATCATCATCAATTATAATAGTTATAGGGCTAGCAAAAATATTGCTAGCAACAGAAACATGCTAAAAACATGAACTATAAGACAAAAAAAAACCTTGTTAAATGCTAGCTTGTGTACAAAGGATCTAAAATGGACTATTTTATAAGCATTTCTCTCTCTGTCCCTCTCAAATCAAATTGATTATCTAGAGGAGGAACGGCAAATGTAATTTAAAAAGTATCAGTGATTAATAAGGCCATGACTGAGGAGCAGGCACATACTCATCCAATCAAATGAGCATCTGTTGTGCTGCAGTAGAGCTCTTGATGGAGGAGCGCACAGATGGCATTTCATTACAGGCTTCTGCATCTGTTGAGAAGAAGCGTGCATCAGATTCAAGCATATTAATTCAGTATGTTTACTGATCTAGGACAACACCCACATCACCCTCTATGACCCATCCATGCGAGGAACTCGTCAAAATGATCCAAAGCAAATTGAGGAGTTTGCGATTAACCTGCAGTGTGTGGAGCTGTGTGTGCAGTTACCATAAAATATCTGAAGTCAACTGATCCTTGATCTGCTGCAAAGGTTGATGGTCTTTTGGTAAGAATGCCATTATTTTTTTACGTCCTGAAAGTGTCCTGCATGCAAGAAGATTTCTTAAATGAATTGCAAGAAGACATATTAAACCATTTGGCCTAATGCTTCGAGTGACTTTCTTTCATCTGTGGAACACAAAATAATTTGAAGAAAAAACTGGGGCTGCCAAGCTTTTAAAAAAGTCACATTAAAGGAGTAGTTCACTTTTCAAAAAATGTTTGCTGATAATTTACTCACCCCCATGTCATCCAAGATGTCCATGTCATTCTTTTTCAGTTGAAAAGAAATTAAGGTTTTTGATGAAAACATTCCAGGATTTTTCTCAATTTAATGGACTTCTAATGGGAACCAAACGGTTCAAGGTCCAAAAGACAGTTTCAGTGCAAATCCATCAAAATGAACAAATCTTTTCCGAGTCAATTTGTTCATTTCGTTCGTTGAATGAACCAAATGACACAAAAAAAGATTCGTTCATTTTGATTGAATGAGTTCAAACAGGAGAGTCAGAGACGCTCATCACAGAACAGAGCAAGGCGACCATTTGAGCTTATAAAACGTAAACTTTGTTAATTTTTTATTTTTAAATGAGCGATCGTTTCGCTTGATAAGACCCTTATTCATCGTCTGGAATCGTTTAAAGCCCTTTGAACAGTTTGCACTAAAAGTGTCTTTTGGACCTTGAACCGTTTGGTTCCCATTAAAGTCCATTATACTGTATGGAGAAAAATCCTGGAATGTTTTCATCAAAAACCTTAATTTCTTTTCAACTGAAGAAAGAAAGACATGGACATCTTGGATGACATGGGGTGAGTAAATTATTCAGCAAAAGTTTTTTTTTTTAAAGTGAACTTACTCCTTTAAGCACCATAAACACAGTCAAATACAACTCAAGCACTATATTCCACATATTCATTTCTGAGTCTTTATTTTTATCTTAATGTGAGAAATATTTTTATTTGCATTGCTCATAAACGAGTATAAATAACATATTGATAAAAGATAAATAAATTCAAATATAACAAAGTAAATGAATAAAATATAGAACATTAATTATACAAAAAAATTAATAGGCCTAGTTAAAGGGAATTTAGTGATTAACATGTATACTGTCTTCATAAACAATATATAATACAATACTCGGTACTCACAGAACAGACCTGTTGCTCCTTGTAAAACAGATGAACGAGGCCCTCTAGTGGTGATGATGGACCTTTAAAAATATGCAACACTTAAAAGTTCACAGCAAAAAAGCAATGAGAGAAAATTTCCTTTTATGTGACAGGAATGTGGTTACTTCTCCATTCCTGCAAATATTTCATAAGGACTTATTAACAGATAAAGATTATGTGGAGAACAGCATACTACTATTCTACCCTGCTCTATAGTATAAGTATGTTAAGGTCATGTAAAAATGTAGAATACTTCTCTTTTAAACATGATAAAAAGTACATACGGTTGCACTTACTTTTTAAAATACCTGTCGAAGAATACGTCCATGATAAAACGGCCATGAAGTCAATGCTCAAAATCGGTTTCTGACGTATAATGAAGAAATCAAGGCCGTTTTCACAGCACTGAAACCCAGCCGAGAGGAAAAACATTAAAGTGCTAGATATTTTATTAGCATATTGAGTGAATTACTGTCCCCATAGAAAATAAACCACTGGTGTGTATGAGAACATATTTAAAGAAAATACAGGGAACAAAAGCAAACAGCAAAAATTACACCACTGTTCCCAACACACTACCACAAATATCCTCTTTGACAAGATTTAATGGCACTAATTATTCTCAGAGCCTCAAAAAAGAAAACCAATTTATCAAACACATAAATGTTCCAAGTAATAATTCTCCATGGGAATTTCATACAGCAAAGGAACAAACACGCTTGTTAAATTTCACTCAACTTGCTTTGTGCCTCCTTAAAATCAATCCATGAACGAGTATGTGTAAACACTTCCAAATAATGATACGCAAATATACATAATATATAAATGAAAACCTGGGCCAGGAAGATGATCCCTGAGAGTCAAAACCATGATCATGCAGAAAATATCAAATCACTGAATAATAATTCTAATAATAATGTTTGAAGAGAAATACAAAACACACTGAACAAAAGCCCATCGTGATATTGAATCTCTTAATGTTGCAAAGCCATAATATATTCATAATAATACAATGCAAGTGCTGTTTAAGACATGATAATGGCATCAGGTTCTGCCAAACACGACACCATAAATGTTTAAATACCTTTTATATAATATCTCTTGATATTTAGGACATACATGACTTTGATAGACTTTTATAAAAGTGCGAATGCAATATAATTGCACGTGTGCGCATACATCCGACCCAGCAAAGTCTATATTCAGTGTCGCGTGTCTCGGGAAAGGCCATGTCCGGGCTGTGAAGTGTGGGACGGATGTGCAGTTTCACAACATTTGGCACAGTCTTCAGAGTTTATATATCTGTTAGAAAGCACATTTATTTTGGAAGCAAGACCATAGTGACTGTGTGCAGATGTGTTTAACTCTTTGGTTTTCAAGAGCAGAGTGGTGCAATGTCAGCGTTTGAGCCAGTAAGTCAATGGGTTTCTTTAAAATATGTGAATCAATAGAGATAGTTCACCCAAAAGTAAATATTCTGGCATCATTTATTCACCCTAATGTCAGTGCAATCCTGTATGATGTCTCTCTTTCGTCAAGCACAAGAGATGTGGGTTCACAAAGCTGTAAAAGCCTAAAAAAATGAGAAAAAGCACCATACTGTTGTCTAAATGAGTAGCTTTGTGTGGAATTTTGAGCACCGAAAAACTGTTACGAGGCACATGAGAAAGCGTTAATGTTTGGCAACAATGACATTGAACATACAAAATCTGAAAGCTGAAATTTAACGACTGTCTTTTCTCTTAAAAACAAAATAAAACTTGAATTTTAAGGGATAGTTGACCTAAAAATGTAAATTCTGTCATCATTTGCTCCATGTCGTTACAAATACACAAGACTTTCGTTCATCCTTGAACCACAAACGAAGCTCGTCGAAGTCCCTCCAGTGACATCTACACAACTACCACTTTGACGCGCTACAAAAAAGATCATAAAGTAATGGTAAAACTAATCCATATGAATATCTCTTTTGAGAAATTTGGACTCAACCACTCAATTCACAATATATAAAAGAAAAGAATTATTGTTGATTAAGTTTTACAATCTCTTTACTGAACTTTTTGTTGCATCAAAGTAGCAGTTGCGTAGCTGTCATTGGAGGGATAGAAATCTCATATTTCATCAAAAAGATCTTCATTTGTCTTCAGAAGATGAACGAAAGTCTCATGGGTTTGGAACTAATTAATGGTGAGTAATTAATGACAGAATTTTCATTTTTGGGTGAACTATCCCTTTAAGTGCTATTAAATTTCATTGAATGGAAAAAAAGAAAATTGTTTTTCCTTGTTTTCCACAGAAGGCAGAAAGTCATAGAAGGTTTAGAACAGCACGAGGATGAGTAAATGATGAACTTAATGGTGAACTATTCTCTTAGGGTGTTAAATGTGAGTATTTGTGTTGTGTTTGAGTCCCAGAGCACCTGGGCTGCCTTCCAGTATCTACAGTTCGTCATTGACTTCCTTCAACCTCTTCTCCTCCAGGAAGGCCACCAGTGAATCCCTCATGTCCACCACGTCCAGCATCTCATGCAGCATCCGCTCCTCCTGGTGCTCGCTGCTCAGGGGTCTTCTCAGATTCTACACACAACATAGCAACATGTTAAAACATGTGTGCATATGTTTACATAAATAAAAACAAATCAAGGCCTGTTCACACCAAGAACGATAACTATAACTATATCAGTGACCGCACCAGCGGACAATATCGCTCTGATAAATCTAAGGCCACGCTGCAGTTTTGACTGTCTGCCCCTTTAAATGCTCTTTAAACCCAGATGGATTCTGATTGGCTGTCATTGTTTTTATCGTTCATCAGCTGGAAAAAAGAATTCTGATTGCAATGATATTGTTCCTCTGTGCCGTTATTGTTAAAGGTGAGGTTTGGAGTCTATTCTTTTAATTTTTAAAACTAGTTATAGTTATCGTCCTTGGTGTGACTAAACCTTTAGAATTAAGAATTTAAAACCAAATTAATACTAAATTAGAAAGGTTAGAATATCAATAATAATTTTAATGATTTAAATATTTAGAAATATAATAATAATTAAAATATTGTATCATTTTATACAATAAACTATTTAAAAATATTTGTAATACATTAAGCTTTTATGACTTTTAATAATTTTATGAAGACAGATCTAATTCATTCCACAGGACTATTAAAGTGACTATTATATAAAAAGAATATAATGACAAGTAGCATTGTATTTCAATATGAACAATAATTTACTTCTCATTTATTATTAAATTATTTAAATTAAAATTATTTGATATTAAATAGAGCTGTCAAACGATTATTGTGATTAATTGCATTCAAAATAAAAGTTTGTTTACATAATATATGTGGGTGCATTGTGTATATTATATATATAAATACATACACATGCATGTATATTTAAGAAAAAAATATTATTTATATATAAAATATTTATATATAATATAAATTATATATTAATCTATATACAGTATATACATGAAAATATTTCTTAAATTTATATATATATATATATATATATACATATATATATATATATATATATATATATATATATAAAATAATTATACACAGTGCACCCACATATATTATGTAAACACAAACTTTTATTTTGAATGCAATTAATCGTTTAATATTAAATAATTAAATACAATAAAACAATTTAATTTTTGTCTTGCATTTGCTCTGCATTGGAGCATGTGCACTTACAGCAAGATTATAATAATAATATATTTGTATTATTACACATGAAGGTTTTATGACTTCATATTAACTGATAGATGGACTTTTGATAATTAAATCCAAATACATTTGTCAGAAGAACACGGGACTATTTAAATGAATATTACATAAAGATAATATAATGATAGAATGAACAGAATTATCGTTAATTTCCCACCATCCATTTCCATGTATCTCCGTAGCTCCATCTCTAACATGCTCTGTTTGTCTTCCAGCTCCAGCTGTCGAGACCTTTGAAACACGAAACCAGAATCACACAAACATATCATGCTGCTGTTAGCACAGCCTGTAATTTAGTTTCCAACACAGAGGATCCAATTGTGCACAGAGCCAATGCATGATAAAACCATGCAAAGCGGTGGGTTAAATAAATGAGGCCACTCTAAGCATTCATCTTCGAGCATTAGTGCCTCATTAAGAGACATACAGAAGAGAGGTTTCCAAGGGCAACGAGACTCAGCTGGCTTTCAGTGAGGTTTGAGGTTTTCCTTTACACATGCAAAAATAAATGATGCACTTTGAGCAATAACTGCTATTGAGCTATTTAAATGTGCATTGTATTAATGCTGAAATTACCACTTGGTTAAACAACCAAGATGTTTATTAATTCAACCCAACTAGTGGCTATTTTTCTGGGAACAGCAATCAGACTCATGCCACCATGAGATCAGACTCCTCTGAGAGTAGATTGTTCTTTCTCCTGGACCAGATCAATCCACTGGTCAATCGTTTCAGGGTCACCTGAAACTAACACACACACACACACACACAGACAAGGTTACGATCTCCTCATCCTCAGTCGGCGCCCATTTGCTTCTCTTAATCAGCTTACAGTGCATCCTGGGATGCTTTTAAAACAGTATTAAAGGAGTTGCATGCAGATGCATATAATTTAAAGAAATGTATATGCAAAAAAAAAAAAAATAATTTCAGGCCTTTTATCATTTGCATACATTTATAAAATAAAGCTTTAAGTTACGTATTTGCATATAAACATCTGATTAAAAAATATTCATGTTCATTGAAACTCTTATACGTTAATAAAACATCTGCTGAAGTGTCCTAATGTTAGACAGAAGTCCAGGTTCGATTTCTTCATTTTAATCCTTACTCATTTTGATGATATGTTGAATCACATTGAATCAATATTTGAGTCTATGCTCTTTTCAGATGATGCATGAACAAAATTTGGTTTAGTTTAGGGTCCAATTCTCACTATAAACTAGTTGCTTATTTGCATGCATATTAATATAGTATATAATAGATAATGGATGTTTATTAGTACTTATAAAGCTCATGTTAATGCCTTATTCTGCATGAAGATATTTTACATATCCTACCCAATTACCTAAACTTAAATACCTTACTAACTATTAGTAAGCAGTAATTAGGGGATTATTGAGGCAAAAGTCATAGTTAAAAGTTAGTGAGAATTGGGCCCTAATCTAAAGCGTGATCCAAAATGTCACAATTTTTTGTAGAGCCAATAAATTGCAATGATTTTTTAAATATGAAACAAAGTCTTACCTAGCCAAATTCTATCAATTTTATTACCTAGCCAAATTTATCAATTTTATTACCTAGCCAAATTCTATCAATTTTATTACCTAGCCAAATTCTATCAATTTTATTACCTAGCCAAATTCTATCAATTTTATTACCTAGCCAAATTTATCAATTTTATTACCTAGCCAAATTCTATCAATTTTATTACCTAGCCAAATTCTATCAATTTTATTACCTAGCCAAATTCTATCAATTTTATTACCTAGCCAAATTCTATCAATTTTATTACCTAGCCAAATTCTATCAATTTTATTACCTAGCCAAATTCTATCAATTTTATAACAAACAAATGTCACTTGACGTTACATTTGCCACAAAATAGCCACTCAATTACCATAACTCAATAGTTAGCTAGAAAAATGAAGAGAGGATAATTTTGTAAAATATATTTTCACTATATTACAGATGCATTATATTTTTATTTAATCTGTTCTTCAATATTTAGTATACGTTTGAATAAATTCAGCATGAAAACGTTTTTAACGTTGGCTAGACTGTCATAACAACAACAGAAAAATATGTATGTAATTAAAGAGTTATTATTATTGTTCTAATGTTATTATTATAAAAATTGCCTTATGTGCAATGTAAATGTTTGAATACAAATCATTTGTTAAATGTTCCCTGTAAAGTTTACAACATTAGTCTTTCCTTGATAAATATGGACTGTACTCTATCTGACAATAAATATCCAAATTAAGTGCTATTGAATCAAAATTCAATCTGAAAGCTTGTGAATCGAAATGCCCGGCTGTATTAGACAGTAAATGTAACTCTTACTGTAACTCTGAAAACAAATTAATCTTGGTACGGTCTTGGTGATGTACAAGTGCAGGGTTAACAAGTTCACTGGGTTTCAGTGAGAGTTAACACACACACACATTCCGGCTGCTGTATAATATGATGAAGTGAAATCATTAGTGGTGCATGTAGATGGATGAGATGTCATACCAGCCTCTCCTCTCAGAACCTCTCCAGCTCAACTCCTTTCTCTTCCAGATCTTTAAAGGTCACTTCTATCTCATCCAGCCGTCTCTAAATCGTCTGTGTGGGTGTCAGAACCAGAACAGTATCAGACCAAATGAGAAGGAAATCCAGATCACTCTATTCTTCATCTTGATATAAATTGACGCTGATTTTTCTCTTAAGTGGCAAGTTTTTAAAAAAATTGTTTTTACCATTATAAGACACAATCTACACACAATATAGATTGATCTTGCTCACCTGAGCTCTGTGGAAGCGCTGGATTTCACTCATTTTAGCTTTCCGCTCCAGAGTTTTCATCCTCTTCAGGTCCCGTTTCTCTGACTCAGAAATCTCAGAATCGCCCCCCTGAACACATACAACACAAACCTACAGTTTAACATCTTCTTGGGAGAATTTAATCAGTCTGCCAGAAAACATGATCACATGATCTTGCTTTTCTACCAAAATAAAAGCTTAATTGTATGAAAATTAAGAAATTAAGATTGTAATATTTTTGTATTTATTAGATGATCTTTTATCAAATACTGTTTTAATATTACAATAATAATGCTTAAAAAAATTGTTATTATGAATATTATTAAGTTTTATAGTCAAATTAATTGAATACTTATTTTGAATACTTAAATTTAAATAATAATAAATAATAATAATAATAATATTATATAATATGTGTGAATTATTATTATTATAGTCATCATGTCACATAATCACAAATTTAGGCCAAATTGTGCAGCTTTACAAACAAGCTAGTTGCATTTTAAAAATCAAACAAAAACTATATATATATATATATATATATATATATATATATATATATATATAGGTTTAATAATAATAATAATTATTATTTTTTTTATTAAATAATTATAATAATTTAATTATAATAATTTAATTAATAATTTAATTATTTAATTATTCTTAGACTCTAAGTCTCAGAATTAAAACTAATTTGAACATATTCCCACCTCGCAATCCAAAAAACGTGCTGCTTCTTTGAAGATCCTCCTCGTCCTCTTCTTCGTCATCTACACCTTCTTCGTTATCATCTTCTGATACATAATGGTCTGGTTGAGTTTGTTCTGATGAGGGAATTCATACCAAAATCAGCTAAGTATAACCTAAAGTCGTTTAGAAAGAAGAACAAAAGAAATCGGGCTTCCAACCTGAAGGTACGACTCGGAGGACGCTGAAGCGCTGCTGAAGCCGTGGTGAAGACAGATTCCACGGGGAAAACTTGGAGCGGGTCTTTCCGTGCTGCGATTGGAAGGTGGGCGGAGGTTCGCTCTTCCTTCTCAAGCAGCGACGGTTCAGCTGGTTTCTGCAAGCTCTTCCGTGTAGCCAATGCCTCCGCTCCAGTATCCCTCCTCCTCGACTCCTTCATGCTGCTTGGAGGAAGAGGAGGTGGAGGCGGCAGAAGACGAGGCGGGCGTCTCAGAGTCTGAATCCTGGCTGAGAAGGTCAGATTTTTCCTCTTCGCTCAGCTGAAGTTTGCGCAGGGACGGCTTGGGTTTGGAGTGATGAGTGTCCTCAGGTTCCTCTGGGATATTTGAGGGTTCGGGCACCACGTTATGGACAGTGCGAGGTTTCGGGAGCGGCGGTGCTCTTGAACTGCGCGGGGCCGGCACTGGAACGGACTCGGTGCAGTTATTTTGTTGGCTCTCATTGCCGGTGCTCTCTGAAGGTTTGTGTGGTTCATGAGACTCCTTATGGTCAGGTGACAGAGAGTGCTCTGTGGGAGTAGGGCACTCATTCGATTCTTCAAAGTCAGGGTCAACGGATATCTTATATGAGCCCTTCCGTTTCACAGAGACATGTGGAGGAGGGGATGCCATCTTTACAGTTTCACCATTTTGTGTCTTTTCCTTATCGTCCTCTTCATTATGACTATTCTCAACATGATTCTAGAAAACAGAAAAACATTGGGCCTGAGATTTACTCTGTGTTCGTGAACACAAATGTTAGCGTGTTTTATTCATGTAGACTACCATCCATCCATCCTTACTACTTTTTGAAAGAAACCTTTTCTGCTCGCCAATACTGCATTTATTTAAAAACAGTAAAAAAGTAATAATGTAAAATAGTATTACAATTTAAAATAACTGTTATCTATTTTTAATATATTGTAAAATGTAATTTATTCCTGTGATGCAAAGCTGAATTTTGCATCACAAATTCAGAAATCATTCTAATGTGCTGATTTGCTGCTCAAGAAACATTTTGTTTTATCATTCATGAATGCTGAAAACGTAATATTTTTGAATTAGTGTCTTCTTCTACGGTTAATTTTACATTTCAGGTCAAGAAAGGTCATGGTTGAGCCACATATTAAAGAGCATCTTTACACATCCAGTTAACTGTGAGAGTTGACTAGTTCATATGGTGTGTTAAAAATAAACATTATGAGTTTTGTTAATAATTTAAACTAATAGTCTGAACCGATAAAGGATTTTGAAGGCCGATACGATACAAATATTTTTTGGTTTTAAAATCCAATATTCTGATATATATTTTTTAAAATGATTACAGAAACGCTTAACAAAACATCAACAGATTTCCCTAACATTAGTTATTTGTAATTATTTATGAGTTTTAACTAAAATAATATGATAATGCATTTTAAAAAGAAACTTGTTTCTTTTATTGTTGCAACAGAACTGACTGATGATAGTGGCATTACCTAGCTTTGTGGTTAGCTATTCTATGATGAGCCATAATTTAGCAATGGATTACATCATACTGCAAATTTAAAACATATATTTTCGATATAACAGGCCAAGGAGAGATGATACGTCTCATTGCTATAACTGTCACACGCTATTAGAAGTAAAATACTTCAGTCCCATTGTCAAAAGTTAAAAGGATGCTTATTTGAGTTAAGAGAACTGATGGGGATGTTCTTTTAATTGTTATTAAAGCAATGTATGTATCGTGACCAACTCAACGAGTGTTGCCAACAGGGACTGTGTAGAGTGCCCTCTGGTGGACAAACTATACAACTCCAACACTCATGACATGGTTCAAGCGTGATTCGTCCATTTTTATTTTATTTTTGGAATATTCATTTATCGGCCATTATAACTGCCAGATACCGATATTTTGCAAAATGCCTAATATCGGCCGATAACATCTGCCTGCCGATATATCGGTCTGGCTCTATCAACCGCTCTATCAAACATCAGATCAACCGCTAAAAAGACTTATTAGAATTGGAAAGTCATTAAAAACACACCTTTTGTAAGTGTCGTTTAAAATGTAGTTGGTAACTATCACATCATTTGCAAATTAAACTAAATTTCTTATCCAAAAATGCATTACTTACAAATAGGGTTGCAAAGGGGCTGAATACTTCCAGTAAATTTCCAGAAACTTCCCAAAAATCCTGGAAAGATTCCGAAAAATCCTGGAAAGTTTCCGAAAATCCTGGAAAGTTTCTGGAAACTTTGCAACCCTACTTACAAATACTAAAAGAATTCGATTTGTTCATGAAACTGTTATGGTTTCAGAATCAGTCAGAGGAGTGTGTTAAACTGTGCAATCCCTATAGTTAAACAGCCAACATGAATAATAAGCAACTAGTTTGTTATCATCACAGTCAAGGTCCAGTCACATTAGCAAAACTTCACAGGCAAAAATGTCCTTCGTCTATGGTCAATATTGTAATGATATTAAGCACAACTCGCACATAAGTTGAACCCGGGTAGGGGAAATCTTTGGCCCTTATTTTGAGCTTCTTATTCATAAAATCTTATTTTGACTACGAAAATCCCCCAAACAACACTAAATGGGACATTAATATAGGGATGTAAGTTACACACGTTGGCTAAGCACTCTCATCCTTATTTGGGTAATTGTATTATGATTGTTTAAAATAAGTATACTGAATAAGTTGCCAACACAAAAGTGATTGCAAAAAAATATCAGCAGCTCACAGAAAACTGCATCAGCTCTGAGGAGTCTTATGACCAACCAGGAATCCAATACCACAAGCATTCCTTTACACAGTATTTCTCTTCACACAAACACACACACACACAAAAGAGCAAGAGAGGAAAGGAAATGTTTTCCCTGACGCTGCAGCTGACCCACATTAGTTCTCGTCATAACAAAATGGCTGAATATAGCTCAGTGAAGAAAAGACCATTGGTCTATCAAACCATTTTACATATAAAACTAATATAATAAAACTCATTCAAATAAGAACCCTGGTAAGTTTGCACTATGGTCATTAATGACTTCGAATCATGTCTCGTTTAAGAGGGATGTGCAATTACAGTATTTCTCTAAGTTGAAGGTACTGACAGATAAAAAAAAAATTGTACAAAACTATAGCAAGAGGCAATAGGAAAAAAAAACTACCAACAACCACAAAAAGCACTCTAGCAACTCCATCGTCACCTAGAGATTTGCCAAGGTCCTCTTAAGATTTTCTTCAGAAAATGTGAAAATAGTGTTATTTCCATGGTACATGGTATTCTTATGGTATAAATCCAAATAAATCATATTTCATATATATTTCTGTGTACATGAACTACAGAACAATGACTTGCTAATGAAAGTTATTACGCTTCCCACACTCTCAGTGCAATATCGACACTAAAAATAATTATCGTTCCCAGTATCCTCACACAACGAGATCCGACGGTAAATAGGAGGCAATCAAGCGTCTCATTAGCTCTGATGTGATTTCATACCTGTGTGCCTCTGTGACCTTCATCACCCTCCTCTTCCTCAGCCACTGAGTGCTGCTCACAGTAGAATCTCCCTGAAGACAAATCAAATTCAAGGGTTAGCTGTAAATACGGAGGGCTGTAACATGGCAGTGTTTTCAAACGAGCAGTGAATTATTGAACAAGCCACACTTTGACATCATTTACATTTTTGGGTGAACTAACCCTTTAAGATGTTTTATGACAGCAGATGAAAGACAAGTGCATGAAAAATAATAAAATAAAATGTATTACGCACTAGGGTTGGGTATCGTTTGAATCTGAACGACTCTGATTCCGATTCATTACCTTGTTTTGTATTTCATTTCCTAACGATATTCTCAATTTCGTATTTTTCAAGAGGCAGGGTCAAAAAAGTTTAGTTAACCTTGCTAACCAACGGTCTTTCTGAAGGAAATACTCCTTCTGTCACAAATACTCCTTTTGTCACAAATTTTGCATTTTGCCGAGATTTCGTTATTTTTAGAAAAGTGAAGCCACACTTTGGACCGTCGACGTAAGCTACTCATGTTCGACTCGCGCTGTTATGCCAACACTTCCGGTAGACGCTTCTTCGTCTGGTGTTGTTCAGCGGTTTCTTCTTCCGGTCGCGGACTGTGAATATTCGAAGCTAGGAATCGAAATGTTATCTTTTGAACGATTCTGGAAAAACGAAAAGTTAGTCCCGGTTTTCAATCGATACTTATTCTCTATACCCAACCCCAATTACGTGATGTAAAAAACTTTTAAGAACTTAGTTAGGCCTACATTTTACCTACTATTAGCCTTTGATCTACGAAACTAAACTAAACAAAACGTAACTTCCCCATGACATGTGAGGAAAAGAAATATGTATATCGTGGCCATGAATTAACAAATCGATATGTCAGAATTACTAATTCGTTTCCTCGTTGAAGTAAAATCGTGGAACACAATAAAATAAATTCGTTCCCTCGTTTTACTAAATTGTGCACATGATATACTAATTTAATTGAACTAAAACAAGGTAATTAATTGTTATAACAAATAAATAAAATATGAAGCTATAAGTCATATCAAGGGTCTTTTGGGCTTACCCGTGTCGGAGTGGAAAGTGTATCCGCCCTGCCGCAGGGCTGGAGCCGCAGTGATAACAGCTGAAACAACTGCGATGGAAGACTTGCCCTCGGCGCTTCCCTCTCCAGCACGTACAGATGCTTCTTGCAGAAATAGCAGAGCTCACTGTCACACGTCTCCGCTGAGGACATCGGTACCACCGGCGCCGCACACTGGACATAAACAACACTTTAAGATACTGCACTTATAATAGATATAGAGCAATCAATTTAAACATGTGACAAATGGAACCAAAAGTTGTGTGTGTACAAATGCTTAAAGTCATTTAATTCAATATAATTTAACCCCTTGACTGTCACTTGCCCGTATACAGGCAATCTAACTTTACTTCACTATATTACTATTAAATCCTAATCTAGTCATGACAAACTATATATCGTTGGAAAGGTCTAAGACTACTAAATAGATATTTTAGGTCTGTTTTTTTCTTACAAATCAGTAATGAAGAGTAATATATGAATTTATGACAAGAGTGCGTCTCAAAAAAAAAAAAATCGACGTCATTACAGGAGTTTCTGAGCTTTGTCACAAAAAGTCGACGCACACACTTTTAATGATTAAAACTTTGTTTTTTAGTGCTAAAAGTTCATAATAAAACATAATTAGTATTTGTCAATAAAAAAGATAAAATTATATTTTAAAAAAGTAAGGTAAGAAGTCCTCTAAAAAGTATAATATATTATGTATATATAAATATAATTTTTTAATTATTATTATATCACATATTTTAGTAGTTGTCATAAATTAGGTATCATTTGAAAGCTTACGAACTCAGAATTCATCCTGTGAAAACCGTTTTGAAATTGGACGTTGCTTGTGACCATAGAAACAGTATTTTTTATTAGGCCCCTCCCCTTTTGGGCATCATCTTTCATGATTTATTAAGAAAATCTTTTTCTAATCTTGACAAAACACATATTGTCAGAAAGGTCTGAGTCTCAAGGTTCCATATTTAGTGACAGAAGTGATATTTGGATAGAAATGTATTAATTTGTTATGTATGTATTAATTTGTTATATACATTCAATAAACACTCTCATATTTTAACAAATTTTGCAGTTTTACTGTGTTTACTAGTTATTGGGGTAATTTTAATAAAATTATGTAATATAAGTAGATATATGTATATTATTTTAATAATCTTTAATATAATCTTTAATTAAATATATATTAAAATAGGAATTCACTACAGTGGACACTTTTGGCCACATTTTTTTACCACTTCCTGTGGTATTTTTTCTAAAGTCCTGTTTAATTTTTTACCCTGACATGAGATCATTGTATTTAAGGCTGATATGTAATCACGCCACCCATATTGCATCTACAGTTCTATATATAATTTGTGGCGTTTAATGCCAAAAAAAACAACCTGAAATAACAACAGAATATCGGTCTTCACTCCAAGAAGATGTTTCACACATCACAATAACACTGCAGTCACCATTTAAATGAAGAAATATATTTCAACCCTTACTTTTTCTCTTTCACATCCTTCTCCTCCTCTTCTCCTTCATCTTTTGCTTTCTTGATCCTTTCTCCGATGCCAGTCGGTCCTGAGAGACACGGGTCACATGATCTCATTTATAGCTCAGGTTACGAAATGTGGCGACAGAAATAATCAATCGCCGTTATCATGCACCGCAAACAGACAGCAAGCAAACACTAGCACCCCACTTTCTCTTGTCCTTTAATTATTCGCTTTCTCTCATGTAAATTCCTCATTGTGGCCGCAGCATGGGAGTATTTGGCTTTGGCAACAGCTGTGTGTAATGGGGCGTTTAGTGTTTTCCTAATGTTGTGGTTCGTTACGACAGAGACTGCACATGATTTCATGCTCTATTTAACCCAACGCACCAAAGATGACCTTTGACAGGCACCACTGCTACACTGTAAACTAAATGGGGGTTTGTTGTGCATGATAACACACAGGTGTTTGCGTACCCTGCCGTCTCTGGAGGGAGTCGCGCTTGAGCGTGTTGAGGAAGGAGACAGCCAAGCGGGTTCTGGACAACGAGAGGGTGTTTCTGGGTGAGAGGCTGTTGCCGCGTCCTGAGGAAGACAAGATTGGAAATAGTAAGAAGAAAATAAATGGAAGATGATGTAAAGTAATTAGTTTCACATTTATATTTGTAGATATAAATACAAATCTAAAAATTTAATACAAATTTTAGCACTCATGCAGTGCTAAAAGTTCAATGCACACATTAAGGTACGTTTTTGAGGCAAAGAAATAAATGTATAACATTTGTATGTAAAGTAAAAATGCTTATAAAGCCATTAAAACTGATTCCAGATAATAAACAAAAAAAATGTCCCATAACATGATATATTATTTAAGCTTTTCATATTGCAGCAAAACCTTAAAAGCATTGTACTTTAATTGTAGTCTTACAACTCATTAAATATAAAAATGCATAAATAATAAATTTAAATTAAATGTAAAAAAATAAAAATAATTACAAATAATAAAATTAAACATACAAAAATCAACACTGAAAACGCTGTGAAAATGTACATTAAATATGATATCATAAAATTAATTTTAAACATCGAACATATTCCACACATTCACACACGAGTGAACAAGAAAAGCATCATTTATAATCTCTTCAATGCAATATATTATTTCATAATCCAGAACAGCCTTACATAAACCGTGCATTTTAGATGCAATTGTACAAATCATTTCAGCAATACATAAAAACGGAAGCAAACTGAAAAAATAAAATAAAAAAATCATTACGTTGACAAAAAAACAAAACAGAATGAAATATCCTCCTACCCTTTAATCTGTAACAAATACGAGTCGTCACATTCAATATGCGCTTTGCAGTGGCGTGTTCGAGATGAGCTGTATTGGATCCCACCCCCTTCCCCAGAATACACACATCCAGAGCCTGCGTGAGTGACAGCTCAACCTGGAGCACATCTGTGTGAGATCCCCTCCCAAACACAGCATCCAACAACTAAACGCTGGATCCAGCTCCCTAAAGCCCGTCTAACGGCTGTGATTCCTGTTCAACAGATGGCATTTCAGAATCCGCCTCATAGAGCGGTGCGTGTGGAGGCTGGAATCAGATCCACTCCCACCCAATCCCCGGTAAGCAGCTGATTTCTCCCCAGCTGAGTGCATTTGCTGCTGCAGCCGCTGCTGTCAGACTACACACCACAGCAGAAAACTGCCTGTTCACAGCAGTGCATGCTGGGAAGGGATCTTAAAGAGACAGTAGCGCTGCTATTATGAGAGTTTGCCTCTTTAGTCCATATAGATCATGTATTGAAATCTGTGGTTTAGTGGGTCTTATGCTTATTTATTTTGTTCGTCCCTCCCCCGTTCACTTTGGTGTCGTTCTATCTCTTATAAGCGCGCGCACGCCTCCTTCTGTTAGGTTGACGCACCTGTTCATCATTTGAAAGGTAGCCTGATTGAAATCGGCAGATAAAAGACACCAATAAGGAGGAGGAAGAAGGCCAGCCAGCACAGCAGCCTCTTTATGTTTTATGTTATTTGAGTTTTGTTTGTTATGCTTTGCGTTTCATATTTCTCTTTATTAGTTGTCCGCTAGTGAATTAATAAAATAGCTCTAGAGTAGTGGCATTGTTTACTCACTTTTGTTTGTTACATCACCTTTCCTTTTAAAATTATTTCACTAGAAGGGAGGTTGTGTATAAGCATCGTACATGATTGTTTTATTACATATTATCGGCTCAAAAGTTTAGGTTCGGTAAGATTTTTTATGTTTTTAAAGAAGTTCTTCTGCTCACCAAGGCTGCAATTTTTTGATAAAAAATACACAAAAAACACAGTAATATTGTGAAATATTATGACAATAATTTAAAATGACTTTTTGTATGTTAATATATATTAAAATGTAATTTATTCCTCTGAAAACAACAGCTGAATTTTCAGCATCATTACTCCAGTCTTCAATGTCACATGATCCTTCACAAATCACTCTAATATGATGATTTTATGCTCCAAAAACATGTATGATTATTATCCATGTTGAAAACAATTTTTTACATTTTTATTTCAGGATTCTTTGATGAATAGAAAGTTCAAAAGAACAGCTTTTATCTGAAATGGAAAGCTTTTGTTACATTAAACACTACCCTTTAAAAAGTTTGGGGTCAGTAAGAATTTGTATTTTATTTTTGGGGGAAATAAATAAGAAATCAATACTTCTATTCATCAAGGATGAGTTACATTGATCAAAAGTTACAGTAAAGACATTTATAATGTTAGAAAAGATTCTAATTAAATAAATGCTGTTCTTTCTATTCATCAAAGAATCCTGAAATAAAAATGTAAAAAACTGGACATTTTCAACATGGATAATAATCATACATGTTTTTGGAGCATAAAATCATCATATTAGAGTGATTTGTGAAGGATCATGTGACACTGAAGACTGGAGTAATGATGCTGAAAATTCAGCTTTTTTTCAGAGGAATAAATTACATTTTAATATATATTAACATAAAAAAAGGCATTTTAAATTGTCATAATATTTCACAATATTACTGTGTTTTTTGTGTATTTTTTATCAAAAATTGCAGCCTTGGTGAGCAGAAGAGACTTCTTTTAAAAACATAAAAAATCTTACCAACCCTAAACTTTTGACCGGTCGTGTATATTTTGAACAACCATTAAAAGCGCCTTTCAGAATTATGAATGCCCCCAAAGACGGCCCATCATTACCTGCTGGTAGATCTTTCTCGGTGAGAGCGGTGCGTATCTGTGTGAGGTAGGCCACCATTGAGAGCTGGTCGATTTTACCGCAGGTGGTCATATCAGCGGCACGCATCGATGGGAGTGATGCCAAACTCTTCTCCATGATGTCAAAGGCCAGCTTATTGTTCGCAGTGATATTATATTCATCAAGATGAGACATTTCACTGAAAAAGAGGGCAGGATGCATATTAATTTTATGCACATTTACATCTATCGATCAAAAGTTTTTGAAAGAAATCTTAAATGCTCATCAAGGCAATTTAAAATAACTGTTTAAAACTAAATTTTAATATACAATAACAAAAAAAGTTATTTATTCCTGTGATGCAAAGCTGAATTTTCTGCATAATTTATCCAGTCTTCAGTCACATAATCCTTCAGAAATCATTCTATACAGTTGTGGTCAGAATTAATGGCACCCCTGGTAAATATGACCAAAAATGTCTGTAAAAAAGTAAATCTGCATCGTTTATCCTTTTGATCTTTCATTCAAAAAGTTTGCAAAAATCAAAACTTTCATTAAAGTAAAATAATTGAAAGTGCAGGAGAAATCACATTATGAAATAAAAGTTTTCTCGAAAATACATTGGCCACAAATATTGGCACCCTTTTATTAAATACTTTTTGCAATGTCCTTTTACCCAGATAACAACAGCTCATGTTCTACTCCTGTAATGCCTGATGAGTTTGGAGAACAACTGACAAGAGATCAGAGACCATTCATCCACACAGAATCTCTCATGATCTACTGTATAGACCATTTCACAAGATGTAAACAACACTGGTCCAGAAACACTTCCTGTTTCAGTTTGTGACTGTTTTCTTTACTTCACATGTAAAGAAAACATCTTAAAGATGTTTGTTTTACTTTTTGATTCAGTTTTATATGTTCTGTTGGTTGTATTTTATCCCAGCTTTTATGTAGTGTTAAAAAACTGGAACAGGAAATGCTTCTGGACCAGTGTTGTTTACATCTTGTAAAATGGTCTATAGAGGGAATGAATTGACATCACTTTCCCGCCTGAACAACCCCCCTCAGCCTGACTGAGTGGTGAATTTAATAGGGAAACTACTGAAAATGCGACTAAAACGAACAATTTTATCAATTTAAACTAAATGTTGGACTCAATTTAGTGTTCCTTACAACTTACTAAAGATCCAGTGATCCGTGGATATTGACATGCAGGAATCGTGTTGCCTGACATTTATGTTTGCCTGATTTCGACACCGGGGAAATAAAAGCAATATAGACCTAAACATAAAGCAAATTTGCCTGTGAACGCTTTATATAAATACAATATAGGTAGGTCTAAATCCTGGTGATCACTTACTGTATCTCAGTGTTATATAGCCTATATATCATCATATCGTCCAGCCCTAAAACTTTATCGTTTTTTTTTTTTGGTCAGTGTTTATTAAAAAACATCCAATAATGCAGAATATGCAATGATAAATATTTAATTGATGAGTTGTTAATATATATAACAATACAAAATATATGGGTATGGTAACATCTTTAGTTGATTGGAACTTCTTAATTATTGCCTTGATGGTCAAAATGGGGATTTTCAATGCTTTAGCCATTTTCTTACAACACTTTCTATTTAGTGAAGCTCAATGATCTTTTGAAGCACATCTTTTATTCTTTGGTTTTACTCATTGTGGTGGATTTGGCCTTTGTGTTTCCTCATATTTAAACTCCTGTGAAACAAGAAGTCTAGACAATTTCATGTTACCAGTCAGGTAAACATTAATGGAAATATACTTCAAAAATTAATAGAAATTTAAAGAAATTCATAATTAATATAAATATTTTCCTTTTAAAAAAATTCTAGGGGTGCCAATAATTGTGTCCAACGTGTCTTTGAGAAAAATATTTATTTTTATGATATGATCCCCCCACTTTCAATTCAATGAAAGAATTGATTTTTGAAAATTTTAATGAAAGATCATTAAAATCATCAGATTATTAGTACTGTAGTATATCTAGCAAAAGTGTATCCCAACATAATTGGGTTCAGCAGTTTGCATCAATTATGCTAATACTCTTGTTTCTTGATGGTCAGGTGGTCTTACATGAGTTCAGGTCTGAAGTTGTGGACGAGAGCGCAGAGAGCCAGGCCGGACCTCCAGGACTCGCTCAGATCTTTCACCTTCACATGCTCGTACCCCGCTGTGTTCTTCTGACACCAGGACAGCAGTTCCTCCAGACGTCGGATAGAGTCTAAAACACACACATTTAGTTCATCACTTCACTGTAAGGTCTGTGCTTATGTGCATTTTCATCAGGTTATGAAACCCTAAAACACATTTTTGACATAATCAGATGCACAATGCTAATATGTTAACATCAACAGATGATGCATATTATTGAAAACAATGATATCCTGTTATTTTGAATCGTTGAAAAAGATTTTTGTTGCTTTTTTCAATATATACTCAATTAAAATATTAAATACACACTCAGTGTGTTATAAGTTAAAGTGATACAAGTTACATATACATGCAGCATGTCCAAATGTATATAAATATGAGGGTTTGTGTATATAAAATAAAGTAATATGCAAGTAAGTATATAAGGCTACGTTCAAACTCTAGGCTAAAACGACCAATTCCGATATCTGATCTTTTCATGGCAGTCTGAACGACACAGATCCGTTCTTTGCAAATGCGACCCAGGCCATTTGGCTATGTGGTCCAAATCCGATATGTATCCCATCTTTTGAAATGCGACTTCAATCTGAACGGCCAGGTCACATGTATCCGACCCCGCACGTCATTGATATGCGACAAACGCCATAATTCTGCGTTGAAGTTGGCGGGAATGAGAAGATAAACAACAACTATGGCCCTGCAGTGTGAACGCAGCCTAAGATAAAGAGCATGTGTCGTATGGCATTTACCTTTTTTAGGTTTATTTTTTATAATGGGCTTCTTCTGTTTGTTTCGGTTTACTCTACATCATCCTCTACTTCATACAGACGCTTGACCTTTTAAATTGAACACAAACAGAGTGTTGATAAAAACCCGTTCATTAATTACTAATCATTGCTAGGTACTACAGACAGCTTTTGCATGCATGTAAGTTTGTGTACAGGAGTGTGTGTTGGACCTGTCTGGGTTGTATAGAGGACAGGTTGACGTTCAGGGTAACGCGTGGATGGGTTGATGCTGTAGGCAGTGTGGTTCTTGCTGGTGTTCTCTGGAGTGGTTTGAGAGAGCAATTGATACACACTCTCCCTGTAGAAGACACACAGCATAATGCACTACTGCATTGAATCATTTGTGCATTTTATATTAAAATATACATTCACTACTGTTCAAAGTTTGGGGATGGTAAGGAATTTGTTTTTAACAAAAGATTGAAATAACATTTGTAACATTATAAATGGCGTAAAAACTCGGTACCTCTGCGCGATCACCTCCAGGGGTGGCAAACCTTGTCCCCAATTCCTGACCATCCACGCCGTGTCAAACGCAGCCAGGAAACCACGAGCAATGCCAGTGCCAAGAGGCCAAAATGGCTGCAAAAAAATAATAAAATAAAAATACAATAAAGTTTAGTCTATCTATTATGATAGCTATAATTAGATTTGATGGCCAATGCCAATATGACAGACACTATTATGTAATCTAGACTGTTTTTTACTTGTGTTGTTTAACCCTCTGGGGTTCTCTGTTGTTTAACCCTCTGGGTATCAGGTCAATAATGACCCGAAGCGTTTAAAAAAAAAAAAGTTAAAAATCATAGCTTCATCGGAATGGTCCGAAACTTGGTGACTTTAATGGTACTTGGTTTATGAACACCCCAAAAAATTGGGGACAGGATTTGAAAAGTCTAAGTGGTCGTAAAAAAATAGTCACACTCAGGACCTTCGGGTCAGAAATGACCCGCATAGGAAATAAATGGGAAATTGGCAAAAATGTGAAAATACTGAGTTTTTTTGTGCGTACAATCTACAAATCAGCAACGATCTTGAAAAAAAGCGAACAACAGTGAAGGGGTGAATCTATAAAACATCAAGAGTGCAAAACAGACACATCCACACACACACACACACACACACACAAACATATACACAAACACACCAAAAAATTCTGATTTTACATGTGTTTTGTATTTTTAAAAAGCTCCATTTGTCCACGAGATGGCATCCATCTAATTTCAAAAATGGCTTTTATGAGGCCTAGGCTTGACTCCAAAATGAAATACAGCTTTAAAAAAAAATAAAATAAAATATTTAAAAAAAGAATAATTTTTCTATTATATTCAATGGGGGAAAATTTGGTCATAATTATTGCATTAATACTAATTATAATTTCTTTTTATTTTTGAAATTTTCTCAAAACACCAAAAAAAGAAAAGAAAAAAAATATTATAAAAAACAAGAAAAAAAAATATATATATATATATATATATATATATATATGATTTTCTTTTTAATTATGAATCCGCCCTTCGGGGTCAATTTCTACCCGAAGGTCCTGAGTGTGACTGTTAAACAAAGAACCCCAGAGGGTTAAACAGTGCTTACATTAAACCAAACTCAACGAAAACAAAGTTTTGATTGACAGCCATAAAACGCGGAAACAATCCTGCATTCTCGTGTACAGTATGTAGGTGTGCTGAATGCTGTTACTGGAAACTAACTTGTAATAAGCAGAACTAGGAAGTAGTCCATTGTGAATGGAACATTATAAAGTACAAACAAAGACTCTTTATACATTTGAAACCCCTAGTTTAAAAATAATTCCTGAAATCAGTCTAGAATGTCAATAATATCATTCATAATAATTATTAAATTATTATTAATGTACTGCATGGTAATGGTACTAGCAATGCCAAGGTCATGGGTTCGATTCCCAGGAAAAGCAAGAACTGATATCAATGTGTGCCTTGAATGCAATGTAAGGTGCTTTGGATAAAATGCATAAATGTAAATGCAAGATTAAAATGCTAATATCTACAGACACTACAGTGGTAGTGTAACAATCAATTGATGTCATAATGTTGTCAATAATAATACATTTAACACTGACCATGTTTGTTCATATGGTAATAACACACCTCTACCAGAGAGTCTCCCACCAATCCGATGAGCAGTTTCTTCCCTTTTCTCTCCTTCACCAGAGAGGCGTTCTCTGCCCTGTGCATAGAGGTGAAGTCAAACATGGCCACGTCAGGGAGGCCCCTGTGGTTCTTCGCAAACTCCATGTCCGGCAACATGTGATCTGTGGAGAAGTCTGCGGCCTCATATGCGTATTTCTGCAGAGCCTCCTGGCTAAGGTTTGCAGGCGCGAGCAGCTGATCGGACATCAGAGAAGTCCTGAGAACGAGAACGTTTTTGATCAAGACAAGGAGGGTTTGATGTTAAGATAACTATATTAGCACTCAACACCAACGGATAATAACGTTCTGTTCTATTCTAAGCGCGTGCTTGTCACTTTAAATGCTTGAGCTTGTTACAGCAGGATGGGCTCTGATTGGCTGTCAATGTTTTTATCATTCATTAGCTGGATAAAATCAATTTCTCTGTGCAATTATAAAGTAGTTGTAGCTTTGGTGTGAACTCTGCTATTCTTTAATGTTGAGAATGCTTAAAAATATGCTTAAAAAGCCTTGTTGTGAACGGGGCGGGCCTTTCACTATTTCATTTGTACTCCATTTGCACTCAATATACAGGTGCATTTCTATCAGAACACAAATAGCAACGGACTCCAGCTATTCCTATGAGAATACAGTGACGGGAGAGGACAAGAATAGCTGGACAACAGCGTGAGGATTGATAAATGTGTTTGTGCTGTGAGCTGGAGAACATCACCAAACACCAGTGCTGATAAAATCAAGTCCTCTTTTCTAGGCTGTGAAGTATTCTCAAAGTCTTTGCATGTCTGTGTATCATACCTGCTTTATAACTCCTTTTTTTATGCAAGCTCGCCTTTTTTGCAGTCATCACAAAATAGTGGGTATCATCTTTGTAGTAGACAATGTTCTCTAGATCAACGCCTGAAAACATGACAAACAACAGGACAGATGAAGGGGCGTGTGGGTTTACTTAACTGTATTTTGGAAACAAATGTGTCCTCAATAGATGACACAAGGTAAAAAATGGTTAAAATGAAAATACAAGTCTATGGTATATTCTCAGTGAGATAAGGTAAAAGTTTGTGTGCGTGTGTGTGTGTGTGTGTGTGTGTACCGATCTCAGACTGAAGTGCTTGAAAGAATTTCTGGTTGTATATTCGGGCCACGCCGCTGATTTCCTGCACTTGAGCCTCTTCTTTAGTATGGCGGTTGACAAAGTTTGCAGTGATACCGATGGCTAACTTTCCCCTGAGTTCCTTTATCTTAAAACCTGAAGACATGGGGAAAACAACAGAGGGAATGTTTAAAAAAAATACTAATTAAAAATTAATATTTACATTTATTTCAAATAAAATAAATTTAATATTTCAAGAATTTAGTACAAACTGATTTGAATAATCAGGGTTTTTTTTTTACAACAAAATAAAAACAATGAAAATTAAATTAAATAATTAAATAAAATATAATTTAATTAAATACCATATTCCAAGTACATGTTTTCACTGACCAACATAACTGTATTTTGTAAATATGAAAAAAAAAAAAAAAAAAAAAGATTTTGATGGCTGCAACACAGTCCAAAAAAAGTTGGGACAGAGACCAAATAAAAGTGAAAAGATTATCCAAATTAGATTATCCATCTATTTGGAAGTGATCAGGATCATTAACTGTTGTACAACAAAATAAAAATGAAAACAAATTAAATTAAATTGCATTATTAAGTTATATTATCAAATTAAATTAAATTGAAATAAAATATTCCAAGTATTTAGTAAAAAGTGAGCTTTTACAACAGCAAAATTAAACATTTTATTAAATATTTAATGAATTTCAAAAGGGAAAGGGGATTTTGTTGCACAATGTTACCGTCTGGCACATATCGTCCACCTCCAGCTGAAATAAAAACATCAAACTGAAAAGCTGCAGCCACGTGAGCCTTAGGAGACACCCCTGCCCTCCATCCTGAGAAAGGAAGAAAAGAAAGGAGAGGGTTTTTTTGTTTTTGTTTTGATTTATTAGACAGTAAAAAAATGACCAAAAATGCCATCACAATGACAATATACATTTATCGGAACTGTCAAAGGATAACACAAGAAAGTTACAAAACTTATTTCCACTGAGGTCCTCGTAAATGTGAGGCAAAAAGTTACAGTTTTGAACTACATGACTGCAGACCTTTCCTCTTCCTGTGTGCACAACTAGAGCTGGTTTGTACCTGTGGATCCTGCATGGTTCAAGCAGACCTGCAAAGGTCACGCCTGTGTGCACCTCGACCCCCAAAATCAGGGCCAACTTCAGCAGAATCAACTGCAGCTGACGGATACCTATAGAGAAGCACAGACCTCATTACTATTATTGTGCATTTACAGCAATTAGACAAGTTTCACTTTGATCCTAATTTAACAACATTTAATTTCATTCAGCAAGGGCGCATTCAATGGATCAAACGTTACATTAAAGACATTTATAACGTTACAAAAGATTTCAAATAAATGCTTTCTATTTAACAAAGAACCCTAAAATGTATCACAATTTCCACAAAAATATTAAGCAGCACAAACATTTCCAACATTGATGATAATAATAAGTAATGTTTCTTGAGGAGCAAATTATCGCATTGGAATGATTTCTGAAGGATCATAAGCTAAAAATCAGCTTTAATCACAGGAATAAATTACATTTTAAAATGTATTCAAATATTTTTTTAAAAATATTGCACAATATAAATGTTTTCAAATAAATACAAGCTTGGTGAACAGAAGACTTCTTTCAACATTTTTTTTTTTTTTATCATACCGACCCAACTCTGATATGTTACATTATGGAAAGCACGTAATGTTGAATGTAATTCTTTTGATGATGAAAACAAAAAAACTATACTGTAGCATATATAGATTCTCACTTATGTGATGAATGGATCCACTGCAGAATCTCCCATAAAACTTCTTTGCCCCGAGGTTTAGCAGGTCTTTAATGGTGTAGGGCCACAGATGAAGGACGGTTATTTCTCGTGAAAGAGGTTCTTTTTTCCAGCACAACCACCTGAGCGCCCAGTAGGACCAACTCGATCGCTGTCCTGAGACCACAGGGACCCGCACCCAGCACTAAACACTGACACACAGAAAGAGAGATTTGGTTTCTTGTCCCAGTGTTAAAACACCTCATAGATGGAAACATCTGACATTATTCAGGTTTTTATGGTACCTTGTTTTGGTGACATGCCTTGCCCTGTTCATAGTCCGGATGGGCGGCTCTCTTGTCGATCTTCTGCCAGAGTTCTTTGGCTTTCCAGTAGTTGAGTTTGTCCTTCAGTTTACTGTAGAAGTTCTTGTAGTCCCTGGGGTCGACCTCCAGGTGGCGACAGAGCTCGATGAAGTTCTGCTGTGCTCTCTTTACACGTCTGCGCCTGGACAAAGCGGTCAAACAGAGCGTGGCTGGGATTGACAGAGTCTGTTTGGTTGGTCATTGTGATGGGAGAGGCCTGGAGCCTGCTAGATGACCTGCAGAGACGAGAGAGAGCGAGAGAGTTTACAGAAGGACTCCAAACAGAAAGAGTGACAAAAGTCTATTCACAGGCTGACTAAAAGGGTATTTAAACCAACTCTGAACATTTATTTTGGTGCGTAACTCCTCGTCTAGCACCATTTGTGCTACAAGCATGAACGATATCTCAAATCAGGCAGCTTGTGTGCTATTACATTTTTAATATGCCTCTATTAAGCTATTTTAAAGCTTCCTAATTTTGTTTTGAAATCTACAATAGGCTTGCATGTATCCAAAGTTAAAAAATACTTTCATTTTCTCATAATATGCAGTATCACCTCTTTTCTCACAAGGCCTGTTTACACCTGCCCACTTCATGTGTTTTCTCACATCAGACTGCCATCCGATCGTGAAAAGACACATGGGCAGGTTGCACTAACATAACCTTTATGTACTGACCCACAATCTTACTTTTCGGTATCAAATTAGGCCAATCTACTTTTTAATGTAACTGACTTAAAAAAGATAAGAAGCTATGAACAGTCTTAAAAATGTACGTCTTACTTGTCAGACTAGTCTTAGAGGTTTGTTCAACGGCCCCAGAGGTGTAAATGCCTCCAAACAAATACGAGACTTCGAATGATCGCATCAAACCACATCAGGAGGTGGTCTGGGTCACATTCCAGACGAAACTCTGAAAACCACTTTGCTACTTCCAACAATGCTTAGAAATAAAGTGTGTGAGAGCGTGTTTTACGGCTATATGTCATGTCATAGACAGATATGACACTGCAGAAGACGCAGACGCACAATCATCATTATTAAAGGGACACTATGCAGTTTTTTTAGCTTAACTGAACAGCGTTCAGAGTTATTGAAATGGTTATACTGACTTCTTTCAGGTTGAATGGTGGCCGTCTGCATATTGATCTGCATAGTACAGGAACTGAAAATCGGATTTTATATCTGTTTTGCAGAGACAGGTTAATATCTGTTTTGCGTTTTGACACTTCAGACAGCTATCCGGTCAGTAAAAACGCATGAGGTGACCAGGTGCTAAACAGGCCCACGGTGTCTGAAACTGTTCAGTCTAAACTCCTTTCTGAGAGCTTACATAGTTATCGTTTGACTCTTGAATGAGTTTTGTGGAATCAAGTTCCACAACTTTAAACAGGAAACAAAGTATTGTAAAGTTAACCTCTGTTAACCCAGAGATCACGTAAAGAGATTGTAGTATTGACTGTTACAAATGACTGAATATGTCACAAAACTATTTTAGGTCACACAGTCACACCGGACAACAAACAAACTAAGCAAATGCACACTGGCACTTAGAGCTGTCAAACTAAAATTAGAAATTTCATATATTGGTCAAAATTAAAACAAAAATCCATTATTTCGAATGCAGCACACAATAGAGCACGCGCCTAAAATGATGTGTAAAGTTAAAGAAGTTCAACTTTTAAAAAACATGTCTTGAGATTTTTTTCCATTTCACAGCATCTCATGTTTTTAAACGCTAAAGTACTCTGTGTATTCGGCACTCTTTTTGTATTAAACTATCATAATACATTTTGCTCATAATTGTTAAATGTAATTTACAAAATTATTTTTGATTTAAAAATTGTATGTACTTTTTTAACAGTTATTTCATTGCTTTAAATAAACATTAATGCAGTGCATTAATAAAAGCCAATCCATGCAAAGCATATTGATAACATAGTTAAAACAGCATTTATCATAACATGATTTTGTCTACCCTATTTACGACCAATTTTATAATCGAATTCGTACGAGTGATTAAAAAGTGGCTAATTCGTACTAATTCGTATCAACCTCACTCGTACAAATTCGTATTATTTTGTCTAAACCCACGTGACGGTTAAGTTTAGGGGCGGGGTTAGGGGTAGGTCATTCGTACGAATTCATACGAATTGGCTAATTCGTAAAATATGTACGATTTAGCAAAATCGTACTAATTTGTACAAGTGAGGTCGTATGAATTGTTACGAATTAGCCACCTCGTAAAATTCGTACGAATTCCCGTGAGATTGGATTGGATTTTGTAGGAATTGTAATCAGACGCTAAAGATACACACTAAGGGTCGGACGACTTTTTCTTGTCGGCTGAAACTGGTTCTCGTCTGCTTTTTTTCGGCCGTTTCGACATGTTGAATCGACGTCGGGCCGTCTGTGAGAGTGAGAACTCTGAATCGTTCACTAAAATTTTTCACCACACCAGCAATATTGCAATGCAAGTCACTGGGCTGGACACAAAAACAGTGTGGAATACATTGCTAAGTGTTTCATGTGACTATCTATGTTTGCAAATATAGATTTAGCAACCCATATTTCTTCACAAACTATTTTAAGACAACACTCAGTGTCACTTGCATTTCTAAGACTTGTGGGTTTCATAAATGTAAAGCGTTTGTGTTATTAAAAACTCTCCAGATCTCATGATGGAGGTTCTTACGAAGCACAAAAGAGGCCTACAATAATTTTTGACATTCTTTCACTTTGATTCAATTACATACAATAAATACTTTCTATTGTGGAAGGATGAGTGCAAAACACCAGGCAAGTTAAGCAAGAAAGGTCACTTTCAATTCATCACATCTGAAAAGTGAAAGCGTTTTTTAAATTTTATTTACCATCTTAAATTACTGATCTAGAACGACATTGGAATCTCTAGAAGCATATATTCTAGAAGCATAAACTCTACAATCTGCTACTGCTTACCTTTAATTATTTAAACCCAGTGTAAACTTGAATTAAAATGATAAGGCAAAATGATCCAATCTTCATACACTCTCAGAAAAAAAGGTACAAAAGCTGTCACTGGGCCTGTACCTTTTCAAAAGGTACACTTTTGTAGCCAAAGGCTGCATATTGGTACCTTAGTGGTATTAGCACCTAAAATGCACACATTAGCAACTACAATGCACATATTAGCATCTAAAATGTACATATTAGCACCTAAAATGTACATATTAGGACCTAAAATGGACATATTAACACTTAAAATGTACATATTAGCACCTAAAATGTACATACTAACACCTAAAATGTACATATCAGCACCTAAAATGTACATATAATGACCTAAAATGAACACATTAGCTCCTGAAATGTACATATTAACACTTCAAATGTACATATTAGCACCTAAAATGTACAAATTAGCACCTAAAAAGTGTACCATTTAAAAGGTACAGCCCAGTGACAGCTTTTGTACCTTTTTCTGAGAGTGTTGCAATCTCAGATCTTGTCTCAGGATGCTGAGCAAATACTTCCTTTTAAAGCACATATGCCTTTGGTATAATAAAGAGGGCAGACTCACTCAATACTGAGAGAACAAGCATGATGTTATTCTCATGTGACATCCCTGTTGTAATGACTGATTTCCCTGTTTTACCTCATCTCTAATGACGCCATGTATGACATTTAGATATAAGGTGATGTCTTGTTTTTGCAGTGTGAGAAAAAAACAGCACGTGACTTCAGGGGGTTTGGTGCCTCCGTGTTCAAAACCCATAATCAGCCCCCTGTGTGCCAACACATTGCTTAAAACAGGCTTCAAACAAATGTTGCAGCGCTTCCTGGATGTTTTATGGCCTCACAGCCTCACACAAGAGTCTCTCACACATGATCACTTCCTGGAAACAAACAGTCATGTCTTGTTCACATTAATGCTTAACAAATGCTAGGGCTACTGCCTGGATGTCGGGCTCGGTGTTGTTTGCACATAAAGGCCTGTGATATGTGGAACAGATGTGAGACGTTTAACACAACACATCAGGTACAGTATGCCATTGACACATATCAAGTCAACACTTCTCATCTAGTGGGTGGATCTCACAAACACAAAGAGCCTGTCAAGAACGTGTACAAACCATATAATAATGATAAATTGAATTTTCAATTGTCCTGAATTCCCAATTATGGGAGGTAGTGTGGTGAACTTCCATTCAAAAGATAAAATAATTCCAAATTATCAGGTAGAAAATAATCTTTATCCTTCAGTTTGACTGAATGAGCTGCCCATTTTCCTTCATGTTTGATTTTTAAATGTCAGAAGTATAACGCTTGGTATTTTTACCGGTACGATAAAATTTGTGAACAGTAAAAATGTGCAGACGGATTGTGATATTTAGAATTTTTGGGGTAAATATGTTAAAAATACTTTATTTTGACCTTTATTGGATTTTATTGGCATGAAATGTGATCTAGGCCCAGTTGCTAAACACAGTTATGGTAAGACTGAGTCTTTAGTTCTGTAAAACAAAAACAAACAAGAATAACAACTTTAATCAGCTATTCATTTCCTTCTCTGTTGGCCGTGAGATTTCACGTAGTGAAACAACGCAAAGCTTCTAGATTGCACGTCACACACATCACACAACGTCAGCCAACAGTGAGCCAAAGTGTGACGTACAACACAGAAGCTTTGCGCGAAATCTCACGGCCCACAGAGAAGGAAATGAACAGTTGAATAAAGTTGTTATTTTAGTTTGTTTTGTTGCGCACAAAAGTATTCTTTTCGCTTGATAACTTAAGATTGAGCCTCTAGTCACTCTGACTATTTTTAAAGTATCTTTCATAACCTTTGGCCGGTCAGTTTCGATCCCTTAAGAAGCCTATTGTTGTGAACTTTTTCTTCTAAAGTGTAGGAACTCAGAAGCGAAGACCAGGAGACTTGGTTGTATCTTCAGCAAGATTCTTTATTGAGAAACACGAGCTGTTGGTAGCTGCAGTCCTCATCAAGTCAAGTCTAACTAAAAGCAAAATACCTTGTATTTTATACACTTAAAAAAATGCTGGGTTGTTTTAACCTAAATTTGGGTCAATTTGGACAAACCCAAATGTTGGGTTAAAAATGCAATTAAGAATTTTACAGTTGAAAGTGAAAGTTAAAGTTGGGTTAAAATTTTCAATTACATTTTTAACCCAACATTTGGGTTTGTCCATATTTGACCCAAAATTGGGTTAAACCAATCCAGCATTATTTAGAGTGTAGAGAAACTGAGGTGGAGAAACTGAAACAAAAGCTTGCAAATGAGGTATACAGGTTTTGGAACCTGCTAAGCGACACCTGTGAGACGTGCCGGCTCTGTATCTCTCACAGAGGAGCGGAATTTCTTAGCGATGTTAAAACACACATCAACCGATCACTTGTTTAGCGTTCATGTAAACACGACATTCAGATTCACCAATGGAATGAATTCAGTTAGATTGAAACAAAATCTGTGCACGTAAACAATGAATGGCGACTGCAGAAAGCAAAAGCTGAACATTCGACGGTTCGGACATGTCCGGGAAAAGAGGATGGTAACCCTGACTACTCAGCTTTCTCCACAGAACAAGAACCTGCTAGCTTAGCTTCCAAAAAAAGATGGCTGACACTATGTGTTCATTCTGTGAGTGAGATCACCCTCAATGGGTGGGTTAAGGACATGCGGGACAGACCCGACTACTGACTGTAGTCTTTAGCATCTGGACAAAAATCTCTAGTGCACAACGTAATCATCATTTTGTAACATTGGAGGATTTTTTCCAGACAAAAAATACATAAATCTCTCGTCTCAGGGGGATATGAGGGTGGAAAGCATGGTCATTTGAAAATACTACAGGTTTCCTACTAATACAAACTTCAAAATCCTCAAGTATCCCTTTAAAATAAATGGGTAATCCTATATTGGAGGAGTGATCCAGCTACTCAGATTTAATCCAAAATATCTTAATTTGTGTTCTGAAGATGAAAGTCTTACGGGGTAATTACTAACACAATTTTCATTTTTGGGTGCTCATCAAGCCTGCATTTTTTTATTCAAAAGTACAGAAAAATAGTCATATTGTGAAATATTATTACAATATACATATAATAACTTTGTTATTATTACCTGCAATTCGAAGCTGAATTTTCAGCATCATTACTTCAGTGTCACATGAGCCTTCAGAAATCATTCTAATCTTGATTTATCATCAATGTTGTAAACAGTTAATATTTTTATAGAAATAATTTCTAACAATATATATTACAGTTTAAAGATTGGGGTGAGTTTTTTCTTTCTTTTTTGAAAGAAATTATTACTTATTCAGCAAGGAATACAAAAAGACACACTCACAGTAAAGATTTATATTGTTGGAAGAGGTTTCAATTTCGAAAAAATGCTTTTAAACTTTTTATTCCTCAATGACTCCAAAGTATCACAGGTTTCAAAACATATTAAGCAGCACAACTGTTTCCAACATTAATAATATGAGAATCAAATCAGCATATTATAGTGATTTCTGAAGGATCACTGAAGGTTGGAGTAATGATAATGAAAATTCAGCTTTGCATCACAGAAATAAATTATATTTTAAAGCAAATTAAAATAGAAAACCATTCACCTAATTTAAATTGTAATAATATTTCACAATATTTCATTTTTTTCTGAATGCAGCCTTGATGAGCAGAAGAGACTTCTACAAAAACATAAAAATAGTAACGCATCCTAACTTTTGACCGCTTCTGTGCACCTTAAGAAACTTTTTTTAGATATACATTTCAGTCATCAACC
The DNA here is from genome assembly GCA_030378365.1 of Hybognathus amarus. Taxonomy (NCBI): domain Eukaryota; kingdom Metazoa; phylum Chordata; class Actinopteri; order Cypriniformes; family Leuciscidae; genus Hybognathus; species Hybognathus amarus. The sequence continues at coordinate 294,848 of JAQIUQ010007230.1, read as the reverse complement.
TTTGTTAACTTTATTTTGCCATTGTGAGAAATGACCCGGCCATGTTTTTGACAGGTTGTGACATTCATCCATTCACGACTAGAAAAAGTGTTGTTTCAGTTTCAAATTCACATAGGATGAGCGTGTACCAGGCAGATATGAGCTATTCATAATCACAACACAAAGTACGCACTTAGAGCAAGTTTATAATGCAATCTTGATAACAGTCATTGTTAACAGCAATATACCAGAGCAAAGATTAAAGTCTTTGGGTAATAATGAGGGGAAGTTCCCCTGTACTCACAAGGTAATCAGTCATCGGTTACAGCTACACAAGTTATGTTACCCAACACTACACACATATTACTCGACAAGAAGTTTCTGCACCATCCCGAAAGCCTTTATCTCAGACAAACAGAACTGCCAAAAGGCATAAAAAGGTGCCTTATACAACACAAAAAGACACCAAACAGAACAACAATTATATTAGTGGCATGTAATACTATAACTTTGCAGTGAGAATAAGTGAAACACAAGGAGAAAAAGCCCTCACTTGGTAAAGATTGTTTTAGTAGTGCTACTGAATTCCATACAGTGGTTATTATTCATATGATTCTCCATAATATATGCAAGATATGAATATATATATATATATAAAATATATATATATATATATATATATATATATATATATATATATATATATATATATGCAAGTTGGTGTTACCATAGCACTGTCAGTGATGTTGCCAGATGGTAACTTAGGTTGATATTGTTACCGTGACTATAACATTGTTACATGTTATTTACAATTCCGATATCTATTAACGTTATTCCGATATGGCCGAAAAATGTGCGAGAAATGTTTGACTTACATTGTTGCAGCACTTGTAAGATTGAAAAACATTTTAGAAAAACATTTTAGAAACAGAATTTAGAAAAGTGACGCATATTTGATGGCAACATACCTACGGCTACAGGTAAAGTTAGCCTATACTTTTTTTTAAATGTCTATATACGGAACTGTAGGCTAGGCTAAACATATATAATGTATATTTATTTTCATAATTCCGGTTTGTGAAAACAGTTTCTGTTCAAGATCCATCATCGCAGAAAACATGTCATCACAGTAGACTTTTGATTTGATTTCGGTTAAAGACTTTTTAACCGTTAAAACACAACCGTCTCATTCAAGCGGAGCAACACTGACTGACGTTCAATATTTGCTGTTAGTTTGTGTAGAAGTTATCGACTGACAAGACAAATTTGTGATTCAAATGAAACTAAAGTAGCACAGTACCTTCCAAGACAGCTTTGGTTCCTTAACCTCAGTTGAAAGTTGTACCTCCTTGTTTATCTCTCTGACTTCGACTCACCTGCGGTGACTCGCCCGGGAATTTACGAATGCTACTAGGGTCTAGGAAGAAGGAAGACTCATGAATATTAACTACATAACGTGACGTTCGGCCATTTGATTGGCTGAATGACATAGAGCGTAAATATGTCTGTCAACGAAGTGTAAACATGGTTCTATATTTTAGTCAATGTGTTAGTTAGTTGGTGAATTATTTTTTATACTGTGACTGATCTAAAAAAATAAAAATGTAAAGAAAATTCTAAATGAAATTGTGTCGTTTACTGTATTCAGTATTTGTTAAGCAAGCTGTAATGTATATTTATTTTCATATTATCTAATAAAAAAAACGATAAAAACTGTTTACCATTGGATGCTGCTTCTGGACCTGAAGGGATTTTAACCACGTCAACATGACATAATAAATATCCATGGTTTAAACCAGAGACTGTTAAACCTTTACTAGCCCAGTAAATTATAAACTTGCTAAATGTAATAATGTATTTTCCCCAAGTGCGCCTTCTGTCAACAATTTGATGAAACACTTATTTAATTGTTTTGGACATCTTGTTGTTGCAGTACTACAGTATTTTGGGCTTACTTTTCAAATTTTGTTAAGTATTTATCTTCATTTTTAGTGACTCTCCTATATTATGACCCTAAAAAACTTTCGAAATGATTCTCAGGCACTGTTAATAAAGAGAGAAACAGGTGTTATTTTGCAGAAGCTGTTTGCAACACATGGTTTTGGTTCTAGCACATGCACAGCACACCTACTTTCACAGTTTGCTCAAAGCTTTATTCATAGTCTAACAAGTTATTCTTTCAAAAAAAGAGAAGTTTATCCAACCTCGTAACATATTAAAAGAAGCCTAGATCACAATTTCATGGTGAATAAAAATGTGCGATTAATTTTATTTCATCCCGTTAGACGTAATATCTAACTCGAATAAACAATATAACTGCGATAATTTTCACCTACAGTTTATGGTTATGCTGAATGTACACAGTGCAGTTTCAGTTAACAGAACAGTAGGTGTCGCTAAAGGACAATAAACTGGCTGTCAGTAGGCAAAACATCGAATTATTTAATTAAATTAAGAGATTAAATCAACTCTGATTAAATCATGCATTTAGGTTTAAACATTACAATTGCTATTCCTGCAGTATTAGAGTTTGTATTCTACATGAATGTGTTTGCCATACTTGAAATTGCATAGGCCTAGTATATATGTATATATATATATTTTTTGTAAAGCATTTATGGCATGAAATGTTTATTTTCATAATTATGAGCATGCATATTACAATGCATATATCACAGCAGCATGTACAGTATGCATTTACCTTGCAGTTAAAGATCTGTGCTGCTTACCATTAATGATCCATTGGTTATTAACACTCCATATTGTACCAATTCCCCTTAAACCCTCAGCTTAGTAACATCATAGCAATCGCTTGAGGGCAGATTTTTACAGCATTTCCTTTTAGCATCAGCTGTAAAACAGTAACGGATAAAGATAATAATCAGAGCAATTTTTGTCAAGGAAACCAAATCAGTGCTTAAACTGAAAACATGCTGGTGCATGAAAAAAAAAACCTCATGCTTAAATCCAAGCTTTAGAAACACAGTTTATTGCACTTAAAAAAAAAGACAACACCATGTCATATTTTTTTCTCATTTCAGTGTAATTTCTTACTTTAAAACCGGTCATTGCAGAATTGTACACTGGGAGAAGATTGTACCTGGAATTTGATTGTGAGCAACTGCAGTTAAAACACAGATAGAAAACAACTGCATAGTTTGAATGCTGCTACATGGTTGCACTAATATTCTGGTTACTTTACTTTCTTAGTGATTGTTTTATTCTCCATTTCTACAACATATGCCGTCATTTCACTCAGGACCAAGAACATGCCATTGTCAAATATCGACGCACACAGTGTAGTTTAACTTTGTAACTACCTGTCAGAATCAACAGCAGAATTATTGCAAGGTAAAATAATTAAAAAGAAATAATAAAACACAGTACTTCAGTGTGCTGCGAGTCACACGTAAAGAAATGATTCTTAAAGGTGATTTACTTAGTGTAACGCAAGAGGCGGAAAAAAGAGATTTTAAAATAAATACACAGCAACTAAAACAGGATGGCTTGCCGATTTGTGATTGGCCACTTCTCTATTTATCATTAAAAAGCAGTTCAGTTGCATATCTTTAAAAAAAAACAGATTTGCATTGCAACAAGAATGTGCTTTGCGTTTATCTTGAGGGGAGAAGCAAGCAAAGATCTGCTGATCATGAATAAATATGAAAAGAATATTTACAGTAACCATACAAAAGTATTTACAGTATATCGACAGGCGTCACTCATCTACCAGCTGAAAGTACCGCCATTACAGCTGCATGCCACTCTAAACAACTCTGACGTTACCCACTATTCACAGATCCAAACCCTTATGCTCAATGCAACCATCATCATATCAGCACAACAACCCTACAATTCAGATCTATCGAGTTTTACACGGTCTCAGCAGTGATTATATTTATTCGGGTACCTTAAACCATTCACAGTAACTGAGCTAAGATCGGTTTCTAATGTGTAACACACTTCACAGCCATGTTCATGGCTTTCTGTGAATCTTAATGGTAAAGTATAGAGACAGACTTGAGCTTCCTCTTCTCATCTCAATATATAACAATGGCTATTTTTGCATATAACATATTGGCAACTTTGTGTCTCAAAAAAGCTAAAACAACTGAAAAAGATCATCAAAGATCATTTAAAAAGCTTTGAGGAGACAATATTCATGAGTGTTGAAAGGAATAGTTCACATAACATGTCATAATTCACTCATTGTCGAAGTCTTTCCAAACCTTTACGCTGTTATTTTCGCCGTGGGATACAAAAAGAGGCGTTTAGCGGACATGCAATAAAAGTAAAAGTATCGTATATGGAAAAGAGCAGCATGAACATTCGGCTAAACGTCTCAGTTGTGTTTGGAAAGACGTGACGGTTGTTTTTCAGTAAACTATCCCTTTAAATTCTATAGATACAAAGCCTGCTCATCCTCTTTGATACAAAAAAAATTACATTAATAAAAATACATTTTTTACATAATAAAACAGTACAAAATTCTTTTTTTTTTTCCTTTGTATTGGCACACAAAGTTTGACTATCCAGTCATCTCTGCTTTAAACAAAAACAATGCTATATATATCAGTAGTAATTTTGAATACTAGAGTGGAATAACTATCAAATTCAACATTCTATAATGATTCTCCAATTGTGTACGAGTTCATATCAAAAGGAAGAATGTTTAGTTTCAATTATTTCAGTTTTGAACGTTTTTTTCCCTCGCCCGATCTGTCATGTGACTGGTGTTCAACCAATCACATTCTTATTCCAGTTGATCCAGGTTGATACAAAAGAAACAAGTGGGACAAAACGCTATTTCCTATCAGTAAAAGGCTTAAAATACCACGTTCAGAATTCAGATACAAACCCTGGATATCTATTGGAAGACATTAACCGGAGCGTCCGTTCATCAGAAGAGGGCAGTAAAGCAGCTGCGATCACAGATATCAGACGCCTCCTACTGGACAATCACATCCGAGCTTGAGGACGGGGTCACGGGGTTCACGAAGAACACCAGAGCTGATGGAGCTTGATGCTTTGGGGGGTTTGAAGGGGGATGGGAGAGAAATGAGGGATTGTGGAGGAGGATGAATGACAGATCTGGAGCATCTGCTGAAAAGCTTTAGGAGAAAGACGGTGGTACATCGAGGTCAAGAAAACAGATCAATCCGCTCCGCTTCGGAAATAAAAAAGCTGGACATAATGATCAGGGAACTGATGCAGAAAAGATGCATCTCGACTTCCTGTTTTTAGATGAAAGCAGTGGAAAACATGCGATGATAATTACAGAGGGCGATGCTGTGACACGGAGGCCATTTGAAAACACAATAAGTTTAAAATGGCATGAATTAGAGCTGCTGGATGCTCTGTTGTCATCCCATGTGGATCAATATGGTTTGGTTATGCCACAGATTACCCGAGGCATTGGGTTCCTGGTTGGGGAAATGATATCTCTTTCACTGCTCTCGCACACTATCTCTAGAGGTTCTCGCCGGGCTGGTACTGTGGTTCAGTGGAGGTGAAGTAGTCTTCCAGGAAGCTCTGGAGGTACTCGAGGTCGGCCTCTCTTCGGGCTCCTTGCGCCAGCAGGTCAGCATGAGCTCGTGGAGGAAGTCCGGGCACTCGGCGGGCACAGGCATCCTGTACCCGCGCTCCACCTGGTCCAGCACCTCCCGGTTCACCATACCTGAGCAGTAACACAGATGTGGGTCAGGTGTCAGAATGGGGCAAAGGATGTGAGTCATCATCGGGGGAAATTATGTGCATGGGAAGGGGCTCTTAAAATATGACATTTAATGTGTGTCTTAAAGGAGTTCACTTTTAAAAAAACCTTTGCTGATAATTTACTCACCCCATGTCATTCCAAGATGTCCATGTCTTTCTTTCTTCAGTCGAAAAGAAATTAAGGTTTTTGATGAAAACATTCCAGCATTTTTCTCCTTATAATGGACTTCAATGGGAACCAAACGGTTCAAGGTCCAAAAGACAGTTTCAGTGCAAACTGTTCAAAGGGCTTTAAAACGATTCCAGACGATGAATAAGGGTCTTATCAAGCGAAACGATCGCTCATTTAATAAATAAATAACAAAGTTTAAGTTTTATAAGCTCAAATGCTCGCCTTGCTCTGTTCTGTGATGAGCGTTCGTGACTCTCCTGGTTCGAACTCGTTCGTCAAAATGAACGAATCTTTTTCAAGTCATTTTGTTCGTTTCATTCATTGAATCAACCAAATGACTCGGAAAAAGATTCGTTCAGTTTGATGTAGAAATGTTTATTTATTAAATGAGCGATCGTTTTCGCTTGATAAGACCCTTATTCATCGTCTGGAATCGTTTAAAGCCCTTTGAACAGTTTGAACAGTTTGCACTGAAACTTTCTTTTGGACCTTGAACCGTTTGGTTCCCATTAAAGTCCATTATATGGAGAAAAATCCTGGAATGTTTTTATTAAAAACCTTAATTTCTTTTTAACTGAAGAAGAATGACACGGACATCTTGGATGACATGGGGTGAGTAAATTATCAGCAAAAGTTTTTTTCAAAAGTGAACTTACTCCTTTAACTCGGTCTTGGAAGGCCACTGTCCTACAAAGTTTGGCTCCAACTTTGCCTCAATAAACCTGCTCATTTAGCAAAGTTTCTAGTAAGAACCTAACTAGCTGGTTCAGTTTTATTGGGGTTGGAGCTAAACTCTACTGCGCTGTGTTTCCCAAAAGCATCATGAGCTTAAAGCGATAGTCCACTTTTTTTGGAAATAGGCTCATTTTACAACTCCCGCAGAGTTTTTAAATCCATTCAGCCGATCTCCGGTTCTGGCGGTACCACTTTTAGCATAGCTTAGCATACATCATTGAAGTGGACAAGACTATTAGCATTTCTCAAAAAAAAAAAAAGACCAAAGAATTTCGATATTTTTCCTATTTAAAACTTGATTCTTCTGTGGTTACATTGTGCATGTAAGACCGACGGAAAATGTAAAGTTACGATTTTCTAGGCTAAATATAAATATATTCTACTTTTTTTTTTTTTTTTTTTTGTAGATGATGAAACCCAGCGTCAGACTCAATACTTTAAAACATTTATTCCATTTTGAAAAAAATATACACTACCGGTCAAAAGTTTAAGATTGGTACGATTTTTTATGTTTTTAAAAGAAGTCTCTTCTGCTCACCAAGGCTGCCATGTGACCGTGTGACACTGAAGACTGGAGTAATGATGCTGAAAATTCAGCTTTTTTTTCAGAGGAATAAATTATATTTTAATATATATTAACATAAAAAAGTCATTTTAAATTGTCATAATATTTCACAATATTACTGTATTTTTTGTGTATTTTTTATCAAAAAATTGCAGCCTTGGTAAGCAGAAGAGACTTCTTTT
>JAQIUQ010007230.1:60000-282500 GCA_030378365.1 Hybognathus amarus | reverse complement strand
ATGTGTGTGTAGTGTGTATAATTATTTTATATATATAAATACACACATATGCATGTAAACATTTAAGAAATATTTGCATGTATATACTTTATATATATTTATACAAAATTAATATTATACATAAATATAAAGATTTGATATATTAATAACACATTTTTCTTAAATATATACATGCATATGTGTGTATTTATATATACAAAAATAATTATACACACTACACACACATATATTATGTAAACACAAACTTTTATTTTGGATGCGATTAATCGTGATTAATCTTTTCCCAGCCCTAATATATATATATATATATACTACACACACACACACACACATACACACACACACACACATATATATATATATAATAAGCAATTAGTTAATAGAGAGAATATAATTTTTTAATGTGTAAAATGATCTGTAGGGGCGCTGTCATCATTGCACACATGTCTCATTTATTCATTCACCCTCTCTGTTCACTTGCTCCCTCGTTCCCTCGGCGGTCTCTCTTTGTGGTTTGACTCATCCTTCAGCCTCTCTCTCTCTCTGTGTAATCTCAGTCTCCGCTCCCCTCACTGATGCTACGAGCTCTGAGATATGGCTCACGGTTATAGGCACAGCTATGGGTTGACCTACTTCTTGCTCTTCATCCCTGCAAGCACTTCTCTGACCTTCACATTCCCTTCTTCATCAGGCTCAAACATGCACACAAGAGCACTCTATCATCTCGAGTGAATATCGTTTGTGTAGAAGCGAAGGTAAAAGGCCATATATGGAGCGTAGATCTTTACAATGTTTAGAGAGAGAAAAGATGGTTGGCAGAGGGAGGAGATGAGGAACATGAGCATGACTGCGCCTGACAAACTGACACCAGAAAAGGGGAATTCAACTGAACAAGTATGTTCTGATCTGAACTACCGAATACTGAAACGCACTGAGACACGCACAAGTAATTTCCTCCATTATGCAATAGTTAGATCCAGTCTAAGCGGCGTTCAAACAGCACTGGGACATTTCACTGTTAGTTGTTTGGGAGATGCTTTTATTAATGCCTAAATTAATAACACTCGTCATGTCATCGACACATGTTGCTTCCATAGACTGTAAAAAAGATGGACGACGCCCTTCGCTCTCTTCCATTGGTCAGAAGTGAAGCCGCCAGTGTCCCGATATGGCACTGACATCTTGGGACTTGAGTCTGCGCAGTCAAGAGGAGGAAGTAAAGCCGTGAAATTAAAGCCCCGCCCCATCTCTCGCTAAATCAATCGCAAGCACACGCTCCGGGCCTTTTTTAAAATTAATTTTAGAAATTTAGATATTAAATTTAAAACTCCAATCTACTCAGTCCTCCGAAGATCCCAAGAAAATATCTGTTGGTGCTTTAGTGACTACTTCGCTCAGATAACCTGTCAATCACAGCTGTCAAAAATGACGTCACCACCACATCAAATAACTAACTAAAAACAAACTTATTTTAAAAAAATTACATCAGCGTGATGGAAAATACAGTAAACAGAAACGATATTTAAATATTTAATTTTAAATATTTAAAAACGATATTTGAAGTGTAATTCAGTTGTTTAGTTGGTCTCAACATGGGGAGGTAGGGTTTATGACCTATACTAGGACCGGCCACCGGGGGGCGATCGAAACGTTTTGGCTTCACTTTTCAGGGCTTGTGCGGCACGCTTGGTTGCTTCCCGACAAATTAATTATCGCTTGCAGAGTATGACCAAGGGGGTAATCCATCAGCCGAAAGATGAAGCCTCACGGGAGCCGCCATTGTAGCAGAACTTCACCTGCTGTTAGCATCCCATTGACTCCCATTCATTTTGGATTCACTTTGACAGCGGATAACTTTACATCTGAGGCGTTCAAAGACTCCATTCGTCCATTATTTATTTCTAAAGAAACATGACAGTGAATAAAAGACTCCATTACTTTGTATCTTATGTTATGGCCCCTGTAGAAGCAGTTTTTGTGAAAATAGGCTAACGATTACGTCATAACAGAATCGACTCTCCGTCGCACAGTAGAGAAATTACCGTATAGACGGGAGGAGAAGCATGCGAGCAATTGGGGGACGTAGAGATGCATAAAGTCGAGAGGAGAAGCCCATAGAGAGTCATAAAGTTGATCCTGCTGCAGATAATACTCAGTCTCTCCGGCTCTGTGAGATTCGGAAGGGAATTATTCAGATTTCACTCGGCACAGCTACTGGAAGACGAACAGGTTGCTCACGTCACGTGACAGGCTCAGTTTGAGCTTGCGCAGTACGCCTGGCGATCAGCTTTTAACAGGCTTCAATTTTCTCCGCTGAAATCAATGGGTTCGCTGTGTCCATTTCTTTTACTGTCTATGACATGTGTGATGTCAACGAAAAAGGCGGATACTTAGGTGTTGTGAGCATGAACAATGGCTACCGAAGCGGATGTGTTTTGCACGGGATGCCTTGTCATCACAAAACCCCCCAAAATAAATAAAACCTGACCGTGGACATATTCCTAGATTGCACAAAGAGGACCGTATGGAATCCTCCAAAGAGAACATGAGGTGAAGTATTGTTGTTTTATTTATTTTTAGCCAGTAGTAAAAATAAATTTAGCCTTACTCAACGGGTTCCTGAAGAGCCCACAATCGTTTTTCATTTTGTCATTGTAGTCCCTTGAGGAAACATCATAAAGGCTGGAGTACTGCCATAGCTCTGCATCTTTCCTCCAATACAATTTTATACCTATACCTTCCTTTAAGGTATGTTTGAAAGCTGTGTATGGAAGAGCTGCAGTGCTCCTATTGGTCAATGTCACAGATGTTAAGAAAATGAAACATGCCAGTCATTCTGCCGTGAAGCATTGCAGATGTGGCGTCGGTTGTCTTCAACTAGGACACACTACTATATGAGATAAAACGATCGATTCATGCATCCCGACACATTGTCGTTTACGAAAGCCCATGATACCACGTCAAATGGATCGTGCCAACATCGTGTAGTCTGAACCGGGCATAAAAACAACTACTTTTTATCAGTTCCTCCATTCCCTGGCCATGGACGTCGAACTCATGACCCTGTGATTCCCTTGATTTCATTCTGACACAATTTTCCATTTATCCTTACAGTTTGACCTATGAATCAATGCTGTGTGACCAGACGAGTGGTAAAAATTGGGGCTGTCAAATGATTAATCACGATTAATCACATCCAAAATAAAAGTTTTTGTTTACATAATATATGTGGGTGCACTGTGTATAATTATTTTGTATATATAGAAATACACAAACATTCATGTATATTTAAGAAAAAACATATTTATATATAATATATTTATAATTATATATAATATAAATTATATATAAATCTATATACAGTATATACATGAAAATATTTCTTAAATATATACAAGCGTGTGTATTTATATATATAAAATAATTATACACAGTGCACCCACATTTATTATGTAAACAAAAACTTTTATTTTGGATGCAATTAATCACGATTAATCATTTGACAGCCCTAGTAAAATCGTACTAAATATTCAACCGTCAACATAATTAAACATGATAATTTAAGTCAACTAAAATGTTTAAATTAAATATATTATTTTAAAAAATTTATTTATAATAAAATGATACATTTATGTATTAACAAACAAAATACAAAAGTTATAAATAACTTAAATAATAATAATAATAATAATAATATTTTCTATAGTAACAATACATTTATTTTATTTTTAATAATACATTAAAATAATACATAAATAAAATAAAATAAAATAATTTGCGCTTGTAGTTGGTATGGTTCACAATCACCTTTGGTTGTCTCACTCTCTCTGACCAGGAATGTTCCTCTCCTGTTCTCCAGACTCAAGAGGAGTCGCTCCAAATCCCTGCGTGTGATTTTTCCAAAGTACCATCTGGACAGAGAGACGGAGAAAAAGAGAGAGAGGGTATTTAGAGGGAGCAATCACATGTAGCATTATATCAGAGACATACAGCTGGCCAGAAATATATAATTATGATCTTATTTATGCTAGTATGCAGACAGAAATGCGATTCTATTGTGCATTTATGTACACCACTAGCATTCCAAAGATTGGATTTTTTCAAATGTTTTATCCTTTTATCCTCACCAAGGCTGCATTTATTCATATAGCAAAAACAGTAATAATGTGACATATTATTGCGATTTCAAATAGCCATTTTCTATATGAATATATTTTAAAATGTAATTTATTCCTGTGATCATATCTGAATTTTTAGCATCATTACTCCAGTCTTCAGCGTCACATGATCCTTCAGAAATCATTCTTAATACGTCGATTTGCTGCTCAAGAAATATTTCTTATCATTATTGTTGAAATACAGTTGCTTTTTGTGGAAATCATTTCTAACATTATAAATGTCTTTACTGTCACTTTTGATTAATTTAATGCAACCTTGCTGAATTAAAAAGTACAAATTTTAAGTAAAACAACAACTTTTGAACTGTAGTGTACGCTTAATCATGGCAACACTGTTCTGAAATCATTTGCGTGAACTTTTTTGTAGAGTATGTTTTGGGCCTAAAATCATAACAGTTCTCATTTAAATTGCACTGCATGAAATATTGAACATTATTCAGGTTGTAATATTCCCATTCCTGGTTCCAGCAACAATAAAACAATGGTGTTTGGGATTCATGACTGACCCAGTGACATTTAGTGTCTGTAAATCAGATGTTCGCCGCTCAAGGCAGGCTCTCTCTCAGTCTTACCTTTTCTCCAGAGTCAATCTGAGATGACTGGCAAGGCAAGGGTGGAAAAATGAGTCATTATAGGTTTTCAAAGGAGTGCCTGTGTGTATTTGTTTAATGCGCCAGTTCGATTGCGCAACAGCACACATGTGTGTGTCTCAGGAAATATTACGAGTTACATATGAACAGGACAGACAATAGATGAGCTGCACGGGGCACATGGTGACGACTTTTACTCGTTCAAGAGGGAAGTCTTTCGGGCATGAGGTTTTTACTTTCTAACTGATGAGATGGTGGAGAGACTCATAATGATGGAGGACAAGAGAGCAACCATGAAGGGAAAAATGAAGGACTCAAAAGTCAGACTGGAAGGAGAGAGAGGGGCGAGTGTGAATCAGTTTGTTGGTAAAATCACAAAGGTTGAGCTTAAAGTAAAAAAAAAAAGTGGAACTGAAATATTTCTGTACTCACAGTATTTGCTAAGTGATGATTCATGAACAAATCGTTCTGTTGAGTCAGGATCAGATTCCAACGAGGAACAGATTGCTCTCATGAGCTGCTTCTTTTTAATGAATCAGATCAAGGACTCATAGGACTGAATCAGTCGGGGAGGTTCGAAAATTAACATGTGATTCACTCACATGTAGAGCTGCTTTAACCCTCAGGTGCTCTTCGTTTCAGAGTCACACTTGTTATCCTCCCGGTCAAAAGTGACCAGACACCTAAAAATTTAATTTCCTCCATCCCAGTAAAACCAATGCAATTTATTTTTGTTCTATAATATTTATTCTTTGTAATTTAGTATTTTGAGACAATTTGATTGAATTTATTAATATTTATGGTCTATTTTGCCATGGAAAAATATATATATTTTTCTATATATATATATTATTTTTCAAAAAATTATTAATGCAGTATTTTAGTTTAATATAGAGTCTAGGCCTTCAGAAAAAAAATATTTTTTGAAGAAAATTATCTGGTTACAGTATAAAGAAAAAGCATAGGATCATGGTGTAACCACTAGATAGCATGTACAGCTCTCTATGGAGAAGCATGTGAATTTTGTTTTTGGGTGGATTTGAATATATAGTTGAAACAATCTCAAAAACGATTTTTTTATATATATAAAAAAAAAATTGTGAATTTTTGTGTTTTTGTGCTATGGTGGTCATTTTTGACCAAAAACCACAAGTGTGACTATTTTTTTAAGACCACTTAGCATGCTCAGATCATGATTTTTTTTGTGTTCACTTACATAATGCCATAAAAGTCACCAAGTTTCCGATGAAGCTGTGATTTTTAGAAATTCAAAACAGAAAATTTTTCATTCAGAAATGACTGAAGAGCACCTGAGGGTTAAAAACTGAATTTTGACATATTGACAGTGTTATTGAACTGAATTGAATCAACATTGAATTGACTTGAGCTGACTAATTGAACGACTTCAGATTTTGTTAAGTCACATTTATGTGATTAAAGTCGAGTCAACATTGACTAGTCGCTGATGATGTCAATAACGAACCAATAATCCTGAACCTCGAGCCGAGACTTGAACGCGGGTTCCTTGTGCACAGCTATGGCATTTGACACAGTGCTCCAATAACAGCTTATTTTTCTCTTTGGGTCGTTATATTGTCACAGATTTCTGCTCGTTCTAAATCCAGACACATATGAGAGAGCGATTGCGTGTGAATTAATACTACCTGGCAGCGTCTATATATGCTAGAACTTTCCAGTTATTTCATTGATAAATCACAGAACAGTGTTGACAATACATTTCTGCGCAACTGAATCTGCGAGCTTCTGTCTGTGTGTGTGCTTTACAATGCGGCAGGGCATTAGTTGTACTTGCGTCTACAATAAGCAGTTTAAAAAGTGCATTCACCCGATCAATTATCAGCATCACGCAATGGTATAATCAAACATATCTTGTTGAGTGCTCTCTAAATATGCACTTATTTGCCATTTTAACTGTTGAACTACAGAGCGTAAAAGTGGAATTCAAATGTTTATTTTCCAGTTGCGCCCTCTATAGGGCATGATCAGCGACTAGTTGACATCAAGCTTAAAACATCATGGCAGAGTATTAAAGTTCTACACTCTTAGAAGAAAAGGTTCTAAAGCGCTACGTATTTGGAACCCCTAAAATGCAATGCATGAATGATCACAAAATTCAAGATATGGGGTTAAAAATTGTAATTAATCAATATCACACGAAGAGTGCTATTTCAGTTTTTATCCTCCAAAAATCAGAATGATTGAAAATGGGATATTAAGTTACTACAACAGTTTACTAAACAATAATTTAATTACAACTGCAAAATGTTGCAGAATACTGTAATAAATGACTGAATAATAGCCTATAAAGAGCCTTTGTGCCGAAAGGGTCCTTTCTTGTCATTATCATATTTTTTTTTGCAGTTGAGTAAAGCTACATATATCAGGGTTTCTGCAGGTTTCACAAAGTCAAATTTAAGACTTTTTAAGACCTTTTAAAGACCATTATGAATGAAATTTAAGACCTATATCACAAAAAAAAACGTACAAAGGAAACGCGTAACAAGTCTAGAAATTATTCGCAAAGTAATTTAATTTATTCAAACTGAACATTCGGCGAAAATCAGTACAAACGGTCCCATGATTTTGGAAATTGTTTGTTTCTGTTTCATTCATTCAAATCAAATCATTTTATGTCTGTCTGTGGTATGATACCCGCCAATAACACAAAACCTCAAAACTGATTGGCTGTTGCATGTTGGTCTATATTGTAGTCATAATACAGCAAATATAGAACTACAACTACTTTAATATGATAAAATATAAATTAAAAAAAAAATTCTAAAGCGCTGCGGGAGCATTTCAATGAGATTTACATGGACATAGGAAAATTAAAACCCGTTTAAAAAGATTTAAGACCTAGGACACAATATTTCAGCAAATTTAAGACTTTTTAAGGCCTTAAATTGTGATTTTGAAATTTTAGACTTTTTTAGACCCCACGGAAACACTGATATATAGAACCCTTTTTCTAAGAGTGTAGGTTGAAGTTCTAGAGCACTAGGTTGCATTCAAAGCCGTCTGTGCAACCGATTCTGTTATTTTCCTATTTATCACTGTGAAGTTGCTTTGAAACCATTTGTATTGAATAAAGCCCTATATAAATTGATTATAAACCGAAAATTAAACTGATTTGTCCAACTATTGTTTTGTTTAGTAATACAATCATTAATGGAATCGTTAAGGAACCAGAATCATTTCTGACATCACATTGAGGGATAAAAACAGAGGAGGCACGGGGAGAGAACATAAACAGAAGAAGAGAAAGAGGAGGATTTACTCTTCAGCCTGGATGGAATCAGACGGTGCCACATAATTGCTGGGAATGTATCCACTCTCCCCTGTCGTCACGAGCGAGCCAGCCACCAGTCACCCTCCCTAAGACAGCAGAAAAAACACACATGCATAATACACCTGCAATTTGGCTCACATATTTGGTGCATATCTGGTGACACATTCATGATTTTCTTACCCGCCCAAAACACACACCCTGAGATTACATCTGTGGTATTATTTACACCTGAAACGAGGTATTAGAATGCAGACGAAGCCCTTCTAAAGACATTAGTTACCCACGCCAAATTATACATAAATTAAAACGTCAATTTAAAGGGATAGTTCACCCAAAAATAAACATCATCATCATTTATTCACCCTCAAGTAGTTCCAAACCCTTATGAATTACTCAAAAAATCTTAGTATACTCTTAGTAAGTCATAAGAGTCTAACATTACATTATAACTGTCTTTACTGTAATCATTCTTGCTGAATAATTGTATTCATTTTTTTACAAATCAGTTTTCTGAAGTCATATAATAGCTTTGAGACATGACAGACATTTACATTATAATTCACACCTACACATAATGCACAAGTTGTATGAACTACAGGTTTTTTGGGGAATATATTGTCACAATATGCTTTCATCATATATAAAAGAGCAAGCAAACATGCATGAAATCCTCTCCTTTTGATTCCTATAAAGAAAGAAAATCATATGGGATTGAAACGACTGACTTTTTTCATTTTTGGGTGAATTATTTACAATAAAACTGGTAGATTTATCAAAAAAATGAGTCATACGTCTGGGTTGTCTTGATGGGTTTTTTAATAATAGATGGTGTGTTTTAGTGTGAGCATTGAGGTGTTAGACTGTGACTCACTCCCTAAGCTAAAGTAATAAGACTTTATCCATCGCCAAGACATGCTGACCCGACACAAAACCCTCTCCAGGTCTCGGAGCTACGGCTTGCTGTCGTTAAACATAATTAAAACATAACCGCACCAGTGAAAACAATGACATGTATACACAGATGGGCACATAATCATATTCATTCATGCAAATATATTATTCATACGCAGGGTACCATTCAAAATTCAGATGTTCAAAAGAGCATAAAACTGTGATTCTGAAAAAGCAGGGTTTATGAGAAGATTAAAGTGGAGACAATAATTTAAGTAGAAAACGCTGATGGCTAATGCTAATGCTGCACTCCTAATGGCTAATGCTAATGCTAATGCTGCATCCCAATTCTTAGTCACATTGGCGAAATTTCGCATGCAAAAAAGAACCATTGAATATTCTCAATAGTGTAGAAATACTAACAAATTTGAATTCTCTGTGCAGAAATATTTCGCTTTTTGCACGGATTCTTATTAAAATGACCAATAAAATCATTTATGGAGTGAGAATTAGAACTAGCAAGTAAGTCAAACATAGCCAACAGCCTTTAGTTTAGATTTTTACTTTTAATTTATCTAAAAGCTACTGCTATCTTCACATTGTTGTTTTAAATTATATTACTTTAATGACCACATGAAATAAAAATGCATTTTAGTCCAAGTCTGTTAGCTTTGAGGCCATTTCTATGCTGGCGTACTCTTAAAAATAGCATATGCACAAAAGAAAAAAAAAAAAGCAAATTAAGACTTTCAATTCACAGGGCCACTTACAAATGATCATCCAATAAAATCATCCATGGAATGAGAACTATTAAGTTAGTCAAACTAAAGGCTATTGGCTATGTTACTTTAACTAAATGCTACTGCTATCTTAACATTCTCGTTTTTAATTATATAAATTTAATGACCACATGTAATCAAACTGTGACAAAGTCTGTGAGCTTTGAGGCCATTTATATGTTCAGCGTACTCTCTAGCATAGCATATATGCACTAAAAAAACTTTGAACACATTTAATCACACTATGCACATTTAGTTTTGTAATTTGTGCGCCATATACAGATTTCTGTCCAATAAAATGATTCTCTGGAATGAGTATCAAAACTAACAAGTTAGCTAAACTGAAAATGTAGCCATTAGTCTGTATTTTTACTGTTAAGTTAGCTAAATGCTAATGCTATCTTAACATCATTGCTTTTAGGTTTATTCATTTAATGATCCCATGAAATCAAAATCTGAATTTAGTGGGTTCTAGAGCAAGTCTGTTCGACTTTATATTTAGTTTATATTTGACTATTTTAAAAAAAGGGTCATGTAGATGTTCCCGTGACAACTTCCTGTTTACACGTCAACACAGGATAGAAAATTGTATATTTGACATATTATCGTTCAAGGATGAATCTACCTAATCTAGCGAATGCAGATAACATGAAAACTGGCATGCAGCCTAAACAACTGTAAAGGAAAAATCAACAATCCACTAAAGGACCAACAACAAAGTCAATGTGAAGGACAAATGTAAAATGGTTGTGAGTGAGCCAGTTATGAGGAGATGTGACACTATTTATGGACCACTTCCACAATCTCTAGAAAGTCGGGACAAATCTCAGGTGGACAAGCAAATGGTGAAATGACACACATACACAAACACACGCATGGACATTGAAAGCTGAAAGCAAGAGCAACTTTACCAACCTGGGGTTCAACTTTCTCCTACATAAACGATTGACAGCGTGTAGAGGGAAAACACAAGTGTTTGGACATTAAAAGCAAACAGCAGAAGCTACAAACATCCCACATAGCCTCACAAATTGATTGAAGGTCAAATCGCAGCAATGACGCAATTTAAACAAAGCTTTTATCCAACTTGTCTGTGAAGTACTAAAAATATGGAAAACAATTACTGTAATGTGCATTTGATTATCTCAAAATGTGTACTGACACATGTCTCTGAAGGTCCCGGCATAAGCCGGAGCAGCTTAGAGATTTGGTTAAAAAGCTTAGATTACTCTATCATCAGTGGCTTCTGGGATGGGTAATGGGCAGCGGTGGGGATTGGTTACGGTTTAAGGGTTAATCTCACCTCCTGCCTAGGTTTCTGTTCAAACTCCCCATAATTGGTCTTAAAGGGATACTTCACTTTGATATGATTTTTTTAGAATCATTTACCTCAAGGGAATCCAAGACGTAGGTGTCAATTTTTATATTTTTCTGTCAGTCATATAATGGAGGTCTATGGTCACCACTTCAAAGAGCATGCACAGAGAAGTCCTAATTAAACACGATTTAATGACTCGTCAATGTAAGTACACATTGATGGCCTAAGACACGAAACGAGCGGTTTTTGTGAGAAAACGAACCGTATTTATATGGGTTTTACCTATGGTTGTAACCACAGCCACGTCCAAGCCATCTGTGTTCACACATTTGTAGTTCGGTTCTCTTGGAGAGAAAATAAGACATTTAGTCCTGGTTTGCTTAGTGTTCACAGTCACACTGTCATTTTTAACACTGAACCTAAAACAAACAAAAACTAAAGCTGTTTGGGTTCTTGTGACATCACATCCTGTTTTTGGTTTGTTTAGTTGTCTTTGGTCCATGTTGCATTCATATTTTAGTTGAACCACACCATCTTTTCGGTCTGTTTGGTGCACCAGGGTTCAGATGGTCAGCGTTGCACACTTATTCAGATAAACCACACTAACAGAGCAATCGCTCCAGAGTTCATTTTAATCGAATCAAACCTGCCAAATGTGTGAACACACCCTTAATGTTTAAAAAACGGATTTCTTTTTTTATTACAAATGACTGTAAAAACTACATGATGCTGATATAAGTTTCACAAACCTTGAGAACACATAAAGAGTATCATTGAGTCTGATATGACTGAAAGTGATTACCCTAGTTCAAGTAAATCATATGCTAATTTGCATTAGATTAATTCAGTGAATGATTTATCAGAAAGATTCAAACAGAAAATCTGTCTTATGCAATTTATAAAAACATTGGTCATTCTTTCATTTTTATATCAATAAATATATATCATGTATATGTATATGTATACGCATACATGCATGCATACATGCATGCATACATACATACATACATACCATTCAAATCCCATTATTCTCAGCGATTTCATAAGTTGATTAAATAACATGCAACACAACATATTTTCCTTTTAAAGATGACAATTTAGGAAGGAAAATTGCTTAATTATCATGAAAATAACATCTAAATGTAAATATACTTATTGTTATTAGATACCGATTTTCATATTCTTTTAGCAATATATATATATAAAAATATCTCTTATTGATTTGGGGTTTAAATATGTTTTGAAGGATTCACCCATATACTACAGTGTTTGACCTGACATTAGAAATTCACCAGGTCCGCTTTGTGCAGAAACCATAGGATGTTACTAAGAGGGTTTTTTATTTCTTTCTTCTCTAAACGGTAGCGCTGAACACTGAAATAAGGAAGTGAACCACAGGTGTAGCAAGGAAGGAAAATGCTCCCTTTGGTCCGGGAAGGGAAGTGGAGGTAAAGACGTGCAGCTGAGCTTTTCTTGTGCACAGGAAGACCAAAAAAGGAATCCAGAGAACAAAAAGCCGTCATCTCTCACAAATACAGCGCCTTCAGAGGGAGCCAGTTGCTATGGTTACCGAAGAGGAAGAGGAGGGGGGGCTACATGTGCTTGGGGGGGGGTTCAGCAGCCAGAACAGCCAGAGCCCAGACAGATGAGAGACATGTGTGTGTGTGTGTGTGTGTGTGTGGGGATGTCTGCCTCAGTGGGTGTGTCTATCACTCCGGGAGCCCTATTATTTTCTGCGCGAGTATGTTTGTGTGTTTCCCTCTTACGTGTTATTGACAATCTGGAGTCGTTCTCCTTTCCTGAATGACAAATCGGAGGCGGTTCGTGACTCGTAGTCATACAAAGCCACAAACGTGGTCACACCGCCTATGGAAAAATACAAGAGACAAACATAGACTGTTATCTTGAAGCATTCAATTTAAAAAAAACTTCAGCAGGGAAATTTCATTGACATAAGTAAATAATGCAATGCTGGGTTGCTAATGGAAACGGGCATCCAAAAATAGTCAAGACTTGCAGAGTCAGACTTGTGACTATCAGCATAAAGGCTGTGGTGACTAAGGATGCATTTAAGTGACCTAAATCCAATTTTTTCCTTCCGTGTGGCACAAATATGGCCCACGAATGTGTAAGCAGTAAAAAAGCACATGGATTCCAGTATCCTCGGATAGGTTTCGGGTCTCATTCATATGTGGAAATAAATCTGATATGAATCATGCATTGTGCATTTGTAAGCGGACAGATCGGATATGCCAAAAAGCGATGGCGAATGACGGCAACAGTGATCACATGACTCTTTTCAATGGAGGACAAAGGCTCAACCCAATGTTTTGCAGATCTCTAAAGATGGTTCGGAAAGCAAAATCTTGTATTATAATTTCATCTGTGTCCACTGCAATTCATGCAATACCACTATTGTGCAGAAAATACTGAAACATTTTATTAATACTGTGGAAATCCACCAATAAATAAACAGGCGGAAATCCATTCAAGTAGTTTTCTGAAGAAATTCCTCATTGTATCACGTTTCCAAGTGGACCAACAAAACATGTGCATGTTGACTCGCCAGCCAATCAGAGCGGAGCTTGGGAGTTAGGAAAATCCCTTTCTATATTTGTTTGAGTATGCATCAGACTGTTCATTAACGGTCTGATGTGGCCTTACAGGAAAACTGGACTGTCATAAATGAGATTTTAATTAAAAAAAATTTATTGTGCCAACTATAAGTGTGTACATGATGAGCCTGATTAACATTGACAATAGGCGTGATAAAAAGCACTGTTGTGTAATAAGATGCGTGTTTTTCCTGCACCAAAGTAGTGCAACTGTTTAGTCAATTCACCCTCAGACTTCTTTGCCCATTTCCTTTAACACTTTAATACTGAAAGTCACCAAAAGCAGAACCGTAATAATGACACACTGAATCCCCGATCAGACAGAGGTGTGTTACCCGCTAACATGCCGCCTCTGTTAGGAGATGTGATGGTAGTGGAGATCACTCCTCCAAACAGCGCCTGCTCTGCGTTGATCATGGGCTGGGTGCCGCGTCTGCTGCCGTCCACCGGAGGACTTCGGTTGGGGGTGAAGGATGACGGGTTGGGACTGGAGTGGTGTCCTCCGGTGCCATCGTCCAGACTCCGGGAGCGCTGGCCGATCTCTTTGGGTTTACTCTTGGCTCCGGCACATGGCCTAGGCCTGAAAAGACACAGATCTTTCAGATCATGATTTTAACCTAAACACCAATACACTCAATTCTAGAGTAATTTAAATTAGTTTATAAAAAAATTCCAAATTGTATTAAATTGAATGAAAAAACTGAATTAAATTGTATGTAAGTATATATATATATATATATATATATATATATATATATATACACACACACATATACATACACACACACATATATATACATATATATATATATATATATATATATATATATACATATACACCAGAACAGGACAAGGGCCTAATAATAAGTACATAAAACCCAATATATAGAATAAGCCTAAATATATCAACTAAGTCCAAATATTGTTATAAGACAGAATGTATACACATAAGTTATTTATATATATTTGGACTTAATGATACTATATAAAATAATTATTTATATACTTCAATGTATATATTTAGGCTTATTTATATATATTTGGATTTTATGTTTTATTTACTTATTATTAGGCCCTTGTTCTGTTCTGATTAATCGCAATTATTTTTTGCACAGCCCTAATATATATATATATATATATATATATATATATATATATATATATATATATATATATATATATATATATATATATATATATATATATATATATATATATATATAGGGCTGGGGCAAAAATTAATTGCGATTAATCAGTACAGGACAATTATTATTATATATTATTATATTATAATTATATATATATATATATATATATATATATATATATATATATATATATATATATATATATATATATATATATTAGGGCTGTGCAAAAATTAATTGCCGATTAATTCGCATCCAAAATAAAAGTCTGTGTTTACATAATATATTTGTGTGTGCTGTATATATTTATTTTGTATATATAAATACCTATACATGCATGTATTAAGAATTATTTGTGCTTAAATTCTGTATATATATATATATATATATATATATATATATATATATATATATATATATATATATATATATATATATACATATCTATATTATAGAAATATTAATATTTTATATATGAATAACACATTTTCTTAAATATATACATGCATGTGTGTGTATTTATATATACAAAATAATTATATACAGCACACACAAATATATTATGTCAACACAGACTTTTATTTTGGATGAAATTAACTGCAATTCAATTTTGCAGAGCCCTAATATGTATGTATATATGAAGAGTTCAGATCAAAAGCCTCAATGCCATTTGAAATTTTCTTCAAAAATGACAACTTTATCAAGCTTGTATATTTAAGTTCAGTAATTTCACTTAAATGACAATTAATAGGTAATCTTCATTGCCATTTAAGTGAAATTACTGAACTTAAATATACAAGCTTGATAAAAATGATCATTTTAGAAGAAAATTTCAAATGGCATTTAGAGGCTTTTGCATCTGAACTCTTCATATATATATATATTCTTCATATAGTTATTTTTTTGTTGTTAAAAAAATGTAATTTAATTTGTAACATTAAAACACTTCAAACGAATATTGACCCCTCTTTTTCCAGCGCTGTCGCTAGAGACCAGCCTGTTTTCATGATTTATGTATGAACCATGAATTATTAACCAACTATGCATGCAAGCAAAATTCTGTTATTCCTTAAGTAACACAAATAAACAGTGATACTGGTGCGCACAAATATCTTAATCTAGAGAATATTCAGTGTTAAACCATGATCTCATTACTGAACTCTTCAACCATATGAAATTCAGATCATTTTAATGAACTAGAATTTTACATTTTCTTAAAGAAATGTGTTTGCTGAGCATGCAAAACTCACTGCCATGATGCTCTAGATAGTTTCAAAATGTGTTTTTAGAAGAAATAGAAAAAAATCATAAATTTCCCATCATAAATTGGTGATTGGACCTTAAAAATGGAGATGTTCCAGCGATTAGATTTTGATTAAATATTACAAAAACTAATTTTTAATGCATGTTAATAACATAATGGGTCTCAATAACACAAGGAATGTATATTAAAAAATAAAAACGGGGTTCTGCCTAAACAAGCAGCACTAACCAAAAGTCAGAGATTCCTAAAAGCGAGTTAAAAAATTGAAAGAATGCCTGGCATGTGAATGTCATTTCATCACAGTCAATTTTGATCAAAGTGAAACATTACAGAAAGCGAGTGGCCGCAGTTTTGCGCGCCCAGAAGCCTGAGGTTGTGTTTAGTGCACTTTAACCTCAGTTTAGCCGATACAGGAGCGCTCAGCTGTTTCCTCTCACATACCAGTGACAGCCGCTGCAATACGATCCTCCCGGACCCCCCAACACACACACACATTCTTCCACATCTCATACTGTCTGTCTGCCAGCACAGACACACATTCTTTGAGGGACAGACAGAGACGATTTCCCATCCACCCACACAACCCTCACTCAGCACACACTTCTTTCCAGTCCTTAGCTCTCTATAAACGCTCCTCACCAATGCAGAACAAGCCCCCGCTTGCCCACGGGATGAGAAATTCTCCACAACCAAAGTCTCTTTTCCTAGAAAGCCCGGAGGACTGGCAGCTCATGGCGAAGGGTCTCTTAGAGGAGCTGTTACAGGCCCGGTGGAGGGGAACTAATCTCAGCAGAGCAGTGTGAATGAGGGGTCAGGGAGCGGCCGAGGGCCCTGCAGAGGAGCTTTCACTAGAGATCTGAACTCTTTAGGTTCACCGGCAGTGCCATGAACCGTACAGTCACAAGACTGGAGTTAGTGCGCAGATATGCGCTCTATACCATTAAAGAGCTGCACTGACCTTGAAACTATAGGACATTCCTGTTATTTTTTCATGACAGAAGGCCTGTTTTTTTGTCAATTTTTTTTATAAGAAATAGTTTGAGATTGTTTCAACTATATATTCAAATCCACCAACAACAACAAAAAAATGTGTTCATAAACAGCTGGGGAATTCACATGCCTCTCCATAGAGAGCTGCACATGATATCTAGTGGTTACACCATGATTCTACGCTTTTTCATACTGTAACCAGATGGTGCTAATTTTCTTCAAAAATTTTTTTTTTTCTGAAGGCCTAGACTCTATATTAAACTGATTAAAAAATATATATATATATATATATATATATATATATATATATATATATATATATATATATATATATATATATATATATATATATATATATATATATATATATATATATATTCCATGGCAAAAATATACCATAAATATTGCATAAATATTAATACATTCAATTAAATTGTCTCAAAATACTAAATTAAAAAGAATAAATATTATAGAACAAAAATAAATTGCATTGGTTTTACTGGGATGGAGAGAAGTTTCATTTTTAGGTGTCCGGTCACTTTTGACCGGGAAGATAACAAGTGTGACTCCAAAATGAAGAGCACCTGAGGGTTAAAAAAACTTTTGCTGATAATTTAAATTTACTCACCCCCATGTCATCCAATGTGTCCATGTCTTTTTTTCTTCAGTCGAAAAGAAATTAAGGTTTTTGATGAAACCCTTCCAGGATTTTCTCCATATAATGGACGTCAATGGGGACCAAACGGTTCAAGGTCCAAATGAGAGTTTCAGTGCAGCTTCAAAGGGCTTTAAACAATACCAGATGATGAATAAGGGTCTTATCTAGCGAAACGATCAGTTATTATAAATAAATTATTTAAAAAAAAATAGTTTTATAAGCACAAATGCTCGCCTTGCTTTGTTCTGTTCTGTTGAGCGTTCGTGACTCTTCTGTTCAAATAATCTTTTTTTGAGTCATGACTCGAAGGGTCCTATAAGACCCTTATTCATCGTCTGGTGTCGTTTAAAGCCCTTTGAAGCTGCACTGAAACTCTCATTTGGACCTTGAACCGTTTGGTTCCCATTGAAGTCCATTATATGGAGAAAATCCTGGAAGGATTTCATCAAAAACCTTAATTTCTTTTCGACTAAAGAAGAAAGAC
The DNA here is from genome assembly GCA_030378365.1 of Hybognathus amarus. NCBI lineage: Eukaryota > Metazoa > Chordata > Actinopteri > Cypriniformes > Leuciscidae > Hybognathus > Hybognathus amarus. Next base: position 264,275 of record JAQIUQ010007230.1, on the reverse strand, counting down.
ATGGACATCTTGGATGACAAGGGAGTGAGTAAATTATCAGCAAAGGTTTTTTTAAAAGTGAACTACTCCTTTAAATGACATAAAATATAGTATACCGTATTCACAAACTAATTCTCACGCAAACCTGCAGCTTTTTCTTCACTCTTTGAAAAAATAAAGGCATCGGAATGAATTGTTCAGCATCAAATAAAATTATAGACTGAAATTACAAAACAAAAGAAAAGCAAAACAACATGACATTACAACAAAAGAAACAGACTAAAACAACTACCGAAACAAAAACTAAAAAAAAACCCTCAAAAAAAAAACCTAAGACAAAAAACATCAAACAAAAAGAAAAAGAAAACAAAAAATATATAAGAAAAGAAGAAAAGAAAACAATAAACAACTAAGGAAAAAAGAAACTAAAAGAAAAAAGGGAAAAACAACCTAAAAAAACCCAACCAGATAAAAAAGTACAAAAATGCTAAAAATAAAATAAAAGGAAAAGCAACAAAAATAAAGAGGGAATTTTTTTTTAAATCTGTCATATTAGGTCACACAGACTTAAAGTGAATATTCATAGAGATTTCATTCAATTTCATTTGTTCTTAAATACATAAAAAACGGCATATCTGAGAGTTTGGCTTTATAAAAATCCTCTATAAACCAATTAGGCCCTAATCCTGCTAAAAACGCAATCTGTGTTAGAAAACGGCTGTAATACATGATTGTTTTGAGTCCCTGTGAAAAGTTGTTGAAGAAAACTGAAAGAGAGAAACAACAGCTTATTAGTATGTAGGCTATGTCCTCAACCATATGGGCTCCAGATTACATTAATGTTTCATTTATGGGTGCTATTGTCCCTGTGTATCCATTCAGTGTCCAGGGAAAACTAGCATCACGCAACAACAAGGATGTCTTGTTAATGTCCAATTCATGGAGCTCTAACTGTAGCAGGATGAATTTACTGACACGTTTGATAACACTAAACCACAGTGAGATGAATCAGGGTGAACTCTGGGTAAACAGAGCAGCTCATGCCTCACTAATGTCCAGCCACAATAAAAACTGTCATTAAAAGCAAAGGCCCAGTCATTACAAATAAAGGCAAATCTAATTTCCCGCCTGAGGAGTGAATGTTTGGCTTCGGTTAGTGCGTCTCCATGCCCAAGGCCACAGTCGTGTCCGGGAACGACCTTATTGAGGTTCAGAATGTGACGATGATCATCGGAAGAAGGATTCTGCATTATGTAAAGCATCATTGATCTATATGCAAACAACAACTGGGAACAGGACATTCATTCACTGACGCTTATGAGGTCTAGCTGACGGATAAAGTCATAGGAACAAATGCAGAATTGAAAGGGCTATTTGAACAATTAACGCCAACACAACAAAACTGATTCCGCATTAAAAATGAGAAAATGACAGAGAGGTTCAAGGGATACTTCTCCCTGGAAAGATAAATGTGTATTTAAAATGGGTCATGTGGAAGAAATGTGAAATTATTTAGAATTTGGAGCTTTCTAGACTGAGAAAAGCCAGAAATGAAAGACAACAACTCCCAGAATGCACTTGCTTCACTGCCCTAGGAGGCCACGCCTACGCCAGAGCGCAGTAGTTAAACAACAATACAGAAAGATGTGTGAAACAGCGCAATAAAAAAAAGAAAATCGGTGTAGAAAAATGACATTTTGATAAATGGAAACTAAAATTTAACCCTTTACCCTTTTTGATAATTGAAATTAAACGCACTATACAAACTTAAATGGTTGTAATTCAAGAATGCTTTGGAATATATACACAAGTTTGGTCTTGTTTTAAAGAAAATAATCAGCAGATTATTACTGAAGTGAAAGCACTTCAAAAAATTAAAGTATGAAAAAGTTATGGAAATGATAATTTACAGAAAATAAAATATGCTTTATTAATATATATTTTTTAATATAAATATTTTACAAAATATTTTTTACTATAAAATTACTATAAAATGAAAGCTATATATCTAACCAAGTTGTGTTCCAAATTTAAAGTTGATATCACAAAAATTGAAGTTCCAATGAGATTTTGTTTAGGCGTAGTACCAAAAATAGCCACCGGGTGCCATTCAATTCCATTGAATTTAATTGTATATATTCTGCCTTTACAAATTAATAAATTTCTATCCAAATATCACTTCTGTCACTAAATATGGAACCTTGAGACATGGTGAGACATACTTGGACAAAAAAATATATAAAAATTCCCTGACTTTCAATGTCTGGAATAGACCTTTTAAAATTCCATGACATTCCAGAAATTCCATGACCCGTGGGAACCCTGATAGTAAAGTGCCTCATTCATTCATGTTTGACTCAGCAACATCATTAACTACAAAATTCAGCATCAACATTTTTAATAAATCTCTCCATATTTGAAAGATGAGCAGACAGGCTTTCTTCTGGAGATGGCTTAAGCCTCAAACATATCTCCAGCACTGCTAAATCTGAGATTCAGGCCAGGGAATCATCCAATTGAATCCAAACACAAATTAGGACCTGATTTCTATCCCACTGAGCCCAGGACAGGATGTTAGATTTCTGTGGTGCACCAATTAAAGGACTGGATAAAAACAAACTTCGCCTCAGGCAAACTCAAATAAATTGGATAGCTGTATGTGACAGCATAGCGTTGGGTTTTGGTGGTTAAATTGGTTAACTTAACTATGGTGGTCTATCGACTAAAATAAAAAATAAAAAAAAAATGTGACATTTTTATAGAAAAGTTGTATGCAGCTTTAGCTCAAACAGCATTGGTGAACGCAAAGGCAATTACTGATAAGAATGTAAATGTGTACATTGAAATGCAACGTGAGTCGCTTTGCATGGAAGCGTCTGCCAAATGCATAAATGTAAATGTGTTCATCCTCGAATAAGCACCAAATAAAATCTTTTACAATACAAGATGAAATGGAAACTATTAAGGGCATAGTATATGTCTGTCTATTGATCCACACACAGAAACAAATATTTTTTTTGCGTTATATTAAAATATATATATATTTTAAATGATTAAATTTGCACTTAAATTAAATTGGCATTCCCAAGTGTGTGTATCTCCATATTTTAATGGGTGTACAGATACAAAACATGCCCTAAAAATAATCCCTAACATGGGAACAAAAGCTAAATCACACACACACACACCATGGCTGTGCTCGTGTCACATGTGTAAACTGTGCGCGAGGCTGTTATCTAACAGCTGAGGAGATTCCGACGGATCGGATGAACCGGAGACGCCCCATCCCCCTCAGCGTTACGGAGACAGGCTCTGATTTCTATGGGAAGGCAGAGGATTGATTCTTGAGCGGTGTGAGAGACAGATGGCTCAGAGAGGAGGACAGCTATAGCGGAGGGGTCAGTATGTGGGGGTGGAGGGTCGATATTCCCCTCTGGACTCGTCTGTGCACCGAAGATCAGCTGGGGTGCTCATCCTAGCCCATTTCAACCGGGGCTAGCCAGTACAAGAACATGCTGTACAGTTATGCACAGCCACAAACACACGTGAAGTTACAGAGACATGACTGGTTGCAGATTCAGGCATGCAGAAGAAGTATGCATGCCTGGACGTGTGCTTCACACACACACACACACACACACGTTTACTTGCCTATCTACTGTAAATGGGAACACTCCATAGAAGTAATGGTTGTTATACTGTACAAACTGTATGATCTATCACTTTACACTAACCCTACCCATCACACAATTAGGGCCCTATAATTTCCGCGATCACGGAATAAAAAGCACACTCTTTTTATAACTAAAATAACAGTAAAGGGTAAAAAAAAATGAATTCCCAAAAATTAAAACGGAAAAAACAGAATTTGCAAAAATTTAAACGGAAAAAACTGAATTTGGGGGAAAAAAAATGGAATTTGGGAAAAAATAAAACGGATTTTATAGGGCCCTGCGAATTTCTGCGATCACGGAATAAAAAGCACACTCTTTTTACAACTAAAATAACAGTAAAGGGTAAAAAAAATGAATTCCCAAAAATTAAAACGGAAAAAACAGAATTCGCAAAAATTTTAACGGAAAAACTGAATTTGGGGGAAAAATGGAATTTGGGAAAAAATAAAACGGATTTTATAGGGCCCTACACAATACGTTCTGCATTTTTACATTTTTAAAAAAACCTTTAATTAAGTCTACGTTACCAGATTTACAAATGAGGGAGTTTAATTTATTTATTTTTTTATCACTTCTGGGTACAAAATGTGTCCCCAAAATATTGTTAAAGGAGTAGTTCACTTTAAAAAAAAAACTTTTGCTGATAATTTACTCACCCCCATGTCATCCAAGATGTCCATGTCTTTTTTCTCCAGTCGAAAAGAAGTTAAGGTTTCTGATGAAAACATTCCAGGATTTTTCTCCATATAATGGACTTCAATGGGAACCAAACGGTTCAAGGTCCAAAAGACAGTTTCAGTGCAAACTGTTCAAACTGTTCAAAGGGCTTTAAACGATTCCAGACGATGAATAAGGGTCTTATCAAGTGAAATTATCGCTCATTTAATCAAACTGATCAAATCTTTTTCGTGTCATTTGGTTCATTCAACGAATTAAATGAACGAATTGACTCAGGAAAAGATTCGTTCATTTTGATGAACGAGTTTGAACAGGAGAGTCACAAACAAGCATCACACAACAGTTTTTTTTTAAATGAGCGATCGTTTTGCTTGATAAGACCCTTATTCATCATCTGGAATCGTTTAAAGCCCTTAGAACAGTTTACAGTTTGCACTGAAAGTGTCTTTTAGACCTTGAAATGTTTGGTTCCCATTGAAGTCCATTATATGGAGAAAAATCCTGGAATGTTTTCATCAAAAACCTTATTTTCTTTTCGACTGAAGAAAGAAAGACATGGATATCTTGGATGACATGGGGGTGAGTAAATTAAAAGTGAACTACTCCTTTAAGTAGGCACACACACACATAAACGCACACACCTTTTTTCAGTTGTGTGAAAAAAGCTCAGCTGGGCTCCTTCAGTTGGATAAAACAAAAGCATCCATTGTTCTCAACCCATCAAGCCTTGCAATCTGGAGTGTGTGATAGTGCAACTATTCACTCGTCGGTTGCTATGCAGCCAGCGACAATTCCTCTTTTCTGACAAACCAGAACCAAAACCACTGCTAAATTACATTCAAGCATCATATACTCCAAAACCCCAGCAGAAACATGAAACGTCACAAACATTCCCATCATTCCGACCGGGTTAGCTGTCAGCTACCGTGTGAACGCTCTGCCCGGACCTCCTGAGGATGAGGAAAACACCTGCAGACAGCGAGCGAGGAAGAGTCCAACCCGTGATGAAAGGCTTCAGATTCGCTTAATTAATGCAGGAGGAAAGCCAGAGGATCATGAATCTTCCCAGGGGATTGAGCAAAACCGGAATTACAACTCCGTCTTTTCTGTTGACACATCTTGTTCATGAGATCTTATTCTCCTTTCTTTCATCAGATCAGGGTTTTTTTTTTTTTTTGCTTGAACTTTTTTTTTTTTTGCTTGAACTGTTAATCCATCTGCAGAGGCTGTGTGAAGCATGATAAAATTGACGGAAATAACTAAAAGCACTGGATTTATTAAGCACCATAATGCTATTGTTACGCTGACCAGTGGCTATATTTAGTCAAAGTATTTATACAGGCTATGTAAAGCAATTAGTTAATATTGTTGAACTAGCTTGTGTTATTTATGGTTTCAGTATTTTGGTTAATATTAATATTTTAACTGTTTTTATTGTTTATGTTTCATTTCATTTTATTTTCTATTAGTTTTAATTTGAGTCATATTTAGGACTTCTACTTAAACTGATGTTTTATTCCAACTTTTTTCCATCTAATATTTCTATTTTATCTTTCATTTGAATTGCCGAAAACAGTTTTGAATGGTTTTAGTTAAATGGCACAATTTAGAATGTTTAAGCTTATGCTTCCATTAAAGTGCCCCCATTAATGCTTTTTATGAGATTTCCTTTTATGAAGAGTGTAGTCTTGCTGTTTGTGATTGTAAAAGGTCTGCAAAAGTTTCAATTACAGTGCACGGCAAATAAGGTGATTGTCTCCTAAAAGAATAATCGATTCAGAACTGCCGAAACGAGTCGTCTGTAATCTCTTTCTCACTTCCTGTTACAAAACTACATCACAAATTTGCATAATGCGAACCTATGGTTTTATTGGCTGCTCGCAAACAACCTCTACTTTGACCCTTTAAACACTGTAGTTGTAGCAGAGACTGGATGATATTGGTTTGTGTGTTGACATGTCGAAGAAAGTGTTGTTTTCAGCATTGCAAATTCACTTTCAAAGCATGAGGACTCGCACTTAAATTAATACGGTAAAACTGTACCGTTTCACTGCGTATCAAGTGCTGAGGAGGATCAGAAATTCAGATATGGTAATGAGCATTTTATTTCCGACACGACCTGTAAGCTATCAACCAATCACAACAGACTGAGCCATCTGACCAATCACAGCAAAGGAGGCTCTCAGAAAGGAGAGACTGAATCCTCAAACAAATCGTTTCGAACTCTTTGAGAAATGAGGTGATGTGCTATGTATATTATAAGAAAATCTGTTTTTTAAAAATTAAGGTTTTCTGATGAAAACATTCCAGGATTTTTCTCCATATAATGGACTTCAGTGGGAACCAAACGGTTCAAGGTCCAAATGAGAGTTTCAGCGCCAGCTTCAAAGGGCTTTAAACGACACCAGACGATGAATAAGGGTCTTATCTAGCGAAAACGATCGGTCATAAAAAATTTTTTTTTCACATTTTGTAAGCTCAAATGCTCGCGCTTGCTCTGTTCTGTGATGCACATTTGTGACTCTTCTGTTCGAACTCTGCTTATCAAAATGAAAGAATCTTTTTCGAGTCATTTGGTTGATTCAAAAACAAAATGAATGAATTGACTCGGACAAAAGATTTGTTCATTTTGATGAACGAGTTCGAACAGGAGAGTCACGAACACGCATCACAGAACAGAGCAAGGCGAGCATTTGTGCTTATAAAACTTAAACTTTGTTATTTATTTAAATGAGCGAATCGTTTCACTAGATTAAGACCCTTATTCATCGTCTGGTGTCGTTTAAAACCCTTTGAAGCTGCACTGAAACTCTCATTTGGACCTTGAACCGTTTGGTTCCCAATGAAGTCCATTATATGGAGAAAATGCTGGAATGTTTTCATATAAAACCCACTTTAAAAAAGTGAGAGAGAAAATCATTTGAAATCCTAAATTTAGTTGTAGCAATGGAATAGTGAATAATGAATTGTTGGAAATAGAGGTGTCAACTTTCTTCACAATGCTGTTATTTTACCTTTACAACATTTAACGCAAGCGGTATTTCTCCCGTTTCCCATCACTGTCGGGCCAACAGATGCCAGAGGGCCAAAGATATCCATCTTGTTATTCCTGCATTTGCATGCTCAACATCAGACGTTTCATTACCAGTGGATAAGCCCCGTTTGGTACGAGTTGTACGGCAGCGTCTAAGCCAGAGAAAACATGTGGATGAAAGTGTAGAATTCACTTGCCGAGAAAAGTTGAACTGGAAAAGCACCTGAAACCACACTAGGGCAGAGCAGCAGAGGTGTGAGAGGGGAAAACCCTCCAGTTTAGCAGCTGAGGTTTTGTCATGCTTTTCTGTGGTCTCACTGACACTGTCATCCGTTCAACCTTTATATACCAAGGCCAATGTATTTGCCAAACTAGACCCAAATCAAATAAAATAGTTTCTTCTCAACACACTTGCATTAAATAATGCTACTAACTTTTTTCAGCAACCTGTTCTCATCCTAATTGTGTCAAAAGTGCCAAAAGAATACATATTATTAACAATAAACTGATCAGATTACATATTTAAAAATATATAGCCTACATTACCAATCAATTTAATGCATTCTTGCTCAATTCTTAAAAAAATTAAATAAATGGTAGTGTAATAAACAATGATACAAATAATGCAATATTCACACTAATACAAATATAAATGTTTTAACTGTGCTCTGACAACATTCCTTAGATATGTGGGCATAAAGATTTGGAGATTGATTATGTTTTATAAATTATTATGCTTACTATATTTATTCAAAGGGAAGTTGGACACTTTGCAACTTTATACATCATACCAATCAAGCTCTAATCCTAACACTTGTTCTGGAGAGAGATTATCAACATTCATTCTGTAATCACTATGCCATGATAACAGTCCATCTGGGACTTGAATGCAACTGCATACATAAATTCCAAGACAAGCAATTTTGATGTATTTCTAGTGTTGCCACATTACTATGAACTGTCAAAAGTCAGTTTTCTCTGTCAGGTAAATCTACTGCCAGTTTGAAGAGTCTTCTGAATAAGTTCAATGAGGTGGACATAACTCTATCGCCCACTTCAGTACAGGAAATGTTTCTTCCCGCCACGGTAAAGCAACATTACATGTCTAACAATAGGGCTGTGCACTTGCAAAGCCAAGCAAATCTATATGTTGAATACCATGCAAGTTGTTTTTGAATAAATGGCCAAATCCATTAATGTAAAGATTTTTGAAGTGACACTGAAGGCTAGAGTAATGACAGCGTTACTATCACAGGAATACATAATTACGTTTTAAAAGACATTCAAGTTATTTTAAATTGCAATAATATTTCACAATATTACTGATTTTACTGTATTTTTGATCAAATAAATGCAGCCTTGGTGATCATCACGAGACTTCTTAAAAAAAGTACATGCATATATATATATATATATATATATATATATATATATATATATATATATGTATACATACTATATCATGTTTCAAATATTGAGCCATGGGGAAGCATAAAGGGAATAACATAGGGCCAATAATTGAGCCTTGAGGGATCCCACACATAAGTTGGGCTGAACATGAGTAAAAACTTCCACACACACAGACACGTGTATGTATAACTAACTATAACCCTATCCCTAAACATAACCCTACCAAAAACTTATCACCAAAATCAGAGGGAAATGATAGCTGAATAAGAATAGCGTAGCCATAGAAGCCCTAACCCTTGTCGATAGCCTATTCCTCAGATTGGATTGGACGAATGGAATGTTGTTCCATGATCATCAAGGATGTTGATCCAGGAACATGTTCTTCTTAGTGAAATCACAGTCCCCATAAGGATATAGCTCAGGCTCCATGTTTAAATACCTCTCCTCTTCATCATGCATGCTTCCCGGTTACTGACAGTTCAGTAAATCATTACACAGGGTTTACAATAATGCACGTGCACTTCCTGCATAAACCTTATTACAACACCTTCAAAAACAAGACATTATTTCAACGGTTGATCCTGACATATCAAGCAATAATATATATCGACATCAGGAAGTCAAAAGGCTAGTTTCATTTGAAGAGCTGCATGTAAACACACCCCACACACTGTCACTCCTAGACTCGTCCGGTCAGCGAGAAACACTGAGGCGGGAGGCGCTGAGTCAATATTTACTCCATCAGACGGGACTGGGTCAAGGGTTGCCATGGAAGTGATTATTCGAATTCCAGAAGTGTCTGAGCAGATGAACGGGAAAGGGTCTTTGTGAGAGGTGGACGGATCCCGGCAAACAGCCAGCGATCAGATAAGAACCCAGTCTGTGTGGCCGGGCTGCGTTTCAGGAACAGGATGATATTGTGTCGGTATTAACGGTCCCTTGAGTGATCAAAACACAAATGTAATCGGCCTGTCTACAGATGGTGGTCTGCATAACCACTGTGTAAAAATCAGTCAGTCCATGTACTCCACAAACATGGTGAAGAATGGAAGATCAAATTCAGCCACTTTTTAATTAAAAGTACGGATGAATATATATAATTTAGTACCAAAATGAAAATGACCCACATGCCATTACAAACCTCCCAGACTATCATTTTCAGTAAAATATGTAAAATAGGGTTTTTGAAAAATGTGTATGAAAGTCATAAAAAAGCCACAATATATATAATAACAATATGAGTTTATATTATATATCATCATATAACAATATATATGCATATATATATAAAATGTTATTTATATTATATATATTGTATATATAAGACAATAACAGAAATATTATATATTATTTTTTTAAATAACTTTCAAATATTTTTTTAAATAACTACTAAAATGACTAAATTTGAAATAAAAATAAATTTAACCTATATTAAAAAAATTAAAAAAATAAAAAAAATTAAAATGACAAAAGCACATAATATAATGGCTAAATTAAATAAAATTAAATACATTTAAATTTATATATAAATTAAATAAATCTATTAATTAAATAAAAAAATATAAAAATAAAAGATAATTCAAAATATGAATAAATACTAGGACCGTTACTGTACATAAATAATATTAAAATAACAGTGGCTAACTTCGGTTACGGAAAAATATAATTATCTGCTTAAGCACTGTATTGGACAGAATTTTTATTCTTGCATCCCAAAAATACCTTAAATATAAAAAATAATAAAATATTTTTTTTCCATTTCTCAAGAAAGCATTAGTGCTCCTTGCCTATGCGAAACATGTCTTACTACTCACTATACCATAATAATGACTGTTTCCATGGTTTCCTAAACCTGTATCAACTTATCAATCCATTTCATTGTCCACATTACACTGGGACATGGCAAAGTATTTAAACAAAGGGGGAAAATGAGAATGCTTTAAAAGCACCTATTTCTAAAAACCTGTTATCACCCATTAATCGGCTGCCAACACGTGAAATCATTTAAAGCAGAGCGGAAGAAATGTGGGCCACTCACTGTGAGGAGCGGAAGCTGTGTGTGTGTGTGTGTGTGTGTAATCAGCCACGTGCGTCAGATCAAGTATGAGGCTTATATTCTACATGCTGAAGCCAGCGCACCGACAGCATACATTAATACATTTGCAAGTAAATGAATCAGAGTTTCTGTCACTCATTTCCTCACTGTCCTTCCCTAAACCTAAAGCTGCGAAACAACTCTCTGCACAGAGGAATCACCCATCCATATGTGTTTTAACACCACATTATTGCTTCTGAATCAGCTTTACATGCAAGTGCAATCTTAAAAATTACAGATTAGAAAGCAAAACAATTTGCAAAGCTAAATTTATGTGTGTAATGGCCATTTTATTCTCTACAACAGATGCAATGAAGCCATACATCATTCAGTCGACCAAAATTAAAGTAATACCATTTTGTAATGCTATCAAGCAGGGAATATCATTTTATCCACATAAAGATGCAGGCAAACACTGTAGCATTTTGTTTCTGGTTTACAATGCCATTTTTTGTCACCTGCTACCAGCCTGGTTTATTTCAATCTCAAATGGCATATGTGGAAATAAAGAAACTTATTTCTTCTGCTGAACTTGGCAACCTTTGCATTCACAAACCTTTTATTTGAAGAAGAAAACACTGATGTAATTTCACTGATCTGGTTGAACACAGTCGAATAACATGCATTTCAACTGCTAAAAGCTATGTTTGGCTGATCAAATTAAGGGTTAAAAAGGAAAACATTGCACAGGGGTAAATCCAATAATCCAGGAAAAATATTTTCATGTTAATTCCCAGAATGCCTACAGGCTGTAATCTCTCTGACCAGTGAAAGGATCATTAGATACAAATCACTGCATTACTAGATAAAGCATTATTATTACTGGGCATTATGAAAGTATAATGCAGGACAAAGATACACGTTTGCTATCGATGGGCACTGCTTTATCATTTCTGAGAATACTTCTGAGAGTAATCACAGAAAAACAAAATCACAGTGGGACATGTCCTATAAGTTATAGTCCTAAAATATAGGTATATATAACCTACATAATAGGTTTATTAATAATAAAGTTATTTTTGTACAGAAAAGCCTGGATTTCTCAGTATTTTTCCAACTTATTTTTCAAGACTGAGCCATGAATAGGGTTAGGTATCGATTTTAAATTTCAACGATTCTGATTCTAATTCCGATTCCTTGTTTCAATTCGGTACCTGATCGATTTTCGATCCTTCTGTCACAAGTACTCCTTTTGTCACAAATTTTGCATATTGCAGAGATTTCGTTATTTTTTAGAAAAGTGAAGCCACACTTTGGACCGTCGACGTAAGCTACTCATGTTCGACTCACGTGGTTATGCCAACACTTCCGGTAGACGCTTCTTCGTTGGTGTTGTTCAGCGGTTTCTTCTTTCAGGTCGGCAGACTGTAATCATTCGAAACTAGGAATCTTGAATTTTTAACTTTTGAACGATTCCGGAAAACGCAAAAGTTCAATACTCAATTTTCTAGACCCAACCCTAGCCATGAACCAACAGAATTTATATATATATATATATATATATATAGAGAGAGAGAGAGAGAGAGAGAGAGAGAGAGAGAGAGAGAGAGAGAGAGAGAGAGTTTTTTTCCGTGATTCTCTGATTCGATGGAGATTTCTTTGCAGAATCGATTGTTTTTCACCAGGAATTTATACTGTTAAGAAGTATGCTGAAATAATGCGAAATGGTGGGTTAAACAAAACTAGTATTTACTATATACTTCACCTCTGGAAAGATGAATGTGTATTTAAAATGGGTCATTTAAGTAGAACAAATGTGAAATTATTTTTGAATTTGGAGCTTTCTAGACTAAGAAAAGACAGAAAATGTATTTTTTGGTTATGTGGATGAAAGACAACAACTCCCAGAATGCACTTGCTTCGCTGCCCTCAGGAGGCCACGCCTACCGGTAACAGAGCGCAGTAGTTAAACAACAAGTCTAGGATACTAGTGATGAGTCTGCCCGAATGTGTTTCAAGATATTGCTCAAATGTTCGGATTCGGCTTTTGGCCTCTGCGCTTTTACAGCAAAAGCTGAATCCCGGACATTGACTGGTCGAACATGTTCGGAAAAAGAGGATGGTAACCCTACTGACTCAGCTTTCTCCACAGAACAAGAGCCTGCTAGCTTAGCTTCCAAAAAAAGATGGCCGACACTATGTGTTCATTCTGTGAGTGAGATCGCCCTCTATGGGCGGGTTGAGAACATGCGGGACAGATCCTACTACTGACTGTAGTCTTTAGCCTCTGAGACAAGAAAAATCCTCCAGATAAGCAAAAATGAATCGATTTTTAGGATTTTTTCCAGACAAAAAATACATGATTTCTCTCGTCTCAAGGGGATATGAGGGTGGAAAGCACGGTAATTAAAAAATACTACAGGTTTTCTACGAATAAAAAGCTTAATGCTAAATCCTGAAGTAATCCTGAAGTAAGAACATGCCACACAAAGTTACACAATTATGAATTTTTACACATTTTTGCACATTAAAAAGAAAGCATTTTTACAGCAGCAACTTTAACAGATCATGGGAATATTAAATGGAATATCTCATATTGCACATGTTTGTATTAGATAAGACATTGCTCAAGGCTGACGTTCTCCGTTCTGGAATGCAAATACAGAAGTTGCATTTATATTTTCTAATAGAGGGTGAAAAGTGCACATCTCTAGAGTCTGGAACTCAGGAGGCGCTGCAGGCGAAATCAGAAAACATCATCCTCATTTAGCTAAGGGCAATCTACATTTAATCATCCACACTGCAACATTCACTACACTGAATTTAACCTGCATGCAAATTACAACGTGTCCAGATGAGCTGACTCTAAAATGTTCGGAAACACCATGTACCTGCCTTTGATTAATGTCCTGCATATCTACAGTAGTAAATCTGTGTAGCATTATTGCTGATTTGCATAAAAGGTGTGGCAGGATTACACATCACAAAGGCACATGCATGAATAAACAGGGCTTTGCCAGCATAGATTTCTCTGTGCTTTATTTGTTACGCCACAACAGGTCATGCATTTTCATGGTTTCAGTTTAAAAAAAACAGCAAACTTGAACTGGATGCTAACAACTGCGACCTTGCAGATGATTCATGCCTACCAAACTTATCATTCACTGTCCAGCTGTCTTGTTACTAGATGACACGAAAGCGCTCTGGAATTCATGCTGAAAGTAAGAAGCCTGTGTAAAAATAAAACCTGCTTCATAACAACCATTTTCTTGGCTACAGAGAGCTCACGAAGAGGTGTTAGTGTGTGTGCACAGTGTAAACATATCACATTCTCTAAACTCTGAGCCAAAATATCTTGAGAACTGCAGGCCATCTCAAACTTCATGATAAAGCTCAGTTCTTGAGGGAATCTCACGAAACTGGTCAAGAAATGTCCTGAAGCAAAAACTAAATCTTAAAAAAATGTTTTTGTTTCACCTAAGGGATAATTCACCCAAAATGAGCATGCTGTAATTATTCACTCACCCTCAAGTCTATCCCTTTAAATAAATAAATGTAATATATATATATATATATATAACATTTCTTTTATTAAAGGGATAACTTAAGGGTGAGTAAGTAATTACAGCATGCTCATTTTCGGGTAAATATATATATATATATATATATATATATATATATATATATATATATATATATATATATATATATATAATATAATATAATATATATATATATATATATATATATATATATATATATATATATATATATACTAATAATAATTTCAGCTGTTTGCCAAGGCAACATTTCACATTTTTATTACTTTTAACTTGATGTACTAAAATAACAAACTGAAATAAAAATTAAAAACTTAAATTGGGAAATTTAAATAAGGGGAAAAATCATTCCATATCTATATAACTACATTAAAATCTTAATATATTTTTTTGTAAACTAAATAATTAACTAAAGTTCCATCTTAAAACACTTCTTATTTCCACCACAGACATAACTACAGAGATATGAAACTAATCAGAAAAACTATAGACCCTATTGATTTTTTATTGATTTTTTTTTTTTAGGATAAGAAATTTGGATATGTCCTGCCGAAACTTCCTATTTCAGCAGTCAATACAGGACAGAGAACTTACCAAGAGAACTTGAGAAATTTCATAACAATTTTCATATATTTTCGGATATTTTCATAAACATTAAACATGTTATTCGCATTTCAGTAATGAGAATGTATGCAAAAAAAATGTTTTGCTTAATTGCCATGAAAAAAAAATGCAACAACAAAAAAACAAAAACAGTGCCTGCTTATTTTATGCAAACTATGTATTTATTTTCAAGGTTAAACCTGTAGACATGAATTAAAATGACCTCGTGAGCCCTGAAAACCAACAAATATGATTCGGTATCGACAGACATTGTGTTATGGTCGAAAATACAAATCAGTGCCTATAATTAATAAAAGCAGGGTTTTTGCATTTTGCATTCAGCGTTCCTGTATCCTACAGCAACGCCAGTGAGTCACACTCCTACAGTCTCCTGCTGTCATCTGTAAACAATCATACAAGCACGCTTCTTTCCTGCATCTAAATATGGGCATGCTGTGTGTTGCAAGGGAACGGAGATCTGTGGTCAGAGTATTAGAGAGAAACATGGGCGTCTGGGGATGTGTGTGTGGAGAGACACTGTGTGTGAGAGAGTGGAAGAGATACAAGGATTCTTTGGGCTTTATCTTTCCCCTGAAGATTTCCTTCATGAAAAAAGAAAGACGCATCCATTTCTTTCACGTCAGCCAACATGTGGTACAAAAGCTATACTTTCACAAATTACAGATTTCTTCTACTCTATCTGCCCTTTCTCACGTTTTCTCTTTTTCGCGGTGAAGCCCCTTGGAGAAGATACCACAGCCGAAGAGAACGAGCTTGCAGATTAAAAATGGAGCATCACATCTATCTGGCGGCACATAATGAGAGATAAGCGTTACCTCTAAGTCTAAGCCCTTCTGAGGAAGAGAATCTTTGATGTAGAACCTCGTATATGACCTCTTTGCCGTCTTTCTGTTCAGGCAATTTTGTCATGAAGAAAGCGTTTCATGAAAATCGTTACTGATTTCTGGTCAATAGCTTCTGATAAGCTCTGAATTCCCATGATTTAGTGCTAATTTCCTTTCCAAGATGTAAAAGTCAAAGAAATGGGTCACTTTGCCATACAACTACTTACAAAGCCCATAAATACATGCACATTTCTGCAGAGATTGTGGAGGGAAATTTATGAAATTCTGCAGAACAGATTCATAAAGGTAGTCCACATGCATAAAGACAAATCTCATTCCTAATTTTGATATTCAGACTTGGTGTCATGATCATTCATGTGGCATTCAAGAACCAATGTTTCTTGAGCAGCAAATCAGCATATTAGAATGATTTCTGAAGGATCATGTGACACTGAACCTCATTGGTTCTTGCTGAAGCTGAACGTGCTGCGAACATCAGAATGAACTCATTGGCTCTCTCATCGTCAATGCGAACATGCTTAAGCTTCCTTTTATCATGATGTTTAAATTGTAGAATTGTCTATATGCTGATTAAAAGCCTAAATTCCATCTGTTCTTGTATAAAACGGTTGTTTCTCTTCAGAAAATTTGGACTAAGCCATTCAATTCATACGAATTGAGTTTTGCAATCTTTTATGAACGTTTTGAAGAGTCAAAGTGGCAGTTACATAGCAGGAACAGAAATAGCTCAGATTTCATTGAAAAAAAAAACCTTCTTGTGTTCAGAAGATCAACTGAAAGTTCTTATTTAATTTGAAACGGCATGAGGGCAAGTAACTAATAATAAAATAATTGTGATTTTTGGGTGAACTATTCCTTTAAGGGACTTTCTTTCAAAAACTAGAGTTTATGTTCACCATATTGGCTGATCACTCCTCTGTAGTGGTTCAGGAATGCAGGCGCATTAAGAAACAAGTCCTGAACATCTCTCCATCTCTCACACACCCAGGGCAGGTTAAAGCTTACAGAGCATGAGCCCATAAGGCACACATTCCATGCTTGTTAATCGGACTCCTCTGTACTTCCTTTGAGTAAGGAATGTCTTCTCTATTGGCAAGCAAGAATGTGCTTTACAATATGAGTGTGTAAAGCCAAATGTCTTAAGAAGCACAATTTAAGACAATTTATGTTGAATCAATTAAATTGAAGTCTCATACATTTAAGTTAAAGATGGCCGCACCCACTCTTACTTTTACGAAATAATAGATAACAACAGTAAACGTCTAACTTTGGTTTTTTACTGCCCATTTGAAAATGACTTCTAGAGTTCTGAATCCTTGATCCAAACTAACCAGATGTGAGATTAATTGTAACATTTGATTTGTGAATGGAGGTAGGAGCAGGCTTCACTCAATGATTGCACTTAAATTTTATTCAGATTTTTAGAGTGCTGGCCTGATAAGTGGAATATATATATATATATGCAAGAAAGAGGCCGCACTATGCATAAACAGTTTATTTTTGCACAAACGCGTTTTGGCGCATGCCTTCTTCAGTGTGCAAGTTGAAAATTTCATCAACAGAAGTTCAAAACAGTGGTGTCATCGTCTATCTCAGTTCAGTTCTCATCCTGCATGTCAGTGCAGTAAAATCAATAATATTGCTGAATATTAAAGGAGTAGTTCACAATTTGAAAAAAAAAACTTTTGCTGATAATTTATTCACCACCAGGTCATCCAAGATATCCATGTCATTCTTCCTTCAGTCGAAAAGAAATTAAGGTTTTTGATGAAAACATTCCAGGATTTTTCTCCATATAATGGACATCAATGGGAACCAAACGGTTCAAGGTCCAAAAGACAGTTTCAGTGCAAACTGTTCAAAGGGCTTTAAACGATTCCAGACGATGAATAAGGGTCTTATCAAACGAAACGATCGCTCATTTAAAAAAAAAAAAACAAGTTTAAGTTTTATAAGCTCAACTGGTCGCCTTGCTCTGTTCTGCTGATGTCGTGTTTGCGCTTTCCTGAACTTGTTCATCAAATGAACAAATCTTTTTTGTGTCATTTGGTTCATTCAACTAACGAAATGAACAAAATGACTCAGAAAAAGATTGGTTCATTTCTGATGAACAAGTTCGAACAGGAGAGTCCATTATATGGAGAAAATCCTGGAATGTTTTCATCAAAAACCTTAATTTCTTTTCGACTGAAGAAAGAATGACATGGACATCTTGGATGACATGGGGTGAGTAAATTATCAGCAAAAGTCTTTTAAAGTGCTCCTACTCCTTTAAGTGTCCCCAACTAAATCACAGCAAGAGCCAACAATGGCAAGAACCCAAACGCCATAGGTGACAGAATGGAGAAAAAACAACAACCTTGAACTGAATTGAGCTAAATAATGACACTATTATCTTCTGTAGAACTGCTTTAAAGCTGCTGAAATGTAATTTGTTTTATTAATTTTCCAACTTTAACAATGTTCGTTTTTATTCATGCGAAGCTGCTTTGAAACAATCTGTATTCAAAGCGCTGTATAAATGCTTTCGGCACTTCTGTGGTTGGGTCTATATCTGCCTCTTCATGTCTTCAGTGATTTTGCAGTCACATTCTGCAAGCATGTCAGGGCATGACCCAACGGTACAGCGAACACTCAGAATTAGCTGATTCCTCATCACTTGGACAAAAAGACTGGCTTCCACATTCGGTCACCTTTGAACTTCCTCTGGAAATTAAGAGAGGAAATAGACATGGCTAAAGAAAGAACAGTGAAGGCGAGCATGGTGATGTGTGCAACACAACAACAGCCAAGGATAAATCAGAGCGCCAATCAAATGCCCTGTAGATGACCCGTGATTCATCCAGCCATCGAATATTAACAGACTTCTGACCCTCCACATTTCCATAACAGACTTCAGAGCGACCAAACGCCGAAGTGATTTCCATCACAGCTCACACTACTGTTTAAATATTCAAATGGCACTGCCAGTCAACACCAAAAAAAGACCTTCCTTTGAAATGAACACGCTCTCGCATTTAAAGGGGAATTCCACCGTGGTCTGCCGCACATGATTCAGAATAGTTTGGGATTTTTAGGTTTTAGGTTTGTCTTTTAAATCAGGATGCCAAAAAGCATTTTCCTTCAGGACTAGGAGATAATGAGAAAACTTCTTTAATATTCATGCACAAATTAATATTAAGTAGACTGTGAACTGAGTGAACCCAGCACTAGCATTTTCCCTTGCGTCTTCTGAAATCCCAGATGAAAATCGAAAACCTACAACAACTTCATCTCTACATAAAACATCCGCCAAGCGTACTCGGTTTGTTCACATGCACAATTGAGACATGCACTACTTTCCGTGCTGAATGATGTGGGCGTATGAAAGCCCTCACCAACCTCGAAGGGATCTTGCACAGGACTAATCAATGATTTTTAGTATCTTGTGATGATGCATATCACAAAGTTTGCTGTCAAAACTTCTATAAAATCATTTCTTATAGTGATGCCAGTGTCTACATATATGTTACAGACTCATTTCAAATACAAATCAAAATAATGTAACCAATTTTAGCAGATTTTTTAATGTAAAATAAATGTAATTTCACCTGTTGCCTCTTAGTGCCACGGGCCCACCGGTGGGCCCAAATCCATTACATTTTTAAAACAGTATTATCCTATACTAAACCTAAACTTGATTTTCAAAATATATTACAGAGGAGCCGTAATTTATCAATTTGCAACAATAATATTTTCATACTCTAAGGCGTGTTAAGACCTTTATTTTGAAATTGTGATGAACATGAAAAATCATGAAAGAAGGGTAGAAACCTGTTTGTTTTCATGCCAAGAGTTCAAAAGATAGCCTCCATTCAATTATTTTATAATTATAATCATTTTTATTTCATATGGAAATGGAGGCGCCCTTATATGGGCAGTAATGGAGTCTGGTTGTGCCCTAGTGAAAAAGTGTGGTACTGCGCCCAAACAAAATCTCACTGAAAGCTAATTTTTTGAGATATCAACCTAAAATTTGAAACACAACTTATTCAGATTTGTGGCTTTGATTTTTTTTGCAGTTTTAGAGTCGCCCAGGTTTTGAAAATATATATTTTATATAAATATGAATAATCTAATTTTTTTATATTGCACATTTTCATAAACTCAAACTTCTATAACTTTTTTTCTGTTTCACATTCTTAATTTGTTTCACTTCTACAAAAATCTGCCAAATGTCTTCTTTAAAAAGAGACCAATCTTACGTCTATATTCCAAAGCATTCTTGAATTACAACCATTTAAGTTCGAAATGTGCATTTTCATCTGTATTCAAAAAAGGGGGGGGGGTGACACTTAAGAGGTTAAAAGCAAAGTAAATAAATTGCAGATTTCTGGCTAAACATTCGAAGTAAAGTTAATAAAGCAAGCAAATAAAGGAAATAGTTTCTCAATGGATGCCAGGTTTGATTTGTAGCGAGTGAGGTATAGAAGTACAGTGCGTTTAATAGGGTTTCAATGGTTTAGCCAACAAAACACTGTAAAAATGTTGTTCCAAAATGAAAAAATTGGACAGGAATCTGCAAACGTTTAATATGCCGTTCAAGAAGGAAATCCTGCAGATGTAAAACATCGCTTTTATGTGGATAGATATAGTTAAAGGCATGTGTAGAACTTTGTGAACACCATTCAAATGCTGGTCAACTTTATGCAAAGTTCTCAATGTGCAGATAAGCATGTGCGTCTGGTCATAACCTTTGACCTTACAAAGACTGGAAATCTATCCTTCACATTCAGTTTGAAATAAAATTAAATAAATAAATAGTTTAAACCTCACTATGGTCTATAACATCGGTTTTCACTTCGCTGAAAATGTCAAGCCATGACTCATTAGATAAGCTATGTTTGAGATACAGAGAAAACTGGAGAGAAAACAAAAGATATTACTTTCAGATATATTATTTGGATGGGTGCACAAAGCCTATCAATGGCTGAGTGGCACTTCATAATCATATAGTCCTAGTTAATAATAAAAATCCCATCCATCCTTGTTTTCCCGTCACTAAACGGAAGGAGAGAACAGAGGGAGGATTGAAAACGAGACGTGACGCATCTGTGGCCTCGCTCGCAGGGTTGACAGGAAGTGGCCCTGAACTCCGTGTGGACACAGTAACGCTGTGTTCCCCTGAACGGACCATCACTACGTTCTCCATTCAAATGACATCAGATGTGGACAGATGGGTCCACAGTGGTGAGAGTTCGGAAGGGTCATCCACTTCAAACTCTTTCCTGTGACCAAAAACAAGTCTCTGACACACTGAGTGACAATAATGAAGTCAAGTTAATGACTCTCATGGATAGATTAAAAGGATGCTTTTGCGTTTACAAGACATCCTGCATAGTATGGGTCATTCATCCCACAATCGGACTAGTTTCAAGCTTAATGGCAGTCCAACAGCTCACGTTAAGCATGGCAAACCAGTCTCGGAGAAGCTCCAAATTAATCTCCTTAAAATGAGTCATTGTAGCCGTCAAAGCTTTGGAATAACTGCAATACCTTCAGTGGCAAATTTCAAGACAACTACCGTCAGAGCGCAAATAATTGAAACATGTGGGTCTAAATATAAACATGCAAATGCTCTTGATAGAGTCTTAAAGGGATACTCCACTTTTTTTGGAAAAAGGCTCATTAGAGTTTTACCGTTTTCGAATCCATTCAGCCGATTTTCTGATATTTAAGAATATCAGTAACCACACTGTAAAAATAAACCGTAAATTTTACGGTAAAAAAACGGCAGCTGTGGTTGCCAGAACTTTACAGTTAAAAATACGGTTGGAACGTTAATGGTTTTACAGACTTAACTTAAAATGTACAGTAATAAACCGTATTTTATTTTCTGATAAAACGTGGATTTACCAACTTATTGATGTATTGATATCTGTTTTAGACCATTGTAATACACTGACAACCAACAATCACAGCAGTGATGACAGTTGCATGAGCAATTACAGCTCATCACAAGTGAATATTTGTATAAAGCAATACTTATTTAAAGAAGCTGCAAAATGTCATTCACACAAACATTAAACACAATCATGGTAACACACATGAAATAAAAAAAATGCAATAAACATTAATTGAACAACATTAAATGTAACATAAAACCCTAATGTACATAACTGATTAGAAAAAAAACAATAAAACTATGAGGAACCAAAGCTATTTCAACAAAAATACATAAAATGTGAAGTGTCACACAGGGAATTGTGGGAATGTCAATTTACGGTAAATTATACAATGATTTGTTCTTTTCCATGAAAAACTGTAAATTTAACGGTATTTTACTGTAAAATTATATCACAGATATCATGTATAGTATGGAAACTTTTTGTTTACCAATGAATTAACAGTTTTGCACTGTAGTGTTTTTACAGTACTTTACTGTTAAAATTATCGGTTATTTTTTTACAGTGCAGACAGTTTCTGGTCTCATTGACTTCCATAGTATATTTTTTTTCCTACTGTGGAAGTCAATGAGACCAGAAACTGTCTGGTTACTGATCTTCTTCTATATATCAGAAAATTGGCTGAATGGATTTGAAAATGGTAAAACTCAACTGTTTAACTCTGGGGAAGTTGTAAAATGAGCCTATTTCCAAAAAAAGTGAAGTATCCCTTTAAGACTCCATCAATGGTCACTGACGCTTCATATTCTGAACACTACACAAAGTTTGAAAGCTTCTCAAAATCAAAAAGCAAACAATAATCTAACAGAAAAAGCTAAAAAAGTTTACAAATTCGTGCAATGGTCCTTGAGAAGTGGTACCAATTAGATGCATAAGTGGGACAGAGCAACAGAACGTGGATGGGCAGCTACACACAACAACGGAAGTTAGCCGTCTGCTGCATTAAAAATTGAACAAGATCTGCGGGTGGCCACAGCAAATCTCGGCTGTATTCTCCAAACCCAGAGAGGCCGATAGCGTGACCATTAAAAATGCAAATTTTGCTGCCAAATCACATAAAACGAGGTGTTTGTTAAATCACGTGTGAACGGTTTTTATACAGATAAAGAAGGGGATAGAGTTTCCTGTAATATCTACACCACAGTCATGCATCAGCAGATGTTTCTAAACATAAAATAAATAAATGAATAAATTAAAGAAATGACATATTTTATTCGTACATTTTATACTTCTACATAATCGAGTGATTTTATATTTATGCATTGTAATATTATTTTACAATGCAATATTTTTAATCACAATTAATCATATAAAACAGTTAAAATAAGAAAATCAAAAGAAATCAGAAACATGAAGGCAATGCAACAAATATGATTATGCATGAATACATGAAACCATATTTTTGCATTACAGTAATTTAAATGAGAATGAGCTTAACCGTCATGATATATAGTACAGTATATGGATGATTCTATCATTTTTTTTTAGTTAAAGTGAAAAATAAAAGTTATATTTTTAATTATTTGTAATTGTTACTCAATGTCATGGATCACAAGATGGTACAGGCCATAACAATATAATATTTTAAATAAAAAGTGTCATTAAATAGCTGATAATCATGAATTAGTGATTATTTTTTCCATCATGTATCATTGTGTAATCAAAATGTTTTATTTTACTTTCTTTTAGTACGATTAATTTTATTTATACAAGCCCGAAATTGTCATTTTTCTAATTCTACAACCTTAAATGCTTTAAAAACAACGTTTTATCTTATAAAAACGTGTAAATCTTGCATCAGTTCTGTTACCATGCCATCCTTTACCTTTAAACTGGTGGAATCATTTCTCACAACTGTAAGATATATTAAATTATGTCACTTTCCCTGATGGATAATGATCTAAAGCACTGAAAGGTATGGCTATGTGTGCGCTCTCTGATTAAATATTTTAACCTTAAAAGTTATTTTGTGAAATACCACAATATCAAAAGGAAAACAGAATTGATCACTGTTCACAGTGTTTTTTTAAAAAGTATTTTACTCATGATTTTATTAGTGCCATGTGCTCTTATCATTTAAGCTAGTAGCAAGTATGGTTTTTGGGCTAAAAGTTTAAAATGGTCAATTCTGTTACTGTTATTTCTACACACTGCCTCATTTGTCTGTAACAGAGTTGTCAAACAACACTATAAATAAATAACTATAAAAAAGAAAAAAGAAGAAAGTAACTTGTGTTTGACAAGCAGTGAATTATAAAAATATATATGTTTTCAAAAAGGTACAGGAAAGAATTTCAGTTTTGTTTTTTACTTTTTAAAATGCAAAATGTATATCCAATTATATATAGAAGACATTTTATGATTTACAGAATATTTTAGGGGGATTCATGAAAGTACTCCATATCTATTGCAGTTTTTTTCTTAGTGACTCCAGTGATATAATTTGGTCAAGCGGCTTCCCAAAATGTGTCCTATCTTGTCCTCTGATTCCTCTCTGTCTCTCGGATCATGCCTCCTACAATCACTCGTTCACATAATAGCATTTCTAAAGATGAAGCCACTTTTCATTGCATGCCAATCTCAAAGCCAGTGAACAGAAACAAGTGTGTCATTCATAACGCAGCCCAAAGCTGAGTGTATCCCTCCTCACAGACAGAGGGTCCCAGTGAAAGGAGGACAAAGGCCCCACTGCATCGGCACGTTACCAATTAACAGGAATTTTGCCTTAAAAAGCTGCTTTCCCAATGATCTCATTTGGAGCAGACTTAAACTTTCACGGCTTTCATGGAAAGGCATTCACAGAATTCCGAAAGCATTAAGGCCACTTCACGGGATTCGGGCCTCCTCTTCGAGAGCCCTCGATGGTGTCATGAGCACTTCTAATTAAGAGCATCAGTCCCTACTCATGAAAGAATCATTAACAGCCACGGGCAATGCAGAGAAACAACAGATGAACACGACTGAAGACTGGGATGCAATAGCTAATTGCTCCAAATCACTATGGGACAAACAGCTCATCGGAATAAACACTAGCACTCCAATTTAGGGATGCCTTGAAGTTATCAGATGTTCATTTATTAGAGTCTCACAATGCAGGTTCACAATGTACGATTTTTGGCCTCGATGTGGCGAAAATTTGAATCCTAAAAGATTTCTCTGATCTTAGGCCAAAGTCTTTAATCGCTAGTTTGATCATGACGATCAAATTTGACCCAGATTAAATTTTGGCAGTGTCAGTGTCACAGTCCTGCAGTGCAACCTCTCCTTTGACCATCGTCAAGTCAACCAGGAGTGCAGAACCTGATGATGCAATTAGTGAGACAACAACAAACCTACACTTGCTCCACACACATCTTCTTCTTTTAAGTTTTCTTTTTCTTTTAAAGTAAAGCCATGATCAAGATGAAATGCTAGAGATTGTTTTTGTTTGCCAGACACCATTTCAATCTAGGGCTGTGTAACGATTAATCACATCCAAAATAAAAGTTTGTGTTTACATAATATGTGTGTGTATAATTATTTTGTATATATAAATACACATGCATGTATATATTTAAGAAATATTTGCATGTATATACTTTATATATATTTATAAAAAATGTATGCTATACATAAATTAGGGCTGTCAAATGATTAATCGCGATTAATCGCATCCAAAATAAAAGTTTGTGTTTACATAATATGCACTGTGTATAATTATTTTGTATATATATATATATATATATATATATATATATATATATATACATATACACATGCATGTATATTTAAAAATTATTAGTTATATATAAAATATTTATATATAATATAAATTATATATAAATCTATATAAAGTAAATACATGAAAATATTTCTTAAATATATACAAGCATGTGTGTGTTATATATATATATATAATTATACACAGTGCACCCACATACATTATGTAAGCACAAACTTTTATTTTGATGCGATTATTCACTGATTAATCATTTCAGAGCCCTAACATAAATATAAATATTTGATATATTAATAACACATTTTTCTTAAATATATACATGCGTATATTTATATATACAAAATAATTATACACACTACACACACATAAATTATGTAAACACAAACTTTAATTTTGGATGCGATTAATCGCGATTAATCGTTTCACAGCCCTAATTTAAAGTATCCAACACTGTTTATATACTACAGACGTCCTCAAATCGTGCAGATTGTTTATAAAAGGCATGCTATTACTTTTCAAAGTAACAGGATTTTTAAAAGAACATGGCAGAAGATAAAATGAAAGAAAAGAAGAAAAAACACACAGTTTCACTGTGAATCCACTCTGCTAAACCCTGAGAATTAACATTGACATTGAGACTGGCAAAACGCCAGCGATAACCAGGATGTACAACAGAACTGGAACTTATTCAAATGAAACAAAAGTCAACAGAGAAGGCAAAACCCAAAGATAAACACAAAATACGGCTGCTTTAGTAAGCTGCCTCGCTCAGTTTCCAGACATTCGTGCTTTATTTCTCCAACCAATGACCTGACATACAGTCAAGTGAGGTCTGATACTATCCAGCCCTTCACAGATTCAAACCAGGGTCGATTTGGTCAAACCTTACTCTCACTTTCACTTACCTAAGTGCATTTTGCCATGGAGAATGAGGATGGGAAAACGAAACACTCTGAGGACAGCAAGTGTGGGCGAGGTCTTTCTAAGATGAGAAGTGGTAAACTAACAAATTATAGCTTAGTTCTATGCTCAAACTCTTTTGATATCATTTCCCAGGCTCTAAACCCATGATTTACAGTACAGCACATGGAATATGTCTTTAGATATGTGTTAATGTAAAGCCCCTGACTATAAAAGAGCAATGTACTGGAAAAGTAAACATGACTGGACTAGAAGACAATGCCATCTACATGTCATAGAAAAGGCTGAAAATGACCAACCTAATCGTATGAGGAAACTATTACAAGGTGGAGATTGCGCATTAATTTGCACCATGTGATTCATATGGAAACATACGATTTTTGGGGGAAAAAAGTAGGCATGAAGGTCTACCCTGAACCCCACCCTCATGCGTAACCAGATCGCACAAATAATTACAAATGAGAGTGTACAAATTCATAAAAATTAGCCACCAATTCTGATTTTGGCCAAATCAGGTCATAATCGGATTATAACCATATCAGATTATGTTTTTCTTAACTTTAAAGATATCCAAAATAGGAATCAAGCACTCATGCCTTGTGGCACACAGATTATGAGTCATCTTGAGTGGGTGAACCATAATCTCATACCACCAACAAAGCAGACGAGAACTTCTCTTTAGCTTCACTGAAAGAGACTTTCCACTGGCTGACGAGTGATAGAATAGATAGATAGATAGATCAGATAGATAGATAGATAGATAGATAAGATAGATAGATAGATAGATAGATAGATAGATAGATAGATAGAATAGATAGATAGATAGATAGAATAGATACAATAGATAGATAGATAGATAGATAGATATAGAGATGATAGATAGATAGATAGATAGATAGATAGATAGATAGATAGATAGATAGATAGATAGATAGATAGATAAATGAGATAGATATAGATATGATAGATAGATAGATAGATAGATAGTATAGATAGATAGATAGATAGATAGATATATTGTTGGGATCTGCAACTGAAACGATTGCAATTAGTGACGTCTTTCTCCTCAGGAGAAACATCTGAGAAGCTCTTCATAATCTCAAAACTGACAGAAAAAAATTAACATAGTAGGCAGTCGGCACATCCAGGTGTGACGTAGGGCTACCAAAAAAGAAAGACAAACCCAAACTAGTCCTTGACAGGACTTCAGGTAGTCATCTGAAACCGCTCACACACACACATTGTGATTGTTTGTTTGCAATATTCACACAAATTAATCAATAATCATAAGATTTGTAGGATTTCTGATTAAAATGAAAAACCTCGCGATCATTTGTTACTGTTGAGACAATCAAAACAATCCATTAAACCGGTGAATCGAAGAAAAAAATACCCGGATTTATAAACACGATAAGAAATATTCGCTCGAACATTCATTTAAATCAATAAACCACACCTTTTATTTATGTTATCAACCGGAAATCTGGCTAAAATCCACCTTGAGGTCTAGTATTTTCAATCTCAACGGTTAACAAAAAAACATCCGATATAAAATAAGGCGTTCGTGCCTACTCACCTTGTCGAGAACCACGAATGTGGTGTGAATAAAATCCTTTTGTTTTCTGGCTGCTCTGGAATGACCTCTGATTTACTGTTTTCGGTCTATGAATGAACGAGGCTCAGCTTTCCATAGTCAACAGCCTAATGTTTTGCGGCTCTAACAGACGAAATGAAACGGAGAGTGAGCGCGTTCAGTGCGCGTTCATGACGGGGGTTGCCTGGGAACGCGCACAGCTGCACGAGTCATCCTCACGCCGGTAACAATTAATGTATCCAACGTCACGATCAAACGCGATCCGGAATGATCGGATGCCTGGATAAGCAATGCTTATCGCGTCCCCGAGAAACAGCACATACGGCCGAAGGGGAGTCAACCCCATGACACCCATATGAGACGGTGGGAAACTGAAGGCAGCTGGGAGGGCAGGGCGCTTGACGTGACACTGTTTTACTACGTTACACTTGACTAGTAGAGACAAGTCTGCAACTGCAGGAGAGAGAGAGCGAGAGAGACTGGGTTTATCATGACTCTATAGAGAATATAAGGTAACTGGGCCACCTATTGCTGGATCTGGGGCACCCACAACGTCATTTTGAGATTGCTTGGTGCAAAAAATAAATAAATAAAGAATAAAATTTAAAAAATACAATTTTATACGGCTTACATAGTCGAATCTGTCATACATGTAAATAAATAAATAAATAAATATGGCGAACGCAAAAGCTTTTATTGACAAAATAAATATGCGTGGGATTTCAAGGCAAGGTAGATGATTTGTTCCAGCAAAAAAATGTTGGCGTTGGTCTGAAAGTCTCTTCACAGCCAAAAATCATTAAGTAAGGTGGTCTAAATGTATTTATCTCATCTGTGGACAGTGTAAGACCATAACATGTCTGTCCAATCATTGCATTCGGCCCGTATGCAATGACAGGATGTCCTACCTGTCTGTCAACATATTTTTTATACCATGTGCACCTGTTCGCACAGACATCACACGTCATCTGTTTTTTATGCTATGCAGAGTTAGACAGATGTCAGTCACGAAGCGCCTCAAACAGCAGCTGCCTTGTAGTTTCTCCCGAACCAAAACAATGAGCTTTTGCTGCATTCTCGCCATAACTACACAAATGTATGCGTTTCTATGGAAACACTATCAACTAGAACTATGATTCAAAGAAGACACTCGTTTGTCTCCACCTACTGGCGTAATATGCAACATGCAACTAGAGTCACTGAACGAATCAAAATTTTACTTTTTGGAACAGATTTAAAAGATTTAAGCCACTGCGCTGAATATAAAAAAATACCACCATTGGCTTTTAAAAAGTTTTAATAAATCGCTAGTTGTAAGCTTTTAATTATAAGCGACACTTTAATTTAAAGAATTAAAAGAGTTGTTTTTTTTTACTCTCAGGCAGGTTTTTCCAGCATCTTCATAAAGAAGAGGAATTCAGACACGTTCACATTCCTCATTGGATATTAGGAACTAGATTTGGGATTCATTAGTACATTTCACTTTTGGCTTGCCATTTTCAATAACATGACAAGTCTCATCAGATTGTGAAAGCCACATACCAGAAACTATAGCCTGGGGCTTATTCCTGCTGTCTTCCTCCATTTGCACATAGTATGCTTATTTTACAGAAAATCCTAGTTTATTTCCAAGGATTTGCCAATGCTGCCCCTGCAGGCGGTGACTAGTTGGTTTCTGAAAGGCTGTAGTTTCATGATGTCAACATGTTATTTACTGCAATATTCAGCAACAAGTTTAGTACGAAATAAGACCATACAAATATTAGATTGCATTAAAAATTAAATCAGGTTTATTCATGTTATGTGTTATTTATTATTAATATTCTTATTTAAAAAAAACAATATGTGAGAAATAGGGAGATGTTCCTGGCAGATGAGCAATAAATCATGGTAAAGAATTGTATGAAGTGAAATCTAAATCAAACATGGCATCACATGCATGTGATGTGTTAGTGTTTGACGTGTTTTATGTATGTTAGAATATGAACGAATTGAAGATATTCATGCAGCACAAAAGGATTGAAAATAAATGCATTTCCAATGGCTCCTGCCTGTATACACGAGTGAACTATCTTTAGTTCTCAATGCATCGATTTGCATGTGGGACTCTCATTATGTTACTAGTGTGGGGCTATTTTGAGCCTTGTTAGTGGTAGCCTATAAACTAACAATTTCTTTTTACTTCGTAAATGCCCCCAGTACTAGCATTATACGCAAAATAGTTTTTAGAGATAAATCTCTTTTACATTTGATTATCATGAAAACAAATCTCAGAGAACGGTTGACTAGGTACCGATGTTTTATTAGACCAAACTCCAAAGGTTCATTTTGCGGCGGAGTTCTCCTTTAATGGATTGTTAATGGACAATATGTTAAACAACATTCAAGATATCAAAAAAAGCTTTTAATTCCACTTAAGTCCTGCACTTTTACTCCTCTTTGTCTCTGTGGTTAGACGAGACGCTGGGAAGAGCACGTCGCTCTCCACCGACAGGTTGCTGCCGAGTCCCGCGATGCGACTGCGCAGAAGGAAGTGAGTCCTGCGCTGAAGAAGCCGCTGCTGCTCCTGTTTGAGCTCCACGTAGGAGCGCAGAACGTGTGGAAGATGGAGGTGACGGGGAACGCCATGAGCAGGATCCCGCTGAGGATGCTGCTGAGCGCCACCACCTGTCCTGGGATGCTGCGCGGCACCATGTCACCGTAACCCACCGTGGTCATCGTGATCACGGCCCACCAGTACGTGGCGGGAATGCTACTGAACTCTCGCGTCGCCGCCGCCTCGTTCTCGATCAGGTAGAGGAGCGGAGAGAAGAGCGCTATGGCGACGCAGAGGAAGAGGAGGAGCAGGCCGAACTCTCGCGTGCACCTGCGCGCCGTCAGCCCGAGCGTCTGGAGTCCGAAGCGAGTGGCGCGCGCCAGGCGCATCACGTAGAGGATGCGCAACGCCCGCAGGACCCGCAGCACGAGACCCACTTTGTCCAGGTAACTGCTCCCCGAGCCCAAGCGCTTCTCCCCGTGGAGGTGCTGTCCACCACCAGCGTGATGTAGTAGGGCAGGATGGCTATGACGTCGATCAGGTTGAGCGGGCGCCGGAGGAAGGCCAACTTGCTGCGGTCTTGGATGAAGCGCAGCGTGAACTCCAGCGAGAACCAGGCCACACACACCGTCTCCACTATGAAGATGTTGTAGCACATCTGAGAGCATTTCCCCTGAAAGAGATCAAAAGTTTATAACTATGTGTAGGCCTATGGCATGTACTGTTCAAAAGTTTGGGGTCAGTAAGAAATTAAATTAAGAAATGCGCTTCTTGAAGAATGGTCAAAAATTGCCATAAACACACTCCTAAACCTTGTGCAAAGCCTTCCCAGAAGAGTTGAAACTGTTATAGCTGCAAAGGGTGGGCCAACTCCATATTAAACCCCACGGATGAATAATGGGATGTCATTAAAGTGCATGTGCATGTAAAGGCAGACGTCACAAAACCTTTGGCAATAAAGAATATGTTATTAAAAAAATAAAAAATAAACATTTAAAGGTTTAAAGAGCAGTGTTTCACACTGTAATGTGTTTTTACAAAACTTATTCAATTTTTCACATTTGCTTAGTATCATCCTTCCTGAGCTTAAAACTTTTGGACCCCATTGACTTTCACTGAATGGACAAAAACAGCTAAAAGTTCTTATCATAAAATATCTTATTTTGTGTTTTGCATTAGAAAAGAAAAAATCATACTACTTTGGAATGACATCAAGGTGGGTAAATTATGCCAGAATGTTTTTGGCTGAACTGTCCCATCAAATAAAAACCATTAAAAAAAAAAAAATCCTCTGATCCCAGCCAATGTCTGGTTCGGAGTTGCAATACTGCTAAAAGACCACTAGAGGAAGCTGGAGGTTAATAGAAACACATCCTTCTTAAAGGTGTTTTCAGAACTTTGCTGCATTTTTTTATATCACCTTGTCTCACCTCTGATCCTCAGTGTGTGTTCATTCTCATTAAATCCTAGAATTGCACCTTGAAGACTAACAGCAACAATGTAAGAAAAATGTGTTGATTGTGGTACAGTAAATGTATTCAGCTCACCTGTGAAAATGGTGCCATGCATCGAAAATTACACCTCATAATATTAGTATTTATGGCATTTATTTTATATTAAGTGCTTCAGCACTTGTTAGAACAACACCCCTCAAAAATAAACCAAATCAAACCATCCACCAATAAACCCTCATAAGATTATTATTACTATGAAGAAACAGTTAGAACCAAGATGAGGTCAAGAAATGTTACAATATTAATTGGATTTGTCAGTAAATACTTGATTAGAAAATGTGAAGAAAACGGTCTTGTTTCAATCCTAACAGTAGATTGCCATAAATAGCCTGTGACATACAGAAAGGACATCATTTATGAAAATGGAAGAAGACTATCATGCTAGTGCTATGTTGGTCTAATGCTTAATTTAATCTTCCATGCTCTGTTTTATCTCTTTACCAGGGCAGCCTTTTGAATTATTCCAGTGACTGATGTGAGCCGAGACAATGGCTGCCTTAATTCAATTAGTGACGGAGCTGGTTTAACGTGCGACTCGGTCTAATTGCCACAAATCATTTCCTGGAAAAAGATGACCTCTCCTGTAGCCAAACTGTCTGCTGGAGCAGATTTCCTCTGGTTGAGCAGAACCATTTTGAACAGGGGTCTTCTTTTTACATTTATTCATTTAGCTTACGCTTTTATCCAAAGAGACTTACAATTGCTATATATGTCAGAGGTCGCACACCTCTGGAGCAACTAGG
This sequence comes from Hybognathus amarus, assembly GCA_030378365.1. Taxonomy (NCBI): domain Eukaryota; kingdom Metazoa; phylum Chordata; class Actinopteri; order Cypriniformes; family Leuciscidae; genus Hybognathus; species Hybognathus amarus. The sequence goes on along the minus strand of JAQIUQ010007230.1, from coordinate 231,465 downwards.
GGTTAAGTGTCTTGCTCAGGGACACATTGGTGTCTCACAGTGGATGCGAAAATGGCTCTCTCACACCAAAGGCACGTGTCTTATCCACTGCACCATCACCAACAGTTCATTCAATAGGATCCAAGCAGAGAACCTCTCGCTTCTATTTCAGAAGGTCCAGAACACGGCTGGCCGTTTGCTCACTGGCAGTCGAAAACGAGACCACATCACTCCAATTCTTCGTTCTTTACACTGGCTACCAGTCCGAATCGAATTTAGAATGGATTTAAAAAGTGTACTATTTGTTTATAAATCGCTTAACAACCAGGCCCCCAAATACCTTTAATCACTACTCATAATCCATCCAGATCACTCAGATCAAGAGACCAACTTAAAACGTAGAGGTGATCGTGCTTTTGCAGTTGTCGGCCCCAAGCTGTGGAACACTTTACCATCACATATTAAATCATCTTCCACCTTAGCTGAATTCAAATCTCTGCTGAAAACACAATTTTTTTCCTTTGCGTTCAATGTACCATAACCTGTATGTTTTAATGAATTATTTAATTTTAATTTAATTGTTTCGTACTCTACTGTACTGCACTTTGGCCAACCAAGTTCACTTTAAATGTGTAATAATGAACTAGGCTAAGTTAAGAGTAGTTCACTAAAAAAAAAAAAACTTTTGCTGATAATTTACTCACCCCCATGTCATCCAATATGTCCATGTCTTTCTTCTTCAGTCGAAAAGAAATTAAGGTTTTTGATGAAAACATTCCAGGATTTTTCTCCATATAATGGACTTTAATGGGAACCAAATGGTTCAAGGTCCAAAAGACAGTTTCAGTGCAAAATGCAAACTGTTCAAAGGGCTTTAAACGATTCCAGATGATGAATAAGGGTCTTATCAAGCGAAACGATTCGCTCATTATAAATAAATAAATAAGTTTAAGTTTTATAAGCTCAAATGCTTCGCCTTGCTCTGTTCTGTGATGCGTGCGTGACTCTCCTGTTCGAACTCGTTTATCAAAATGAACGAATCTTTTCCAGAGTCAACTTGTTCATTTCATTCGTTGAATGAACCAAATGACACGAAAAAAGATTTGTTCATTTTGATAAACGAGTTCGAACAGGAGAGTCACGAACGTGCATCACAGAACAGAGCAAGGCGAGCATTTGAGCTTATAAAACTTAAACTTTGTTATTTATTTATTAAATGAGCGATCGTTTCGCTGATAAGACCCTTATTCATCATCTGGAATCAGTTTAAAGCCCTTTGAACAGTTTGCACTGAAACTGTCTTTTGGAACCTTGAACCGTTTGGTTCCCATTGAAGTGCATTATATGGAGAAAAATCCTGGAATGTTTTCATCAAAAACCTTAATTTCTTTTCGACTGAAGAAAGAATGACATGGACATCTTGAATGACAGTTTTTTTAAGAGTGAACTACTCCTTTAAGTGCGATCGTCTTAGTTAAGGGAAAAACATTGTTTAATATAAAAAAACGGTGGAGTACTCCTTTTAATATGTTCGTAAAAACCATGACACGGTATTTTTGCCCAGCATTCTAGAAATAGAAATCGTTTGCAACATTAAAAATGCCTTTAATTTCACGTTTGATCAATTTAATTGAAATTTCTTTCAAACTTTTGATTAAAAAGGTGTTAGATAAAAAGGCGCAAGAGAAAAGGACACTCACACTCTCCTCCTCCTCTCTCATAGCAGGCATGGTGCTGATGGACAGGTTGATGGCTGTAATGGTGACGAACAGGACCGACAGACAGGCGAAGATCTTCCCGGGCAGGCCGTGAGTGAGGCTTCTCCACCATGTCTCTTAGTTTATCCATGCAGCGTCCGAGACGAGTCTCCCCGGCCAATCCACTCCCGCTATCGTCCTCGTCGTCATCCTCCTCGTCCTCGTCCCGCTCGAGCTCGTCGCACTCCTCCACCCGCTGCAGGAGGCGTCGCCGGCAGCACCACTCCAGGCTTTCCTGCGGGACGCCCCAGTAGAGCAGCTCCTCCTGGAAGGACAGGGCGCACATCTCCCGCAGGGAGCGCAGCTTCCCGGCGCGCAGGAACGTGAGGATGGTCCTGAAGGCGCAGGGACTTCGGTCGAAGAAGAACTCGTTGTGGACCACGTCGTAGTCGTCGCACACGCGCATGATCTCGTCGAAGCTGCTGCACAGGCGTAACTGTCCCAGACGCGACAGGGGAAGTCCTCCAGCGTGGTCCAGGGAAGCTGGTACCGGAGGCCGCCCACGTTAATGATGACATGCAGGCGCTGGCCACAGGTGTCATCGGGACGGGCGCGTCGGAGGTGTTGGGGTCAGTCGGGGGCAGTCGTTGTGCTCGTTCATGAGTAAACCCCCTTAGAGCCTCTCTGCTCCTGGATGGGGGAGCGTTCAGAGAGGTGTCCGAGGTGCAGCTTAAAGCGCTGTAGTCGTAATCCGAACCATCGCCCGCCAGTAAAGTCATCTTTCACCGGACACCTCCACCTCAGCGGCCGTCACATGACTGAAGTCCAGCGCTTCCTCTCAAACACTGCCCTGACAGAGAGAGGGACAGAGGATTAGAGTCAGAATATTATCACTGTGGAGTTACACTGACAGAGACATCTGAGCAATCTACATACGTCCGTCCGTCCATCTACATCTGTCCGTTCATCCATCCATCTATTCATCTGTCTGTCCATCCATCATCTACATCCATCTATTCCGTCCGTCCATCAGTCTGTCCATCCACCCATCTACATCCATCTGTTTCATCCATCCATCTATTCATCTGTCTGTCCATCCATCATCTACATCCATCTATTCGTCCGTTCGGTCCATCCATCTATCATCTACATCCATCTGTTCATCCATCCATCATCTACATCCGTCTGTTCATCCATCCATCTATTCATACGTCCGTCCGTCCATCCACTCTACATCCGTCCGTTCATCCATCCATCCACATACATCCATCCGTCCGTCCATCCATCTACATCCGTCCGTTCATCCATTCATCCGTCCATTCATCCACATCCATCTGTCCATCCATCCATCCATCCATCCATCCATCCATCCATCCATCCATCCATCCACATCCATCTGTTCATCCATCCGTCCATTCATCCACATCCATCTGTTCATCCATCCATCCACATCCATCTGTTCATCCATCCGTCCATTCATCCACATCCATCTGTTCATCCATCCGTCCATTCATCCACATCCATCTGTTCATCCATCCATCCATCTACATCCATCCATCCACATCCATCTGTTCATCCATCCGTCCGTCCGTCCATCTATTTGTCCGTCCGTCCATCCATGATCTCACATCCATCTGTTAATCCATCTGTTCATCCATCCATCTATTCATCCGTCGTTCCATCCATCGATCATCTACATCCGTCTGTTCATCCATCCATCTATCTATTCATACGTCCGTCCGTTCCATCCATCTACATCCGTCCGTTCATCCATCTATCCATCCATCCACATCCATCTGTTCATCCATCCGTCCATCCACATCCATCTGTTCATCCATCCATCCGTCCGTCCGACGATCTGATCTCGTCCGTCTGTCCATCCATCATCTACATCTGTATGTTCATCCATCTATCCATCCATCTATTCGTCCGTCCGTTGCCATTCCATCATCTACATCCGTCCGTTCATCCATCCATCCATTCATCCATCCATCTATCTATTCATACGTCCGTCCGTCCATCCATCTACATCCGTCCGTTCATCCATCTATCCATCCATCCACATCCATCGTGTTCATCCATCCGTCCATCCACATCCATCTGTTCATCCATCCATCCGTCCGTCCGAGATCTATTCGTCGTCCGTCCATTCCATCATCTTACATCCGTATGTTCATCCATCTATCCATTCCATCTATTCGTCCGTCCGTCCATCCATCATCTACATCCGTCCGTTCATCCATCCATCCATTCATCCGTCCATCTACATCCATCTGTTCATCCATCCATCCGTCCATCCACATCCGTTTGTTTATCCATCTATCCATCCATCCATCCATCCATCCATCCATCTATTCATCCGTCCATCCATCTACATCCGTCTGTTCATCCATCCATCCATCTATTCATCCATCCATCTACATGCATTTGTTCATCCATCCATCCATCCATCCATCCATCTGTTCATCCATCCATCCTATCCATAAATCCATCCATTCATCCGTCTGTCCATCCATCCATCTTACATCCGTCTGTCCATCCATCATTCTACATCCTCTGTTCATCCATCCATTCATCTATCTATCCATCCATCCATTCATCCATCCATCCACATCCGTCTGTTCATCCATCCATCTATCCGTCTGTTCATCCATCCATTCATCTATCTTTCCGTCCGCCCGTCCTGTGGACATTACACAGAAAAGGTTAAGCGTTTTTTTTGTTTGTAGTTGTTGTAATGTTTATGCATTTTAAGGAACAAAAAATGTTTAAGTTATTTTTTGGTAAACATCATTATGCCACAAGTGCTGTCGATTGAGCTTACAGTTTCAGTACTTAACCCAGAACATCCCTTTCAAAACTGTCTGCGATACAAATGTTAATGACGCATCCATACCAAGAAAACTCATTTTAGGACAAACAAAAAACACTTTAGAAGAGATGAATGAACTCGGTCACTAAAATGAAAAACCTATCCGGAAGAGGTAACGAGATAAAGAGAATGCTATTAGAATAAGTGGTTTCCCGCGAGACGCGTGGCGAGGCTGATGCCATCACTCATGTCCCTCTTTCTCTGTAATGCACTAAAAAGTACTTTCTAATGGACACAAGCCTCCCGGGTTCTGCTAATCAATAATCTTGCGGTTTACTTTTTGGGAAGACTCAAGAGTGCAGAAGTCAGTTTCCTTGATTTGACTGGGTACACACTGTTCGAGCGAGGGTCCCTGTTGGAAAAACTGTTATGGAGTTCAAGATTTTTTAGAAAAGCTGATGCGATTTCAGCTGTTTTCATGCTACCACCTTCAAACTTTTGACCAATCATTTGCATTTCTTGATTTTCACTCTACAGCATGCGTCACTTTCATTCGGCTGTTTTTAGGAGCATCTGGAACCTTCGGATAAGATGCTTCATGTTCTGACTTGTTGCGTGGGATCTGTTGAGGAATGAACCCTTGCGAAACAAGTTAACCTGAATGTCTTGGCACGCAACAGACTAGCCTGTGATAGTCCGCAACAGGAAGCTTCCAATCCAACTAACAGTGTGAAAATGACACCTCTTTATCAAACTCATCTCAAATGTTCACCTACACAACAAGTGGAGTATTTTGAATCTTAGACACTTCTCTACAATGCCTATCCATCCATGCATCCATCCATCCATCCATCCATCCATTCATCCACCCACCTATCCATCCATTTAAAATGACAAACTCATCTTTTTTTCAAACTCATCTCAAATGTTCATCTACACAACAACGGGAGTATTTTGAACCTTAGACACTTCTTACAAAGACCATCCATCCATCCGTCGGTCTGTCTTTCTATCTCTTCAATGCTTTTTCAGTCCTCAGTCCTAAAACCTTTCAAACATTTGTATTCTGCCTTTGAAAATGTTGCACTTCTATTTAAAGCAACACCAAGTAACTTACTCCTCTGTGGTCGCCCTGACAGGTTGGAAGCGGTATTGTCCATTACCGCTGTCGAAAATAATTTTGCCTACCACATACTGTTGCACGCACATGCACTCTGTTTAACCGGCTATGAAATCATGATGATCATTCAAAAGCTGCTCGGCTGCTAGGTATCTTACATGTAATTGTAGTCTACTGTCGAGTACGCTTCCACCTATCGGCAATTGGCTCTATGCACAACTTACTTCCGCATTCTGTGAAACAGGTCGCATCGCTTTGGTCAGCTCTTTTGTATGTGCTTATGGTTTTGCGGTTTTACTCAAGATAACTTGATTAGCATCAAGATTAGCATAACCAATGTCCCTCACATGTGCAGATTGATATTTAAAACTTTTATATTTTTCCTTCTTCACAGTAACGTTTAGATATTTAAATGAAATAAAACCCCAATAACAAAGTAAACTAGGCAGGTTAGCTGATTACCTTAAAAATCCATAGATATCATAGTCAGTTCTTACGGCCGTTAACACTTTCTCTGACAAGCGGATGCGATGAGACCTGTTTTCCGGTTTGGTCACGTGACGCTCGGCATAAAGCCTATTGTATCACTTGCCGTAAAGCAAGTCAAATTTGTAGTTTTCTTGCATCTCATTCGGACTACAGAAACGTGACCCGATCTGGCAATCTTACATAGTGTAAAAGGACTGCAAAGTGGTGGCATAAGTGCATTTCACACCATGTCATGACTTCATGAACCACTGAAACGATTTTGAAAACATTATTTTAAGGTAAAAAAACCTTAGTGTTGCTTTAAAATTACATGATGTCAATAATAAAATGTCAATTCATTCTAAATGTATCCGAATGGTCGAATATGTACATATTTAATATTAAGTTAATTAACAAAAATATGTAATTTAATATATAAATAGTTACAATAAAAATTCAGCGACATGAATTTAATTGAGTCTTTCTTGCGTTCTGTTAGCTAGTGCTACAATTTAAATGTCAAATTCAGGAATTTAATTGGAATTTAAAAATCATTCTCAATTCAATTGCGAATGGCGCACAACACTGGTCCCAGATGCTTCATACTCTCCATGGCCAGTGTCCAAACTAATTAAATCAATTACCATAATTAAGCTGTAATGGGTTCACAAGTTACAAATTAGTGTCTGCGGCCTGTGTGTTCAGGCACCAATCATCGGCCAAGATGGGAGCCTTCGGATTGCTAAATTCAGGAAGCGAGTGCGTCACTGCATGCTTATTAAGCACCTGCACTGTCAGTCGCTACGAGATAATGATTACGCTTGGCCTTTTGTTTCCGACCTGTCAAATTAAGCGTGTGCCAACCACTGAGCGTCCGCTGCCTTTATCTCTCTCTCATGCCAGCCTTATCTTAAGGAGGCTTCAGTGTCAAAGAAGTTGTGAGAATATGTGGATGAGAACAAGGGGTCAAGAAATTCCACACAGTGACAGGAAGAAGAGGCTGGGAAGAGGAACATACGTCTTTGGAAAATGGCAACTGGTGGAAAGATTTGTCTGTTGGCAAAGACTGGGCAAAGATATGTGAAATATTTATAGTACTGTGCAGAAGTCTTAGGCACACTAGTATTTTCGCCTCAAAGAAATGGTTTTAAGCCAGTTATTTATATATTTTGTTGTAGTGTCTCAGTGGGAAATATCAGTTTACATTTCCAGACATTAATTGTGCCATTAATTGTAATAATCCAGTGAAATTTTTTAATGCACACGGAGGTCGGATCTCACCATCATCGAGTGCATCTGAAATTATATTAAAAAACAGAAAAAACAGAGACTAAGACCAGAAGAACTGCGGCACGTCTCGAAGGTAGTGCCTGCCTACCGTACTGTGAAAAAGCACTTGTGTAAAAATGCTGTAAATGAGAATGTTCAAAGATTTCACTAGATTATTACAATTAATGTCTGGAAATGTAAACTGATATTTCCTACTGAGACACTACAACAAAATATATAAATAACTGGCTTAAAACCATTTCTTTGAGGCGAAAATACTAGTGTGCCTAAGACTTGCACAGTACTGTATATATCATCTACTTTTTAACTAGCAAACAAGACTTTCCTTGTAGTTTTCCTTGTATTTCGTTCCTTTCCTAGAACACGTGTAAATATTAATGCATCAAATCTAGTGCAATGCTTCTTGATGTGGTACATTTGTGATTGTTTGGTAACTAAAGACTTAAATTTCAGTCTATTTTTCAGTTAAAACTGTTGCATGACTTCAGAACCCTGGTAAAAAAGACATTCAATTAAGTGTATTAAAAATGTACTTAAATATGTTTTTAGTACAATACAAATATAATGTAATGCATTTTTAATACACTTAATTGGACAACTTTTTCACCTGGGAAGACTTGGATTATAGTGTGCGAGTTAGATTTATTGTGTGTTCTGGTCTCAGCATTTCATTGTTCACAGTGCTTTTTCCAATACGTTCTTCAAGATTTCTCTTCTAGCAAAGAAAGAAAAGCAACGGGTTTAGAACAAGAGGATGAGTAAATGATGACAGTTTTCTTTTTGGTGAACCATCCCTTTTAAGTAACTACAGTACGGAAGGACAGAATGAAAGAGCGACCCTTCTGAACCGCAGCATTGGTAACTGTGCGTTTTCAAGCGTATATTTCTCTCTGACGCAGCGAGATCACAGCTTTGCTCCGGGGCTTTTTCTCCAGATTGCCTCTGAGTCACAGGACAGTGATTCTGCCAGTAACACACTTTCCAAACCTAACACTGCTAACCTCCATCATGTAGAAAACTGAACTCTGAAGATCTCAACCCTCTGCTTTCAAAGAACAGTGCTCCCCAAAATGAACATCCCGTCGTCAAGTCCTTCGAAATTGTATTTATTTCATCTGTGGAACACAAAGGGAAATATTTAAAGCAGAAGGTGAGATTCTCTTTACACCACAATATATACACAATATATTAAAGTGCCGTGTGACTGTTCCCCAAGAGGATTGAGCTACTTGAGTAGAATAAGAGGTCTTGTAATGTGATATTTAGTATGCGGAGCACAGGGAGATTACCGGCGTCGCTTATTTACATAGCAAGATTTGGTGACTGTTGAAAGGCAAAAACAATCATACTGTGACAGCCAGACAAATTTACTCAGTTGGAAAATTGCTTGTGTTTTTAAATACTCTCCGCAGTCTTGCTAAATATATGGCAACAGTCTCCACGCTGTTTCTGATATATCAAAAACCCACATAGATCGAAACATTTACAGGCAAGATCTTGATCAGCCTGAAGGAACGTCCAACGCCCACCATTTACCTTTTTTGGGAGTATTTTGAAGCATTGTGTGTGTGCGCACAAGCTTGAAGGGATACTTCACCTCTGGAAAGATGGATGTGTATTTTAAATGGGTCATTTATGTAGAAGAAATGTGAAATTATTTTTGAATTTGGAGCTTTCTTAGACTGAGAAAAGCCAGAAAATGTATTTTTGGCTTATGTGGGTGAAAGACAACAACTCCCAGAATGCACTTGCTTCGCTGCCCTAGGAGGCCACGCCTACCGGTAACAGAGCGCAGTTGTTAAACAACAAGTCTAGGCTACTAGTGATGAGTCAGCCCGAAAATGTGTTTCGAGATCGCCCAAAATGTCCGGGATTCGGCTTTTGCGTTCTAAAGTCGCCATTCGTTATGTTTCCTGTGGCGAACGGGACGAGTAAAGGCCGCGGGAGAACGGCGCAAGGCCGGTGGCGTGATTACCGATGAGCGACACCTGTGAGACGCAAGACACAAGAGCTTAGTAGCTTAGCTTCCAAACAAAGATGGCTGACACTATGTGTTCATTCTGTGAGTGAGATCGCCCTCTATGGGTGGGTTGAGGACATGCGGGACAGACCCTACTTACTGACTGTAATCTTTAGTCTCTGGACAAAAAATCCTCAGATGACGCAAAATTACGATTTTTGAGGATGTTTTGTCAGACGAAAAATACATAAATCTCTCGTCTCTGGGGGACATGAGGGTGGAAAACATGGTAATTTGAAAAGCTTAATGCTAAATCCTAAAAGGAACCATTTAATGTCAGAACAGTAACTAGAATATCAGTGCTGGATCTCGTCAAAGGGATGGATAACATGGGAAATATCTCCTGGCTGATTTGTATGAGGCTTATTGAATTATCTATGGCTGATATTTATTTGCATGTCAAACACAGAAGCCAAAGCTTTTCTTCTGGTGCAACTTTGCACACAATAAAACATCCCATCCATTCTGTTAAACACGTCAAAACATCATCCACATAACCACACATTAGGGCTGGCCAATATATTGAATATTCATGATGATATAGAGTATTGTGAGGATTTTTCCAGTGATATAAAATAGAGTATTGCACTTTTTGTCTATTACACTTTTGTCAATCAAGCTGTTTTTTTTTAGAGTTGGGAAAATTCGAGTCATTGACGGCTCTAATACATTTCAATAAATCGATCCAGAACTTTTTGATCAAATAAACTCAACCTTGGTGAGAATAAGAGACTTCGTTCAAAAACATAAACTAATCGTACGGACCCCAAACTTTTAAACGCTAGTGCATGTTACTGTTTATTCCTATGCATTATTTTATTCGTGCATTTAAAAAAAAATGCTGGGTGTTTTAACTCAATTTTGGGTCAAATATGGACAACCCCAAACGTTGGATTAAAAATGCAATTTAAAAATGTAACCCAACGACTGGGTTTGACCATATTTGACCCAAAATTGGGTTAATCCAACCCAGCATTTTTCAGAGTGTAATAAAAATCTATATAAACTAGGCTATAGACAATAAAAAAGTATAAAAATGGCATAAACACAGCAAAATTACTAAAATGTTATCTAAAATTAAAAAAAAAAAATACAAAATGTGAATAAAAAATAAGAAGTATCTCAATGATACTAAAATAACTGTCAAATACCAGGCTTCCTTGTGCTAATTTAGCCCAAAAAAAGCCTTCATTATTTTTAACTATTTTTTATTGTGTTTTAGTTAATATAAAGATTTATATCAAATTCATCACCTGTCAGAAAAGTTACCAGCTGTTCACCCAAACCACTAAAGTTTTCTGATATCAATTTTGTGCATAATTTCCATTATGTTCATCATGTCACTACCTATTTTTGTTCATACACTTTATATCCACAGTGCTCGCCTGTTATGATTAAGCAGGAAGATTCATTTTTTGGGTGATGATGAACCATCCTCCACGGTTGCCTGGTGAGACAGTTGGCAAACGTCGCCCCACCCCCTCCCACGCATCTCATGCTCTCTTCTGGTGCGCCCACCCATCGTCTAGCTCTACGTCTTCATGACACCATCCCAGCTAACAAAAATGTGTTTAGCTAGCGTTCCAATTAAGTAATGAAAATGTTATCTTCTCAGAACAATCAAAACATTAACGTTTTTAAAATGATAAATTAAGGAATTGTTTTCTCTAATTTCACACCAAGTACGGGAACATTAAATGGCATTTAGATTGGAAAATGCTATTTTCACTATAACTGGCTCAATCACATGGCTAAAAGTTATTAAAAGCTTTTTGATAAACCCAATTTCGAATAACATGCAAACTAATTTTAAAAAGAGCACGCCAAATTGGATGCGAGGCTATATTTCTGCAATGCTTTCGAATATTGAGACAAATCTTGGTACATGTCATCACAAGCATGACCTGAGGCTACATACAGTGTTTTGGCACAGCGCCACCAACTGGTCAGGAAATATGGAAAATGGGTGTTTTTGCTAATAACTTCTAAAAGCTTTGCCCAAAAATCATACAACTTTTAGTTTAGTGCAGCATACCGAGTCGAATAACATCAATTATCCCACATCAGCCATTTTGGGCCATTTTTAAAAATTAATTTAGCCTATTTTTATGAAACCTTTTATGTAGGTTCCTTGAGTCATAGGCCACCCGAGAACAATGATACCAATTTTATACAACTTGCTAAATCCAGCCACTTCGTCCGGCTGAAGTGAGTGTGTTCCGGAGGGAAAGTTAAAGAGGAATGAGAAGAAGTCGGAAAGAGTAGAACAACAAATGTGTTTGAGAAAACACGAACAGCAACATCCAGAGTTATTGGATGGTGTCAAGTTGACACAGAGGAAAGCACTTGATCTGATTAGATAGATTGAAACGTGCGGACTCTTCAAACCTCAAACGAGAGGATTTGAGACGCGAGCCGAGGAGGATGATGAATTTGGAGGCTGCATGGTGTCACTTCACTTATTCTGTTAGATATTGTCAATGATAAACTCCTGTCCTGCAGAGTGGGCTTCAAAACACATTTACTTCACCATCATTCACAGGCTGTCGACTGGGAATAAAACAACTGACAAAGCACTGCAAGATATTACTGGAGAACAAACTCTCAGCTGCACTTCGCACACATTATGAGAAAAATCCCAAAATAATTCTGTCATTATTTACCCATTTTGGACCAAATCTACACCCAAATGGACAAACCAAAATGTTGGGTTAAAAATTATTTAAAATTATAACCCAACCTCAATTTTCACTTTCAACTGTACATTTTTTAATTACATTTTTTAACCCAGCATTAGGGTTTTGTCCATATTTGACCCAAATTTGGGTTGAAACAACCCAGTATATTTTAGAGTGTATATGCTGTCCAGCTCAAGCGTGACAGTGTTCAGATTGACACCCGTTACTGGCCGCTGTGGTTTCCGGAAAGTGCTTGGACATAATGGAGATTACTCACTGAGTCTGGCCTGTTGGTGTCACACAGGAGATTGATAATAACTGCATGAAACCGTGTGGTAATGCACATAACTGCCGGATCGATTCCTTATATAATCATTACGTCATTTATGTTGATGTTCGTGCAGTCCTAAGAGATCCAGCTGAACAATTAGAATATAGAGAAGAGCAAGAGAAAGACACAGAAAGTGATCAGACGACATATTTGTGGGTTTCAAGTTTTAGTGTTTTAGTCTTTCCTGGGAAATTCAAGTTAGTCATTTGTTAGGAATGCAAGAATTTCACGGATTTTGCATTAATATTTCAGATCATTGATTTCAAATATGTGCAACAAATATACATAGGCCTATATTTTATTTAAGAAAAAGGGAATGTTATACAGATTGAAACACAAATACAGCATTAATTTAAATCCTAATAAGGTGAGTTTCTTTATTAACTGTCTGGATTACATTTTACATTAGAATGTGTATAACTATATGTTATATCTTATATATCATAAAGTAGAGTATTTATATATGGTTGTATTTGTTGTTGCACTGAATATAATTTAGAAAAACGTAAAAGAATTTTCATAAGATTATATATATATATATATATATATATATATATATATATATATATATATATATATATATATATATATATATATTATTATTATTATTATTATTATTATTATTATTTATGTTATTTATGCATTATTTTTCATGGCATTTAAGCAAATTTCTGCACTAATTATTTTTACTATGGTGCATCTGGCTTATATATATTTGTAATTTCCATTATTTTCAGATGATGATTCTCATAACATTCTCATGAAACTGTATGTATATATATGTATATGTATATGTATATGTATATATATATATATATATATATATGTATATATATATATATATATATATATATATATATATAAGTCAAAAACATATTTATTGCATCACAACTGCTATCACATTTTAAATATTTGGTACATTTAAAATAATGTATTGTGGTTTTTATTGCATTGCATTGTAGTAATGAGATTGAGAATTGAGATATTAGATAATTTTTATATATATATATATACACACACATATATGACATTAATGCAACTTGGCATTGCATGATATATTGTTACTTTTCACAGTGTGAAAAATCTGATCCTAAAATGCAAAAATGAAATTACATTTTCATTTGATTTTGAAGTGACTTACGACCTGAACATGTTCCTGCCAGGTTAGGTGCGATTTACCCAGTAGTGTGATGACAATCCACATCGAGGAGGTTTGCATCTGCAACAACCTGCAACAATGCATTAATAACCGGAGCCATTAATGCACAAACAGAGATCAGGATGACCCAGCTGCTGGAATTTAAATGAAAACACAGACTGCTATGCAATGCATCTCTGCTGGTGATGTGCTGAAAACCAGCCAGGAATAGAAGCAGCGCTGTGGCAAAGGTTAAGTACAGTGAGGAGATGGAGAGCTTTGCTAAACTCAGAGACTGCGTTGTGTGTGGTGGACACATGAGAGGACGGGGAAGCAATTATAGCCCGAAGATGTTTCTTGTTTCAATATATTCAGCGATTTATTAAATCCACCCACTAATATCTAAAAAAAAAAAACCTCTCTCTCTTTCTCTCTCCGCTTCCCGATGGAGTTGATGTAAGCAGATGTCTTACGATATGAGCATGGCTGCGGGCGCTGTTGGACCTGAACATGCCGATGTCGAACATGTGTTGTGTATACATAGAGTCTGTGCACAAAGACGGTTCAAGAGATGCACTTATGCGAGCTGTTGTGGGGAATATTCTCCGCTGCGAGCTACAAGTGTCAGAGTTACAGATGAGGAGAGAACAGACAATCAATGTGGTTTCTCTCCTTCATACTGTGTGTCTTTTGGTATAGGAAGATCATTCACGCTGAGAATGATGTTTTTTCCAGATGGCATGTAGTGTAAGAATAACTCAAAAATCTGTTGTCTTAGCGTGAGTCATTTAAATCAACTAAAATAATGAGCTGGGATCTTTGAGATTACTCTCTAAAAAATGCTGGGTTGTTTTAACCCAAATTTGGGTAAAATATGGACAAACCCAAATGCTGGGTTAAAAATGCAATTTAAACTAGGGCTGTCAAATGATTAATCACGATTAATCACATCCAAAAAAAAAGTTTGTGTTTACAAAATATATATGGGTGCACTGTGTATAATTATTTAGTGTGTATATATATATATATATATATATATATATATTATATATATATATATATATATAATACACACACATGCATATATATTTAAGAAAAAAAAATTATTTATATGTAATGTAAAATTTATATGTATGTAATATGTAATGTAAATTATACATAAATCTATATACAGTACTATAAACATGAAAATATTTCTTAAATATATACAAGCATGTGTGTGTATTTATATATATATATATATATATATATAAAATAATTATACACAGTGCACCCACATATATTATGTAAACACAAACTTTTATTTTGGATGCGATTAATCACGATTAATCATTTGACAGCCATAATTTAAACATTTAACCCAATGGCTGAGTTTGTCCATATTTGACCCAAAGATGGGTTAAAACAACCCAGCATTTTTAGAGTGTAACAGAATTATATTTTTATTTGACTTAATCTCAGTAGAATTGAACAAATGAATCTCCAGTTTTAACCAATCATCTAGTCACATGGCATTTATGCCTTATGTGATTGGCTAAAAACTGACAGATTCCAACACACAGTCTTGCGGCCAATGAGTTAACAACAAACTCACTAAGAAACACACTGTAAATACCAAAAGTAGCGCAGCTAATGTCTGAGAATATAAACTGCTTCTCACTTCAATAATAATAGAGTTTGAAATCTGCAGACTCACCATCATCACTACCTGTGTTACGGTATACTGTATGAAAGACCCCTAATCATAAGCGCTGCAAACAGGGAATGACCATTATAATTGCAATATCCTGACCGCAGTTTACAATTACGCTGCACATAAAGGTATGAAAGGACATTAACCCTGCTCATTAAAACCAGCCCTTGTTCAATACACATGAAGCTAATGAAGCCCTTTGTCATTATAAATCACTAAAGCTCTCGGGGTCTGGGACGTGTTCTTTGAACCTGAAATTGCAGTGTAAGGACATAAAACTGGCCCATGAGATGATCCCAGCAAAACCAACTGCTTTTAAAGCCACAAGCCGGATTTTCTCGTTTGTTCCTGGTCTTAAAGTTATAGTTCACCCAAAAAAATTAAAATCCTGTCATCATTTACTCCCCCTCACGTTGTTCCAAACCTGTATAAATTTATTCCAAAATGACTTGAAATACTATGAAATGAGCCTATTTGATGCCTAATTGACAATATCTTCTTTTGTGTTCAGCAGAAGAAAGAAACTCATTAGCTTTCACTCAGAAATGCTGAATTTTCAGCATCATTACCCCAGTCTTCAGTGACACATGATCCTTCAGAAATCATTCATGCGAATTTGCTACTCAAGATATATTTATATGTATTATCAGTGTTGAAACAGTTGTGCTGCTTCATATTTTTGTTGATATCGATAATGTGATGCTTTTTTTCCAAGAACTCTTTGAAGAACAGAATGGAAAGTTCAAAAGAACAGCATTTATTTTAAATATAAATCTTTTGTAACATTATAAATGTCACTTTTGATCAATTTAATGCATCCTTGCTAAATAAAAGCATTACCTTTACAATGCAAATGTTAAAATACATTGAACACTTAAGCAAGTAAAATTGTATTTTTGGTCTTGTTTATTTAACTGCAATTAGTTATATTAACATTAGGGGCCCTATTTTAACTATTTGAAATGCAAGCATCAAGCACGAAGCCCAAGTAACTTTGTGGGCGGGTCTTAGGCGCTGTTGTTATTTTACCGGCGGAATAATTGACTCTTGTGCCTGACGCAAGTTTAAAAGGGGTTGGTCTGAAGTAGCTTCATTATTCATAGGTGTGGTTTGGGCGTAATGTGAAATAAACCAATCAGAGCATCATCCAACATACCCTTTAAGAGCAGGAGCACATGTTGCATGGCAGATTGTTATTATTATGGCGAATTTATCAGGCACGCGCCAGGAGCGTTCACAGCCGAGGAGACCAACATTGATGAAAGACAGAAATGACATGGGGATGGGAGATTTTTTCTTAATTTTTTTTTCAGGTTCTTAACAGACAAACTAATTTGTCAGATGTCCTTATATACATGTGTCTTGCCACTATTGGGCAAACAGGTCTAATCCGTCATTCACTCTAAAAAAAAATGGTGCTAAATAGCACTAAAAGTGGTTCATTGGCTCGTAATCATAGGGGAACCATTTTAAGTGCCATATGGCACTTACCTTTTCATATGGTTCTATGTAGAACCATAAGAGGTTCCATAGAGCATGGTAACCATCCCAGAGAACCACTGAAGAACCGCTGAAGAACCAAACTGGGCTTAGTGGTGCTATATAGCACCATGACCACCGCAAAGAACCCCTGAAGAACCTTTTTTTTTTAGAGTGTTACCACAATTAGCCTGACAAATTTGGGTAAATGTGTAAGCTAGATTTTTTTATATCTTCATGGACACCACAATGATTTCCCTCATGTGTTAACACCCTAGGTCCTTGAGATGTTCTAACATGCCCTGACATTTGTGTGTTTTTTTTAATTGCTTATAAACATATTAATGGCACAGGTGAAATTACACTATATTTAGCACAAGCAGGGCTACCATAATATGTGAGCAACATGTATGTACATGTTTGTATTTTTAAGAGATATTGTTTATGCGTGGTTATTGAAAAAAAATAAAAATTATATTTTTCCTTGTTGCAATGTATGATTTGCAAAAATAAAACTGCTGCATCTGTGTTGATGAGAGAATCAAAGTGTATGCACGTTTACATTATGGCCAAACATGCGCACTTAAAATAGCATTATGCGCAACACACCACAGACTTTAGACTAGATTTTTTCTGGTCAGTGGCGAATGTTTGCACCGAAACACGCCTCCTTTTTACGCCGACCCGCCCAGGGAGCGCAAGTTTATTTCCTAGTTTATCGGTGTGCTTCTTTGGAGGGAAAAGCCCGCTTTGCGCGGGTGCAAAATAGAAATGATAAATGCGTTAGTGTACGAAGTCATTTGCGCCGGGTGCAAGATAGGGCCCCATGTGTTTAAACCTAAGAGATAGCACTAATATGAATGTCTTTCTACGCTCTCGGTAATTATATGGCATGATTTTCCAAGTAACACGTCAATATCTAGTTCTTAAAACAGTATAACATGCTAAAGCAACACTAAGGTCATGGGTTTGATTCCCATGAACGCTAAATAGTCACACTAAACGCTAAATAAATAAAATGCAGTTCGAGTGAGGAAAAGCTGCTGTTGCTTCCCTGTAGTCGAATCAATCTGAACTCCTACAGGTTTATGCAGAACCTTTGTTTCAATAAACTCCGAGTGCGAGTCTATTTCTCATGCGAATAGCTGGAGAGGAAGTTGTCAGAGACACACAGTGAATCACTGTCTTAGATAAACTGATAAACTCATTTTTATGTCAGTCATTTATAATATGCAAGTGAAACATCAAGCCACCAGTCCGAGTTACCGCTACACCACGATGATGATTCAACGATGGGACACGTTCCCACCTTAGGGGAAATGATGACCATTCATTCCCACTCATGGCCCTAGATGCCACTCAACCACCAAGAAACTCTCACATTCAGAGAAGTGAACTTCATTATGACTAAGTGTCACCAACTCTTCCCAAACCGCCCACAGAGAGATCCATAACCCTGCTGTGTTGATATGTGCTTGCTAACACTACAGTGAAGTCCAAAAGTCTGAAACCACTGATTTTTCATTGCAAATGATTTTCTCAGTTAAAAATGTAAGTAAAAAACATCCCTGAAGCTGATTTGAGATCTTCAGTGAAATTCGTGAAAAAGCACTTACATTATTGCAGTCCTAAATTAGACTCTTTTTACTCTTGTTTTACATTTCTTTAAGTGGTTTCAGACTTTTGGACTCAATTGTACATCATGCCATTTCGTATGAACAATTAAAAAGCCCAAATAAATCCTGTCGATTGAATGTACTGTAAATGCCAAGAATAGAAAGATGCACTTGCTTTACACACGACCAAATCTAATAGAAAATATTTAACAGGAAGTGCAATTCAAAAAGTCAAACGCAGGGCTTGACCATTAAGAGATGCATTTGTGAATTCTGGATAAATGGCGCTGTTAAATTAAACCAATTTGACTCACTTTGACTGCTGTCATTTGGTAATGGCATCGTATTTGAAATTGAATACCGCTCATGACAATTTGTCAGTTCTCAGGACAAAACAAGCATAAGAATGAACATGAGTCACAGGAATTAGATATAAACTGATGCTATTGCACTCTAAAAAATGCTGGGTTGTTTTAACCCAATTTTGGGTAAAATATGGCCATTGGGTTACATTTTAACCCAACATTTGGATCTGTCCATATTTTACCCAAAGTTGGGTTAAAACAACCCAGCATTTTTTTAGAGTGTGCAATGACATAAAATAAAACATAAGATGAAAAAAAGCCATATACAGTGATTTGATTTCTATAAAATTTCTCATATTAAACATGAAAAGGTGCACAGCATGCAAGTGCTGTTTATCTACACGCTAAACTATTAAATATAGAATTGTGAAAATGAATATGCAGTAAGTTACATTTTTAAAGTTTATTATATTGAATATTTAGGGCTATGGGCTGTCAATTAAATTGAATACAAATGATTTTATGATTAAACGAATTATATAAAAAAATAAAATATTAGATAAATGCAATAGTAGAGGTTTGTCTGACCATCAAAACAAGCTAATTCGTACCATCATTTTTTACGAATGTGATGGGAACACACTGCACCAAACAACGCAGAAGATATTTTTGAGAACAAGAACAGCCCATTAACTTTCAATTTATGGACAGAGAAAAACACATTTAAAGACATTTGAGCACATGTGTGTTAAATCCACCTCAAGGACAAACACAACTGAATTAATTTGTGTTGCACACAAGACCGCAGAACGATCAAAATAAACAATATATTGATTTCTAAAGCCACTTTTATCCATTCAATGCTTTCCCACAATAACATTTCGCCATTGTTTACTCATCCTCATGCTGTTCCAAACACTTTCTTTCCTCTGCAAAACAAAACAGAAGATATTCTGAAACGAACGAACGACATTGGACCCCACTGACTTTCATTGTAAAGACAAAATCACACTGAGATGTTGTTTAAGATATCTCCTTTGCATTCAAATGAAGAAAGAAAGTCATACAATTTTGGGAATCAAACTGTCGCTTTACATTTTGATCAGTGCTTTCCTGAGAAAATATTTTCAAATAATTGCGAGTACTTTGATTAATAAATCTGCATGTCATATTACTGTATATAGCCCAATTACATACAGAAAAAAATGCACTAAGAATATGCACTGAAATTTCCACCGATGTTATTTTATCTTCTCTTGTTCGTCCACAAGCTGCAATCTTACAAGCCCTGATCTGATTTGGGCAGCCCGTACTATAGCGCAGTACTTCACTGATTCACAGGACACTGCGTGTTTCTGTTCACACAAACACAACATCCCTTTCTAGCTAATCTTTGATTGGTTAAAACCCTGAATTCAGAACATCTCGTCGCCTGCGTTCTCGGATTAAACTTCAACACAACAAACCTGCAAAAAGCAGAAAAAGAAAACAGCATGCACACCAACACTACTTGGAAATACTTACCGTAGTTCATCTGTAGTTGGGAGTGTTCATGCTGTCAGAGGAATGAACGATTCTTTCTCTTTTAATATAAAAGGAGAAGGAAAAATGCAACTCTATCTGATCCCTCAACAGGCTCTGGAGCTTCTGGAGTGCTGGCGGCACATTTGATGATATGAGCAACAGGCTTCAGCTCCCTCCCTCTTTACACACACATCAACAGCTCTGACATCAGAGGTGGGATGTGCCATTATTGAAGAGCTTTTGAGAGATATCCATAGCAACCAACCACCGAAGGAAGGATCCCTTCTTTCCGAGCAGGAATTGCCAAGTGTCTTTGAACTGACTGGCACATATGCATCCCCTTCAGCAAGGAGTGATTTTCAGAGGATTTCATTGTGTCATTATCATTTAGATGGCTCTACATCAGCTCAACATGATGGAGAACTGCACAGTTTACAGCAGGCAATGGGAAAACATAAATGGCAAGTTTCTGTTGCTGAGATTTTTTCCCCCAATTTGAATAAAAAAGGACTAATAGTTGATTAATAGTCGATTAATCGTTAGTAGATGAGTAGTGATGAGTAGTTCATAGACGTCCAATATGGCTTATTATTTGAAACGTACACTACCGGTCAAAAATTTAAGATCGGTAAGATTTTTTATGTTTTTAAAAGAAGTCTCTTCTGCTCACCAAGGCTGCAATTTTTTTATAAAAAAATACACAAAAAATACAGTAATATTGTGAAATATTATGACAATTTAAAATGACTTTTTTATGTTAATATATATTAAAATGTAATTTATTCCTCTGGAAAAAAAGCTGAATTTTCAGTATCAATTTTCAAATCACTCTAATATGATGATTTTATGCTCCAAAAACATGTATGATTATTATCCATGTTGAAAACAGTTTTTTTTATTTTTATTTCAGGATTCTTTGATGAATAGAAAGTTCAAAGAACAGCATTTATTTAATTAGAATCTTTTCTAACATTATAAATGTCTTTACTGTAACTTTTGATCAATGTAACTCATCCTTGATGAATAGAAGTATTGATTTCTTATTTATTTCCCCCAAAAATAAAATACAAATTCTTACTGACCCCAAACTTTTTAAAGGGTAGTGTTTAATGTAACAAAAGCTTTCCATTTCAGATAAAAGCTGTTCTTTTGAACTTTCTATTCATCAAAGAATCCTGAAATAAAAATGTAAAAAACTGTTTTCAACATGGATAATAATCATACATGTTTTGGAGCATAAAATCATCATATTAGAGTGATTGTGAAGGATCATGTGACACTGAAGACTGGAGTAATGATGCTGAAAATTCAGCTTTTTTCAGAGGAATAAATTACATTTTAATATA
Organism: Hybognathus amarus; assembly: GCA_030378365.1. Taxonomy (NCBI): domain Eukaryota; kingdom Metazoa; phylum Chordata; class Actinopteri; order Cypriniformes; family Leuciscidae; genus Hybognathus; species Hybognathus amarus. Next base: position 209,969 of record JAQIUQ010007230.1, on the reverse strand, counting down.
TATTAACATAAAAAAGTCATTTAAATTGTCATAATATTTCACAATATTACTGTGTTTTTTGTGTATTTTTTATCAAACAAATTGCAGCCTTGGTGAGCAGAGAGACTTCTTTTAAAAACATAAAAATCTTACCGATCTCAAACTTTTGACCAATAGTGTAAGTATTTGCAAATTTACTTTGTCGCTTATTCTAATGTTCGCCTATATAAATGTGTGCTATTATTAGATGCAAATCGAAGTGTTTGTGTGAAGTGTGTATGCTAAAATATTAGCATGCTTACTGCATGACATGGAGGCGCTAGGAAAAGCAAGTAAATACTAATATTTAGAAGCTGCACAGTGTCATTCACACAAAACATTAAACACTAACATGGTAACATGTTAACATTTAAAAAATACAATAAGAATTAATTTAACAACATTTAATGTAACATAAAACCCTAAATGTACATAACAGATTAGAAAAAAAACCTAAGAAAATTAAGAAGAAATTTTGTGAATTGTTGGGAATTGTGGGAATGTCAATTTAATTTTTTTTACTGTAAATTATACAATGTCTTGTTCTTTTTCACTTCCAAAAACTGTAAAATTTAATGGTATTTTAGAGTAAAATTACATTAAATGTACCATTATATGGATATATCAGTTATTTACTGTATATAAGTAAGGAAACTTTCTGTTGACCAATTAAGTTTTTCACTGTAGCATTTTTACAGTGTTTTACCGATTACACTTTTTTTACACTATTTTATTTACACTTGTTCCTTTACCTTACTATACTAACCTTTACTCTGGAAAGTTATAGCCCTATATTTTACTTTGTCGCTATGATTATAAATTAAACAGCTTTTCAGCTCAAAAAGTATATATGTTTTAACTGAAGTGTTTTATAAGATGTTATGGGCTATTAAATGCTCGAATCTGATTGGTTGATGAACGTTCTAAGGTGTGCCATTATTTTCAGGCTAAAGTAGTTCCAGGCAGGTTTTGACCGCATTACAGTTTCAAATCACTTTTGAAATATATTTCAAAGGTCCTTACAGCCTACAACAGCAAAAGAACCAAAACCCACAACGACACTGACCAAGCAAATAATAGTAAACAATAGGATAAGAAATGATCAATTATTTCCATTTTTTTTTTAACACAAAATTATGTTTTTAATATGTACGGAAACGGAAAGCACATACTCTCCAACTCAAACGCACACACATGGGTTGTCAGGTTAACATCTTAAAAGCTACATGACATGAACGGCGCTGTTCTTGAAGCAGATAAACTTAGTTTTGCTAATTGAATCTCTCGGATAACTGCATTAGTCTTCTATAAGTGGCTGAAGCCTCCATTACTAGCTCTAAAATGACTTTTCAAATTAGCGACGGGGGTGTGGGATGAGATGCGATAAGAAATCAGTCCTACACACAAGAGCAAAAGGTCAAAAACCCTGACAAATGTCATACAACATCTGAACAATGTCTTGAGGTAACCATATGAATAATTGGCTCCAGTCTATTTTTGCTTTTATATGTATAAAAGAAAAATGATGCCAAAAATGTTGCTGATTAAGCTGACACAGTGAACAAAATGACATCATAATCTCTAAAATTACATAACTTGTTTTTTTAATGACTTTCCTTACCAGTCATTTTATTTAATAACTCTACCTTTCAAATACCTGTCAAATGTGTATTGTGCATTAAACCCCCAAATACAGTTTAATTGTAATATTTATATCAGTAAGTCTCAAGTGATATGTCAGTAAATATGTTAATGGCTTTGTATTATACACTGTAAAAATATATTATTGGTTTAACTTAAAAAAAGTTACCTGGTTGCCTTAAAATTTAATTTAAGTTCATTGAAATGAAAAAAATGAGTTAATATAATGAAGGATATTGATTTAATCATCAGAAACTCAAAATATTATGTTATCTGAACTAAGTAAATTATTTAAGTTGATTTGTCAAAAGTTGACCAAAAATATTTTTACAGTGTACTTAAATAAATGGATTTGAAATATAATTTGTTTTTTTACATCCAGCCATTGCCGCTGTGAAAAAAAGCAGAATAAACAAAAAAAAAAAAACTATTTTGTTTTACAACCCACAGCTTTGAGAGGATTTCCATTTAGAGTGTTAATATGTTAATATACAAAGCAACCCTAATGGCTCCTTTTAACCCATTTAATTTACAAAGAGTAGAGTATCTCACAAACCAGCTGTCAGGAGTTGATAGATGCTATTAAGCGTTTGTCATACACAGCAGAACATCTGACAAATCCTCTTAGAAGACCAAGAAGGGAAAAGAGTTTAAAAAACGGAACAATTATTGGAGATGTTCGATATGCTCGGACACGCATGAGCGAATATCCACAGGGCATTATATCTGAATGCCTGTGTTCAGCGGCCCTTATTTCCTATTGATCCACCTGTGTGGACCAGATACTCAGTGTGGCAGCCGACACCGGACTTTAAAAATCAGCAGCCACCAATTACTCTCAGATCATGGGTAATAAGTCTTATGGAGACAGTTCAAACAGCGTACGTAGCTTTTACAGCACATTTTTTAATGGATTTTTCTTTAGAAACAAATTAAATACACAATCTTTTTGCGTGGGTGGATGTTCGAAGTCTGATCATGTAGAACATGATCATAAATTGAAGTATTATTCATATCTGTTCCAAAAATGGTGTATTACACCAAAGTGTAATACAATACGAGGATTTTTGCAAAAAAAGTTGCTCAGGCAAGCTCTACTAATACATAATAACATCTCCTGAAGACGGAAAAGAGAAAAACGAATTCTTATTTCACAGCACCAAGGAGAATTGAATCAATACCGTAAGATGAATTATCCTTGTTCTAAATAATCAGAGACTTGTTCGGCTGCCTCGAGCCACCGGTGAGTGAAGGAACAGAAAATTGCTGAGACAGAGGCAATAATAGAGGTGACTGGTCAAGTCATTGTAAGCTATCATTGAGATGAACACCTCTGGGCTACTAATGCGTCACATGAGCCTTACAATAATGATATCACGGTTTATCAAAGAGAGCCGATCAAGGTTTACAGCAACTTCTGCAACTAAAAAGGAAATCTTTGTCATTTTCTCCACATTGCTCTAAACCCGTATGACTTTCTTCTGTCCCGTCTTGAGGGAAAATATAGAGAATAATCTAAAAAATATTAAATATTCAGTGAGCGCAGTTCTGTGGGCAAATATGCCATGTTAATGTCAGAGGTTAGAGGAGAATGACCAGAGTGGTTCAGCTGATAGAAAGATGATAGTAACTCATTACAACAGAGGTGCAGAAGAACATCTCTAAACACACCAAACCTTGAAGCAAAAGAACATCTCTGAACACACAACACACCAAACCTTGAAGCAGAAGAGCATCTCTGAACACGCAACACACCAAACCTTGAAGCAGAAGAACATCTCTGAACACACAACACACCAAACCTTGAAGCAGAAGAACATCTCTGAACACACAACACACCAAACCTTGAAGCAGAAGAACATCTCTGAACACACAACACACCAGACCTTGAAGCAGAAGAACATCTCTGAACACACAACACACCAAACCTTGAAGCAGAAGAACATCTCTGAACACACAACACACACCAAACCTTAAAGCAGAAGAGCATCTCTGAACACACAACACACCAAACCTTGAAGCAGAAGAGCATCTCTGAACACACAACACACCAAACCTTGAAGCAGAAGAACATCTCTGAACACACAACACACCAAACCTTGAAGCAGAACATCTCTGAACACACAACACACCAAACCTTGAAGCAGAAGAGCATCTCTTGAACACACCAAACCTTGAAGCAGAAGAACATCTCTGAACACACAACACACCAAACCTTGAAGCAGAAGAACATCTCTGAACACACAACACACCAAACCTTGAAGCAGAAGAGCATCTCTGAACACACCAAACCTTGAAGCAGAAGAACATCTCTGAACACACAACACACCAAACCTTGAAGCAGAAGAACATCTCTGAACACACAACACATCAAACCTTGAAGCAGAAGAACATCTCTGAACACACAACACACCAAACCTTGAAGCAGAAGAACATCTCTGAACACACAACACACCGAACCTTGAAGCAGAAGAGCATCTCTGAACACACAACACACCGAACCTTGAAGCAGAAGAGCATCTCTGAACACACAACACACCGAACCTTGAAGCAGAAGAACATCTCTGAACACACAACACACCAAACCTTGAAGCAGAAGAACATCTCTGAACACACAACACACCAAACCTTGAAGCAGAAGAACATCTCTGAACACACAACACACCAAACCTTGAAGCAGAAGAACATCTCTGAACACACAACACACCAAACCTTGAAGCAGAAGAACATCTCTGAACACAGAACACACCGAACCTTGAAGTAGAAGAGCATCTCTGAACACACAACACACCAAACCTTGAACCCACAACCTTCAGGGATACAAGTCTGACTCTATAACCATTAGGCCATGATGTCTGCCTCCTAAATATCACATATATTATGTTTCAATCAATCCCAATGTTTGATATTCTGTTCAGCGTGCGGGTTTGTTCAACGAAGAGAGAATCTCAGAGACAGACTCTCTGAAGTTAATCCATCTAAGGTAGTTGATATGCAGAGATGAAGTTGGCTTTGCTCTTCATCCCCGCTACTTGGGGAAAAATCAAGGTTGAAAGTCTCTTAGAGCTGAATTAAGGTTGAACTCTATTTGGCATCATTGCTACTGTTTTTCTTTCAGTCTTACACAAAAAGTTCCAATTCATCACGAGAAGACAATGTTTGGGCATCCTCAGACCTCAATATTGAACATCTTAAAGGAATAGTTCACTTTCGAAAAAAACTTGCTGATAATTTACTCACCCCATGTCATCCAAGATGTCCATGTCATTCTTTCTTCAGTCGAAAAGAAATTAAGGTTTTTGATGAAAACATTCCAGGATTTTTCTCCATATAATGGACTTCAGTGGGAACCAAACGGTTCAAGGTCCAAAAGACAGTTTCAGTGCAAACTGCAAACTGTCAGAAGGGCTTTAAATGATTCCAGATGATGAATAAGGGTCTTATAAAGCGAAACGATCGCTCATTTAATTAATAAATAACAAAGTTTAAGTTTTATAAGCTCAAATGGTCGCCTTGCTCTGTTTTGTGACAGCACGATCTCCTGGTTGAACTCATTCCTCAAAATGAACAAATCTTTTTCTGAGTCATTTGGTTCATTCAACGAAGTTGACTAGGAGGAAGCGGCTTGAACTCCTGTGCCAATCTGATCAGATATATAGGTCTACGTTTTGATTTCCAATGATTTTTCCACATTTTTCCACCTGGATGGGAGACCTCCTGAGAAAACCAGGTTGCTGCTGGAAGAGGTGTTAGTGAAGCCAGCAGGGGGCGCTCACCCTGTGGTCTGTGTTGGTCCTAATGCCCCAGTAAAGTGAATGAGACACAATCCTGTCAAAGAGCACCGTCCTTCACATGAGACGTTAAACCGAGGTCCTGACTCTCTGTGGTCATTAAAAATCCCAGGATGTCCTTTGGAAAAAGAGTAGGAGTGTAACCCCGGCATCCCTGCCAAATTTGCCATTGGCCTCTTCCCATCACGGCCTCCTAATCCTTCCCATATATAGCTACGGATTGGCTTCATCTCGGTCTCCTCTCCACCAATAAGTTCTGGCACACTATGGCTGCCGTCTCACAATCCAGATGGATGCTGCACATTGGTGGTGGTTGAAGAGATTCCCCCTTCCGTATGTTAAAGTGCTTTGAGTACCTAGAAAAGCTGCAACTGTTTGGCAACACTTTGCATTATTGCAGCGTTTAGGAGAGCTTAGTGGTTTTACATGGCTAATAAGAGACTATAGGATCGGTCTGGCCACACTATGCCTGTAGATTCATATCATTACAATGACATGGTGATCACAGAGTATGTTCAGGAATAAATATTGTCAGTTTTAGGAGGGCATTAGCATTTAGAATAGACATGAACAAAGACACTGAAATTTTGATTGACGTTGGCAAGTGTTTGGCTCAACAACAACTTTGATAATGCATGCTGATTCTAAAAGTCAAGAGCATTTGAAATGTGGAAAAGGTTAATAAATGATGATGCGCTAACACATCACAAGTGGTTTGCATCGCAAAGACTTGGCAAACTCTTGTGCAGCCTTGAACCGTACGCTCCAATCATAAAATGAGATCGAAAATGCCAAAGTCATTACAGGCACGTTGGAACCGAATGCATGATTTATCTGTTTATCACAGTCTCACCGTTCCCTCTCTTGAATACAGTTTTAATGACATGAATAGCAGGCGATATGGGCACACAAACAGCAGTGTCTCCATCCGCAGAGATCAGATTGGCATCTTAGAATGAAATATATCTGCCAGCTCCAGTGTCTCTCTCTGATATTGAGCATTAACATTCCTCTTCCAGACGGTCAACACAAATGACCTTTGTCGGCCAAAATTGTGTGGGGAAGCCAGAAGAGCCTGTAATCTAGTTATAGCATCACACCTCAATATCCTCCTCCTATTCATACCTTCTGTTGTAGATCAGGGGACAAATCCCAAGATTTAAAGGAATAGGTCACCATAACACAAAGACTGTAGCTGGTTGCTTTTGCACGCAATTACAAGAAATGGAGTTTCAACCTTCAAAAATGACTCAAAAGCATCATGAAAGCATCATAAATGACTTGCTTCCTGGAGACATGATCACATTTCAGTGAATAACTGTTCACTTTTCTTTTAATCCTCACATAAAAGTATCGTTTTAATAGCCTCAGAAGAACTGTAGTCTTGAAATGTTTCAGTTATATTGACTACTTCTATAGTTGAAACTTGAAAGCTCCAGTCTTTATGATATTCTGGTCTTTAGATAATACAGTACTTAGTTTCCTCTCTCAGTGGAAGTATGGGATTTTTATGTTTATATATTTATTTATTTTTGCCTGTTTTTATCATCTGCCAAGCGAAAATTCGCACAAAATAATCATCAAAATAATAGTCATCAACCCCCAGTGAAATTGCAGCAGGAAGGGCTAAACTGACGAGTAGTAACCTTGTCACTGACTGTGCTAATATTCAAACACTTTCATTGTTTAAGGCCTCATCTGCATATAAATTGAGGCATGTGTTTGATTATTATGTTGAGTTTGCAATCCCAGAAGGTGTATGAATGCTGTATGCATACATGTTAGTGGTCGAATACATGAATACATGTTATTAGTGCTCTGGATCTCAAACAGACCTTTAATTCATTCCAAATCAAACTGTCTGTCTACCAACATGTATTCATTGTAATTGTAGATGTGCATTAGGCATACTACGATGAATCCCATGTCTAGTCAAACAGAACAGATTGGTGTTGGAACCCAAAGACCAAAACTCATTAAAATTGAATTTGAGGATCGGAAAAACTGGCATTGCAGATTTTCTAATTCCTAGAACAGCTGCCAGCGTATGACCATCATCTACTTTGCAAGTTAAAATTGTTTTACATGCAAACAATTGCATGTTTGAAATTTGAGGATGAAAACTCAAGTGAGAATAAAAAGCAAAAAAAGTTAAAAAAAAAAACAAGTGCATAATCAACCTTAACCAGAGAGACTTGCTCTCGGTCTTCCAGTATGATTAGTTTATCTTAAAAACAGTCAGAATTTTGGTTTGCCATTCAATTTCTATCCTGTATTCAACAGACCCAAGTTCTAGTGTGAATCATTAGCAATCCAAAAACATGGCCTGTATCAATTTCCAGGGCCTGACACTTCGATTCGTCATATACAAGCCTATTACACTTGTGTTCATATTACAATCATCATGAAATACTTCAGTGGCACTCCAGTAGCAAGCTGCATTAGTTGGTGTTTTCTACAGGGTCATTTCCAGCAGTGCTAATGGATGTGGTTGCAAAAAGCCATTGTGTAGCGTTACTTTAAGGTGAATCTGCATGTTATTCAGACACTTTGCTTGTTTCAGAAGCCGTACTATTCTCATAATATTCTGGCCATATTGTGTAATTCAGCTGAGGGTTCCCGTGTGGTCACACATTAACCCCAGAGAGACATGAGCTGCTAAAAGCTTTAAGCAACAGTGTGCCAAGAAAACTCAGACAGTGCATGTTGGTCAACAGAAACAAGGGTCTATTAGGCATGCCACAATGTTAATTTTTGTTCTGTCAATCTAATAGAGGGTATGCGTCAGCATATATGACACAGACTCTAATTCAGTCTAACTCAGAACAGTACGCATTATAAAAATGCTAGAACCCAAAGGGTTGAGGTTGGCCTGGTTTGCATCATTCAATAAGCCCTTCAATAATGCAGGTAATTTGATGATGTTATTGAATCAGTCAAATCGGGCCTTAGGTAGCTTGCTAATAAAACAAACAGGAACTGGAATTATTAAAGGGATACTTCAGGATTTAGCATTAAGCTTTGTATTAGTAGAAACCCTGTAGAATTTTCAAATTACCGTGCTTTCCACCCTCATATCCCCATGAAACGAGCAATTTATGTGTTGTTTGTCTGGAAAAAATCCTTAAATGACGCAAAAAATCGTCATTTTGCTTCTTCAGAGGATTTTTTTGTCCAGAGGCTAAAGACTACAGTCAGTAGTAGGGTCTGTCCCGCATGTTCTCAACCCACCCATAGAGGGCGATCTCACTCACAGAATGAACACATAGTGTCAGCCATCTTTGTTTGGAAGCTAAGCTAGCAGGCTCTTGTTCTGTGGAGAAAGCTGAGTAGTAGAGGTTACCATCTTCTTTTTCCTGGACATGTCCGGCCGTCGATGTCCGGGATTCAGCTTTTGCTCCCGGACATTGTCCCGACAGATTCCGACATTGTTCGGCGATCTCAAACAGCATTTTAGTAGACTTATCACGGAGTCTCACTAGTAGCCTAGACTTGTTGTTTAATGACTACGCTCTGTTACCGGTAGGCGTGGCCTCCTATGGGCAGCGAAGCAAGTGCATTCTGGGAGTTGTTGTCTTTCATCAACATAAGCCAAAAATACATTTTCTAGCTTTTCTCAGTCTAGAAAGCTCCAAATGCAGAAATAATTTCACATTTCTTCTACATAAATGACCCATTTAAATACACATTAAGTATCCCTTTAACCACATTGAAAATCAAACTATATCCACATCAGGAAATTGGTCTTCAGAATCCAAAAACCAAAACAAAGGTAAGCAATTTGGGTAGGAATACAAAATACTGTTAAAGAGCACTTATCCAACAAATTGTCATCTAACTTGACACTTTTGACCATGCTTCAACATCTGATGCTTTAGGCACCCTTTAGAGTCAGTTAGATGACGCTTTTTTTTTGCAGTGCAAAGGCATCTCTTACATTTGCCATTCCTAAAACATGTGCACTGAACACAAGGTCCTGGCTCTCTTTAAAGAATGCACCCATTTCAATATTTACTTGGTGATGGCTTAAAGTCAAAGCCATGTTTAAATGTGTCCTCTGAAAGCAGTCGAGGGAGAGTTGACTGAGTATAAATATTAATGTTAGCAGTAGAGATTCAAGCCTGGCTGTGTCAAGTTGGAGATTAGAGTGACCTATGTCTTTAGAAGTACAGTGGATTGGAAATAAAGCATCCTTGTGAGTTTCTGGTTGCATCCCTATTTACACAACTCAACTAAGTATGTACTTCAGGAGTACACGGGCAATTTTGACCTTTTAAAAAACTTTCAATATTTATTTGCCACAATCTAAAATTACAATGGTGGACTAGAACATAAATTGTATAAAATTAAAATGTTGATTAAACTTACAGCAACGACTGTACATGCATACCTTTGTGTATCAAAATACTAAGTAATACATGCAAATTCTTACAGGGAAATGCAAGTTTTTTTTTCAACTGTACACTAAAAAAACAAAACTAAAAGAGCGAACAGAACACAATTGCAGCTAGGGAAAAGCATACGTCAATTTCACGTTTTTATCTAAAATCTATGGCAATCTATGGAAATCTATGGCAATCGACGTTCTAAGGCTATGTTAACATGACAGCAATATACTAAAAATGGACAAGTTTATCCTGTGCATTTTTCACGGACAGACGACAACGTTACTGTTAAAACGATCCCAGTAGTTGGCGATGTCTCTTTGTAAAGAAACACAACATGCATATAGACTGAACACGTATATGCATGTGCATGATGTCACCATTTTCATAAATTCACGTTTTTGTAGACGACAACGGTATTGTTTCCAAAAACTTTGAAACCCGTATTCAGGCCAACAAAACGGTCAATGATCCAGACGGCATGCATGTATAAAGCGATAAGAAGCGCATCATGTTGGCTATCTCTGCATATAATAATCTGATAATAATATCTGTCACCGGAGCTTCGTAAATGGCCTTTCTCAATTCAGAGACTCATGATAGACTCGGATCACATCCTGCGAGACCCTAATGAAAGCCATGCCTGTGACGGAAGGACTAATGGCGTCATTATTAGAGTCAAGTTCCCTCCGCTGGCCATTATTTCAGCATGCTGGGGAATGTCAGCGCAGATATGAGGACGAGGTTCTCCACTTCCCCGGCAGATGAAGAGCCAATCCATCCAGAGCACTACCAATAAACCCTGTGCCTCACCTCTTATTACCAACACGTAAAGTGCGAACCGTTTTTGCACTTCGACCCCCTCACAAACAGACAGAGCGTTTAGAGCGGCATGAACCTGGCCTCGGTGGTATTCCATGGCAGAAACACAGAATGGAAGAAAACTCAATTTGCACGTCAGGATGATTGCATGCTGCAGTCGGCAGCCATTTGCGGACTGGCCTCTTAAACCGCATACAACCCAATGCATCAGTGCCCTTGTGAACCCTGCATGATGTTGCCGCTTGTCGATGTACGTGACGAATAACAATATCGTATGTTAGCTAAAACAATGGTCTGACCAGTTGCCTGGTCTGATGAGTCTCGATTTCTGTTGAAACATTCAGATGGTAGAGTCAGAATTTGGCGTAAACAGAATGAGAACATGGATCCATCATGCCTTGTTACCACTGTGCAGGCTGTTGGTGGTGGTTTAATGGTGTGCGGGATGTTTCATGGCACACTTTAGGCCCCTTAGTGCCAATTGGGCATCGTCTTAAATGCCACGGCCTACCTAAGCATTGTTTCGGACCATGTCCATCCCTTTATGGCCACCATGTACCCATCTCTGATGGCTACTTCAGCAGGATAATGCACCATGTCACAAAGCTCGAACCCAACAGTGCCCTGTATGTGCATCCCACAAATCTCCATCAACTGCAAGATGCTATCCTATCAATATGGGCCAACATTTCTAAAGAATGCTTTCAGCACCTTGTTGAATCAATGCCACATAGAATTAATGCAGTTCTGAAGGTGAAAGGGGGTCAAACAAAGTATTAGTATGGTCTTCCTAATAATCCTTAATAATGTAAATCAAGGATGTAAATCATTAAATGTATCAAGGATTGATTTATCAATTGAAAATTAAATGAATCAATTGTTTTAATAAGAGTTATAAATGCTTAAAATGTGTAAAATATTCATAATCAACAATCAGAATGTAGGTCCAAACTTTCAGACTGGTAGTATAGCAATCTTTCTGAGAAGAAAACTGCATTTATTCTGCATACAATGTAAGTATTCTGTATTTCCATGTCCATGAGTGCATTGCATTGTATGGCACCATGTTCTATTATTGATCTACTGTAGGAACGCTTAGTTGAATGATATGTCTCCATTCTTGCAGAGAAAACATCTGAATGAAGACAAAAGCTTGTCTCCCGTGTACCTTTAAATGTGTTTGTAAAGGTCATGATTGTGCCTGAAATGTAATTTTGCTGTATTTTACTCTAATGGGGACACCAAACACATTAAGTTTCCTCAGAACCTCATAATTCAGAAGAATATCTCCAGAAGATGCCAATGACCTTCTTCCACATGCATTTCACTATTTCTGTCTTGTTTTGTCTGGTGTCAGAAGCACAGAATTCCCAAGCACTGCCAGCAAAGATACTTAAAAGTTTCTGTCGACAAAGTTATGCCACTGCTGTTTGAATTGCTGAAGCAGAGAAGGTGTTATATTCAGAGCGGATTTTAACAGAACAAAATGGTGTGTCAAACTCAATTAGCGCTTGGAGGATTGAGAGATCACAGATTGGAGGGTCATAATTATAACCTGCTCTTGGCTGGCAGTTTTTCTTTTCAACGAGATTGATCTGCATAATTGCAGAAAGAAGTCAGGAGGCAGTATGTGTGACAGGATGTTTTTGGAGGTTCTCAGAAGACAAATAAAAGGCTCCTACAGGGTTTCTGGTCTGACGGATCTGATGATATGAATGACGGGTTTGATAGCCCACCTCACACGGTCACGAAAGATAGCTGGATTTAAAAAAAAAGACTAGATGACTCACTTAAATGAAACAGTATATGAAAAGCTTCACAGCATTGTGTTTTAGTTTACTGCTATTGAACCACATTTTAATTAAAGTCTCCCATTTTATAGCAAGTACTTTACTTAAAGAGGCCATGTTTTATTTTTTCAAGGGTTCTTGCACCAACACATGTTTTAATTTAGCTAGATTTTAATTCTTCTCTCAAATTCTTAAAATTATTGAACTTGGAATATTTACTTAAAAAGTAAAAGAGCCACATTTTCCTTCCAACTTGGAAACCTGTGCAAAAAAGTCTAAAACAAGAACTTCAATTTTGCCGATATGTGGGTGTATGAAGTCACACGAACATGGTGGCACCTAAAGATGTAAATTATTACATTGGGGTCATTTTCATTATCCATGATTCTTTAGGGTCTCTGTGTAAAGTTTGCAACATACTTTGGTTAAAATTACTCAATGGTTATGTAAACAACACCCTTTTTACCTCCTCAAAAACAACTCCCCAGCTTCCGTACTTCCATGGGGGATTGTCGAAAAATATACAAGTCCTGCCATGGCAATCTGCCTTGCAAACAATTGTAAATATACAAATGGCTGAGGGAAGAGATATGCTAATATAGGGAAATATGCAAATACGGGACAGTCTGTCAGTGGTCATGCGGCGAGAAGCATCAAGCAAAATCCAAACGGCTTGATTATTATGGAAGCTTGTTTCAGTCACAGATTGAAAAATAAAAAAGGTAATTGCGACTTTTCATCTCGCGATTCTGACTTCTATTTCTCAGAATTGCGAGATATGAAGTCAGAATTACGTGATATAAAGTCTCAATTGCGTGTTATAATTTCAGAATTGCGAGATATAAAGTCAGAATGGCGTGATATAAAGTCGCAATTGCAGTTATAAAGTCAGAATTGTGATATGTATAAAGTAAGAATTGCGAGATATAAAGTCAGAAATGCATGATATAAAGTCAGAATTGTGAGATTTAAACTATTCTGAGTGGGAAAAAGGTTAGTCTTTTTTCCCCTTAAAATTGGCCTGATAACTCGCAATTGCGAGTTTATATCTCACAATTCTGAGAAAAGATGTCAGAATTTTTACATATAAACTCGAAATTATGTGTCAGAATTGTGAGACAAAAAGTCGCAGTTCTATCTTTTTTCTCAGAATTGTGACTTTAAATCACGCAAATCTGAACTTCATATCACGCAATTCTGATTGTACATCTCGCAATTCTGACTTCATCTCGCAATTTTAAGATAAAAAGTCGGAATTACTATTTTTTATTTATTTTTATTCAGTGGTGGCAACAAGCTTCCATAGATTATTGAGAATGTTTAGGCTTATTGAGGATGAAAAAAAGAGTGAATTACTTTTTTCACTGTGGTTGAGTCCACACACTTCAAAGACACATTTCAATGCAAACACCATATCGAAGTTAATTTTGCATCCCTTTAAACTCAAATATGAAAGACAAATCCTTTTTTAATGCTTTATTAATCCTAACTGGCTTGCAGAGGAAAACCCAGAACTGCACAGAAGAAACAGAAGAGCTAATCTTGTTTTCCACCCCGACTTGTTAATTGTGTTATTACTGTGGATGGGTGGACGCTGTCTTCCTCTTCATCTCTGGAGACATGACTGCAAATTGACCCTGCTACTCTGTTCCTCACAGCTAGTATACTAATATTAGCAAACTGTTATGCTGATAGCACCCTGCCTCCACAAAGCCCACTATAAGTTATCAAATACCAGCACTGATGTAGCAGTCTTGTTCTTTCAGGAGACAAATGCAATTTAAAGGATCCATTATTGAAATTTGAACATTGTGTTCAAGTGTAAGTAGATTAAAGGGGACCTATTATACAAAATTCACTTTTACATTGTTATTGAACTTAATTATGTGTCCACAGTGATGTGTACACAACCACACTATTGTCCTAAAAATCCACCCGTATTTTCCCCGTTAATCACAGTGTCTCAAAATGCTATACATTGTGATGACCCCGCCCACAATTAGCTTATCCTATTAGCTTAGCTATGTCACTTAAGTGTAAACGTGAGTTGCAAAGGCTCCCCCTCTTCTGGAAAACAATGTTACCGGCAATGTTACTAGGGCCCCGGTTACACGATGGGAAAACGCAGATATTTCTCTGCGTTTCGCCCTCTCATTTACACAAAAATGCAATTTTTATCACTGAAAACGATTATTTCTATAAACTCCGACCAAAGTGGAGATATTTGAAAGGTTAGGTTTAGGTTCTCTCTTGTCGATTCCAGGATTCTGATTGGCTTGCATGGCTTTATCCTTAACCCCTACACTGCCGCCAATAGGTTTGGCATAGTTATGATGGCGCTTGACGGCATATTTATGCGGGTGTGTAAACGATGTTATTTTTTAAAACGAGAGGGGGAAATATTCGTTTTGCTAAATACCCGGCTTTGTGTAAACGTGGCCTAGGTCTCCAACCCAGCATCGATGCCGGTATCAATCCCGGGTCGTGTTTGCGTTCACACAGAAGGGGTTCTGGCAATTTCCCGGGATCAACGCGCAGTGTGAAATGAGCTTTAGACATCACAGAATACAAACTTTATTATTGAAAAGTCCAGTTTATTTAAAAAAAAAAAGAGCTGCAGGACAATAAATCAATTGCAAGGTCTGTTTACTGGAGGCTCAGAGATTAAATAACGACACACATTTCACATTTGTGATGAACACATATGTGTTTTGGCCTCAGTAGTGGCATAGGGCAGACTCAGGTGTAGAACAACATTCCCAGATCGCTCATGACCCCTGAGAGGGCTTTTAAACATTTTCATCCAGGTGATGTCTGATCCCAAGGTCGTGACCCTTTCCTACCAACAGCGGGGTGCATCTCACCTTTTGAAGCGGGCTGTATGCACACGGCACAGAGGGATTTAAAGACTTTGTTCTCCAGTGAAGCGGGATAATGGGCTCTGACCGACAGAGCAGCCTTTGAAAGATGCTGAGGTGAAAGAAAACCCCTGAAGAGGCTGCTGTGACGTGAAGGTGAAGGAGACAATGCGAGAGAGTGTGTGATTCTGCTACCTGGAGTGAGCCTCTCATCAGTGTGGCTGATTGCGACGCCAGTGAACGTGCTCTGATTGAGTGTGTGACAAGGACTCCGGCAGTGTAAGAACATTCGCTGTATGCAATGACAAAATTTGATGTCACGAACAAACATGTTTTGATATGTGCCACTGCTCAGATTTTAAGGTTTTAATCAAATAAAAGTGGAAAAACGCCAATCGTGATCTTGTATGACATACACAATGGGGGTCCTATTAAAGGGATAGTTCACCCAAAAATGAAAATCCTGTCAGTAATTACTACCCCTCATGTTGTTCCAACCCCGTAAGACCTTCGTTCATCTTCGGAACACCAATTAAGATATTTTTGATGAAATCTGAGAGCTGGATCACACACATACTAGTCCATAGGCTTCTTGAGGGATTGAAACTTGCCGGCCTCGAAAAGCTATAAAAGACATCGTTAAAATAGTCTGAGTGACTACAGTGGCTCTATCTTAAGTTTCATCAGAGCGACGAGAACACTTTTTGTGCGCAAAAAAACAAAACAGAAAAATGACTTTTTCAACTATTCATAAACTTCATTTACTCAAGATTGTTTCTCGACTTTTTTCTCGATATTTAATCAATTTATTCTCAAGATTGTATTTAGACTTTTTTTTCTCGAAATTTAACAAGTTTTTTCTCGACAAACGACTTTATTCTCTATATATACTGAGTTTATTCTCTAGATTGTATTTCGACTTTATTCTTGAATATTTAATGAGTTTATTCTCAAGATTGTATTTGGACTTTTTTTCGATATTTAATGAGTTTATTCTCAAGATTGTATTTAAACTTTTTTTCCTTCGAAATTTAGCGAGTTTTTCTCGAAACACAATGACTTTATTCTCGATATTTAAGGAGTTTATCCTTTAGATTGTATTTGGACTTTTTTCTCATATATTAATGAGTTTATTCTCAAGATTGTATTTCAACTCTTTTTTCTCGAAATTTAACGTGTTTTTCTCGAAACACAATGACTTTATTCTCGATATTTAACGAGTTTATTCTCAAGATAGTATTTCGACTTTTTTCTCCAAATTTAATGAGTTTATTCTCTAAGATTGTATTTCGAGTTTTTTCTCAAAATTTAACGTTTTTTTTTCTTCGAAACACAACGACTTTATTCTCGATATTTAATGAGTTTATTCTCAAGAATGTATTTAGTCTTTTTTCTCTATATATATTTGAGTTTATTCTCAAGGTTGTATTTCAACTTTTTTCTCGATATTTAATGAGTTTATTCTCAAGATTGCTGGAAGATCGCGGTGGAAACCCAGACTAGCTTGAATATTCAAAAACCTTATTTTTCACATATTTTGTTGCAGCACCATATTTTGCATATTTTATTTCTTCCCAGTCTGTTAAACATACATATATGGATGTGAGGCGGCGCAACGCGTCGACGACAAATCCCTGATTGGTCGGCTGGACCTGTGTGTTGTGATTGTTCAACCACTTCAAGTGTGTCTTGGAAATGTCCCGCCCTTACAAAACCGTGAATTTCAACACACTATACTAACTCAACCAGGCCTCATCCCTTTATTTTACTTGTGTATATGAGCGGGAATTATTTAAGTGAGGAATATTGTGACGTGTTTGTTCCCGGAAGAAAACTCACGACTACAATGGAGGCGTTTCAGGGAGTTTAGGAACAGAGTAATTCCCGCTGGAGGGACTTTGTGCTTTGTAACTTTGCCGACCTTTTTCATGCTCAAACAGCAACGTTACACACTAAAGAAAGTTGAAAATGTACAATAAAACAAATAAAAAAAAACATAACAAAACCATAAAAGGCTTGTCACGCGACATGTTTTTGCATTTTTCTATCATAAGTCAAAGTTCATGTGTACATGTGATCTGCACTCCAATTAGTTGTTGCTGCTTATTTACATAAAGTTGAATTCCGCTCACCTTTGGTGCATTGCCAACAGTTTCTGTTGCTCAAGTGTGTATCAAAACACCCTTGAATGCACTGACACACTGTGCAAATGTACATGCAATATTATTGCATGCAGAAAAACAAAGATTTATTAGCCATCATGGACTAATCATGACGGCTGGACTAATCATGGTGTGTGAGTCATTTATGTCATTAAAGGGCAAGGATTTAGGGATTATAATGAATTGATCAAAACAACCATTATGATTTACTATATAATTAACAACAAGACAATATCATTACTTAGAATTGTAATTCCACTGATGCTCTAGTTGTAATGAATAAATGTTATTGGCTTGTGACTCACCGAGTTTGTATTGAATTCCCAAGAAATCCAAGGCAAACAAAGTCCCCCCCTCTGAAATGAGCTAAAACAGACACCGGATTTGCAATGCAAATTAAATTTCACCGCACGAGTTTCAATTAATGGAGTTACAATGACAAAGGATTGTAATTTCAGTAGAGGCACCTGCATAATTTGCTGTGCGGCTTTGAAAGGATACATAACTGTCAAATTAAGGAAGACGAGTAATGATCATGTTCAGATATACTGTATTTTTACATATTGGGAAGGTTTTGTGAAAAGTCCATACTAAATTTCCTCTCCTACACTAACTGAAACAAAAAAACATTTAGAGATGATCAATAATATGATCATTTTAGAAGATGTCTTCACTGTAAAAAAAGTGAAAATGTCCTTAACCTCAATGTAGTCAGATTCATTTGATCGTATTAGTGTATTAGGTTTTGAAAATAAATAAATAAATAAATTAGAACTGTTATACAAAATAAATATTAAAAGTTCTTTAATTTTTTTTAAAATAAATATTTGTATTCATTTTCGGAGATTTGAGCAAATGAGCTTTTTCTGAGTCTCTTTTCACATATTAAGCTACTATTAAAAAGGCAAGTTTAGTGTTACATGAGGAAAAGACAATGCAGAAAAACAAAGTCTATCCATGCTTGTTCGGCTTTTGAGAAAAAAAATACATTTTGTTTTAAGTTTAAAGCTGTTTCTATGGATACAGCATTGTTGCTATGTGACAGTGAGGGTAGAAAACATGTGGCATGTGTAAGGTTCACTCTAGAACAATGTACCCATGCCTATAATCTCTATTCTGTGTGATTATATAGAAAAATCCTGTCAATCACACACTCCTTGAGCAGACACATTCCACAATCACCTCAAATCTATACAGGAAACAAGAGAAAACTATTGAGACATTGAGAGATTTTAAATGTTGTTTTGCCAGTCATGAAATTAATAAAGATAAACCGGTTTGGTGCAAGAACTAAATGTTTTCATTGGAAAACAGCAATTCTTTGAGAATAACATGCCATTTTTGTCAATACATTCAGTTAAAAGCAAGGAAATATTTGTATTTATTATTTAATGTTAAGTTTTCAATTTAAAAATATTTAAATATTTTATTGTTTTATATTTTAAGTATGTATTATTTCATGTACTGTTTGTAATTTATTTAAATGTATTTATTTATTATTTACTGTAATTTGTAATTTTTCAAAAATACTTTATTGTATTATATTTCATTTATTTATTATTTAATGTAAAGTTTTAATTTATTTAAAATGTATTTAATTTGTGTCATTTGTTTAAATATTATTATTCTAATTTTTGTAATTTATTTAAACGTTTTATTGTATTCTATTTTATTTTGTTTATTATTTATTGTAATGTTAGTAATTGTATTGTATTTTATTTTTATCCTTTAATTTGTAGCTTTATATATATATATATATATATATATATATATATATATATATATATATATATAATCTTACACAACATACATATCTATAATTTATATTTATATTAAAATAAACTATTTCACTATTTATCATACCATATACAAAATTATGAGCTGCTGTTAAGGAATGTTTTTGCATATTTTTAAAAGCATAAATAAGAACAAAGTAATTATACCATTATCACAATCAATAAAGGGACACTGATATGGCAGTCAGCGTATCAGTTATGACACTGTGCACAAATTCTGTTACATTAGAATTAGAATATGTTCATTAGAGTTCTAATAAGTAGTTATTAGATCAAATCAGCCTGAAATACGAGATTAATTAGTTTAGAAGCTCTATAGCACTAATTCATAAATACGGCTGTTTTTATGGAGAAACCTGAAGTAAAAAAAAATAATAAATAAAATAAAAAATAATTAATTAACCCTTACGTTTCCAGATATTCTTATAGATAAACACGGTCACATCCGAATGACTACATCACCATCCTTCCACTATTGTAAGTCACTCTGGATAAAAGTGTTCGGTAAATGCATGAATGTCAAAGTAAATCAGGGCCACTGCATGCGGTTCACAAGCAGTCTGCACTGATCACTCCAAGACAAACAGAACAAAATGGAGCGAACAGGAGGAATTATTTTGATTATTTGCTGCAGAAAGTCTCTCATCCCCGTCAGTCTCGGCACAAACTCCATCCAGAATACCAAGTAGCTCAGATCCAATTTTAATTCACTCATGCACTCCATTTGAGCCAGCTAAACAACCATTTTTTTTTCGTCGTTCAGGCTCGATTAAGGCTATTTTCTCTATCCAGAATTCTCCTTTAAATTAGGGTCTTGAGATCCACACCATGATCATTACAGCACATAAAAAGACTATGCAACGTGACCTGTCAAAACACACGTCTCTGTAAGACCACGCCATTAAGAGAATCCATGTCAACCCCTGCTGTAACAGGCTGAAATCGCAGGCTTTGGCCATTTATTTGTGGTGATGGACAGCTCTATGGAGACCAAACTACCAAAGACGGTTCAAACAAATGGAAACAGCTTGAAGCTCGTAATTAAAAGTTGATGGTTTTTGAGTTTTTGTACTTTTTGAGATAATAACAAGGCTTTGCAGGAAAAATACACATCTTGAATGGACTGTATAAATCTAAATACAGCATCTGTTCCAAAATCTAATGTGCTTCCTTCCTATAGACAGCCTTTTAACACACTCACAAAGTAAAGGCTAACGCAAAAAGATAACGCTAACTTGTAAGATACCTTAATCTCAACTATTCAAGCATTTGCATGTACCCTTTAGACGTGCAACACACACCAAAGCTTAGTAGTTTTTTAGTCCAGCCTTTGACGGCTTGGCTGCTAGGACAGATGAGATACTCTCTTCGTTCTAATAAAGTCGGCATCACAAACAATAAGGCCACTAAGAGTCAGGCCTGACTGACTGAACTCATTAAAATGAGAAGAAAGGTCACAGCACATAGGAGCATTGAAGATGTGATGGACATCCAGTGACTGTCCATCTTCATGAAAAACCCACAATGATGTGACATGGACATCATGCCATTACTCTTACCGATGAGATGCACTACCGCCCCTCAAAGAGAGAAGCTGTCCATGATCATGCTCCACACATTATTTATAGACTATTTGTGTGTGCTAATGCTGCTAATTTTAATCATTTCTTCCCTGGAACATGATAAAGATGGAAAATAACCATGATAATATAAAGACATGCAATAATAAGAATTCGATTAATAAGCTCCTTTGTCGGATTATTAGTGGAAATTTCCTTGGGTTGTTTATTATGCTAATGGAGGTCATTCAACTCTTTATAAACAGTAAAGCAGAACTTCCCAAACTTCTCATCAATTTCCCTTCTCTCAAAGCCATGCTTTTTTTCTTATTAGAGCATTATGACTATGCGCTGTTGGAGGGACAGCTGATTGCTTGAAATGATTTGGGATGCCACTAATTACACACATTAAAAGGCCGTGTTTAAAACAAACAGATAAGAGCCTGTATAATTAAGCTTCCCACTCACTTCACTTTAATGTCTGCATGTGTGTGTGTGTCAGAGAGACCCTATGAATGCAATGGATGACATTTTGAACAGTGGGAAAACATGTGATTTGCACTTGGCAGATCCGTCAGTGTGCAGCTGTATGATTCGCTGATGCACGTGCCGAATAGGGATCTCGAAGGAATGTTTGCGATGACGCCAGAGCAGAACAACAAGAGATGAAGCCAACATAGTCATTATCGCTAATGAAAACTATTGTGTACAACTAGTGAAAGAATTGCAAAAGAATAAAAATGGCAATGCAACGAAATGACGAAAATCTAAAATCTATAAACACTTACAGTAGGCCGTGCGTCCACCAAAGCGTTTTTTCCGCGCGCCTGGCGTATGTTTTCAATGGGAGCGCCGCGTTTCTTAAACGCCATGATTGGGCGTAACGCGTTTTTTTACTGGTCGCCGAGCGTTAAAAAATGTTCAACTTTGGATAAATCGCAGCCCTCATCAAAGTCCCTTTTTACCCAGCCGTCCAATCACAGTGGAGGAGGGGCGGGACTAATACCACACCGACCAACTGTTTTTACAGGCAGCAGAGCAAACCGAACAAAATGGATGAAAAATATATTTCATATGAAAAACGGCCTAAAGGCCTGTTCACACCGGGACGAATTTCACAGCGCGTTCTCATGACGTTTTAATGCCTCGTAACTAAACAAAGGGCGCCAATGTGAGTGTTCACACCGACGTGTAAAACGCATCACGTAGAAGCGTTAATTTTTTCAAAATGCCTCAGGTTCGTATTTTTTAGTTTGACGCGCCACGTGAAAACTATCTGATCCAATGAGATTGGCCCTTTTTGCTCAGGTGTCAGCTTCTGAAGTTACAGTAAAACACAACTTGGGGGCGCTGGACACAAAACGGTCTTGCAGAGACACACATATGAAATGGCGGAGAAGATATACGGCAAGTAGCATCGCCGTCTACACTGCCAGGAAGAAATAAGACGAGGAAGATGCAAGGCAAGATGAATGTAGAGCTGCTGGTCTCAGTTTGTGCTAGAACATAAATAACTATATGACAAATGCGACAGGGACTACAAACATCTTGATAAAAGAGAACTGTTTATTGCAGAGCAAATTTGGCGCCATCTAATGTCAGGGAATGAATTTACATGTTCACTCGGCTCATCATCAGCGAAAATCGCTTGTGTGTGATCACAAAAAACGCGTTGAAAAACGCTGAGCGAATGACGCGCGCTGATATTCGTCCCCGAGTGTGTACGGGCCTTAAGGCTGATCCACCAAAGCCTTTTTAGACAGTTGAAAACGCTAGACGCTCTGCTGAAAACGCCTAGCTGTGGGCGCTTGAGAGACTTTTGGTAACGCAGCGTTGAAACGTTTTGTTGCTATGATACAGAATATCCACAGCACAGTTTACTTGTAACTGATTTTGCAGATAATTTGAACATAATAAAAATGTCATTTTTCATCATGTTCGGTTAGCTCTGCTGGTTGATGTCGTTCAACAGAAAGAATGTTGTGGCAGTTGGTCAGTGTGGTTAAGTCCGCCCCTCCTCCACTGTGATTTGGCGGCTGGGTAAAAAGTGACAGTGATAAGCGCTGCGTTTTATGCAGAAGTTGAACATTTTCAACTCTCGTGACCAGTAAAAATGTCGGGTGCTTGGCGCTTCAACGTGTAAAAAATGCTTACCGCCTCGTTATGCTCATACCGTTTAAAAACCCGGAAACAATTGAAAACATACCAGGCGTGTGGAAAAATGCTTTGGTGGACACACAGCCTAAGTGTTTATTGATTTTAGATTTTCAAATAATTTGCAAATAAATTAAAATGACAACTATGACAAATATCTTTCGCCATTGGGTAAGTTGTCTCAAAAGGGATGCCCACTGTCTTACAACTTTCGAAAACCCTAACTTACTCTAATCATCCTAACAGCCCGGTTCTATCAACACTGCATTGGCTCCCTATTAAACATTGTACTACATTTTAACAATTCTAACATCTCATTTAGATGCTACAAACCTCAAACTCTTGAATATGAATACATTGAAAATTTCAAAAGTGGATACTTATATTTTACTTCTAAATGTAGCAAATGGCACATTTAAAGCATGTTTAAAGTCATATTCATTTGTATATAAGACCCTGGAGCTTTAGTATCATAATCGATGGACACCAATCAGATCCTCCGTGCTAGATGTGTAAGAGTCTGAGGGTGGATACATGGCAGCACAGATGGCTCTGGCACTGCACAACATATAAGTGTGTAGAGATCATCCGGTCTTTCCCTCCAAATGTTGGAAATGTTTGCTCTGAGGTTTATAGCGCAGAAAGTCTTTTAAATACGCTGCTTCACAAGTCTCTTAAATTAACAGACTGAAAGACAGAACAACTGTTTTATTTCAAAATACTCTTCATAGGCCTAAAATGTTGAGTGAGCAACGTGGTAAAACCAGCTAGACCCTCACCAAGCTCATGCATGGAAACTCATAAGCTGGTCTGGTCAGAAAGGATACAAGGACAAACCTTCCTATTTAATTTCCTTCGCTGCTGTAAACAAATCAATATATTTCAGAAACAAAAAGCAGGCGGTGCTGCATACAAAACCAGTCAGAGTCAGAGAGTCAGAGAGTGGACGAATCACAGGAAATGTGCAAATCAATGCACAAGACACCATCACAAACTGGCTCCACCAGCGGCAAAAGCAATGAAAAGACCATAACATGAATCACTCCGCTGGAGACTGAACTGAAGAAGGCAGTTACATGCCTTTGTCTGCTTTCTCTCACACAGGGTCTAATTGGACATCTCTGTCTACATAATGACAGCGAGGGGAAATCTGACTTGCAGACAGTGAACTGCATTAGTACGGTATACTGGTTATAAGGCAGAGTCTATATGTCACACACAATGGGATCCAAAGGTTTGAGCGCACTAATGGAAGAGCAAGAGCTTATATTTAGCAGTTTACATATTTAATGCTAACTGTCAGTCCGTAACTTTTTTGAGTTAAAAATGATCTGAAATACATTTTTGAGCAAGTATACATAACCAGCCAGTGTTCAAAACGATCTACCTTTAGCTCGATAATTTTAATTCCAGTGGTACTGGTGGATTTCCACAGGAAATTCCAGCATGTACTTTGCGTCATTACGTCAAATTTGTTCACATAAAGAAGAGTCTCGGCTAGTAGACTATATTGAGTAAATTAGTCTTTTGCATTTGCAGTTTTGTTTGATGGGTAGGGTTAGAGCAAGATTAAATACCAGGTTCCCGTTATGACAACTTACCCCATAGACTATTTACAAGTAAAAATAATACATTTAATGTTTAATAGCTTTCTGTAGTTAATATTTCAGATGTGTCTCACTAGCCCCCAATCTTCCCCCCCCAAAAAAAAAAAAACATTTACTTGTCCTGAATATGTCAATAAAAATATCAAAAGCATGTCCTTATAGTTATCAAAAATTTTCAAAAAAAATACAAAAAATAAAAAATAAATATTGTATAATATTTTTTAAAAAAATATGGAAATATTGTATAAGCCATACAAAAATAAAATTCTGGGATTAATCTGAATACTGGTCTCTAGATGGATGGGTGGAAAAATCTCACAACAGTGCTATGTATACAGTATAACTCTCATTTTTTCCTTCATTATGACAAACTGACAAAAGTAATTTAAACAAGGTTACTTGTTATATAAACCACTGTTTGTAAAATCTCCAGAAGCACAGCATGCTGTAATTTGATATGATATCTACATTCATGGCCTGTAGAGATACACATTATGTAAAGTAAACAGGCAGGAGAGAAGTAGAAGCGCACATACGGGTGGGCGGAGGCGCATGTGCGGTGGGAGTTCGGCCTGTGTCGATAATGAGCGTGGCTATAGAACTACTTCAAAGCTGATGAAAACGCAGCCCTCGCAGGCTTAAAGTTGGAAATAATGACCTGTAGAGGGCATAAAGAGGGCAGAGAAAACACCTCCCGATGAAATGTTCCATCGTTCACTTAAGCTGCGCTCTCCTTTGGTACAATCAGCCTGATTTGAGGAGCTTTTTGATGGTCTGCTTCATCAGGCCTGCAGGTTACCGACGGATCTGAATCTACCAGCGCGAGTCGCATACAAAATAAATCTTGATGAAACACTCCTGATTTTTTTGACATGTTAGGTCAAAAAAAATGTCCTGCAATTAAAGGTGATAGTTCACTCAAAAATGAAAACTCTGTACATTAATTATTCACCCTCATGTTGTTCCAATATGTTCATCTTCAGAACACAAATGAAGATCTTTTTAATGATATTTGACAGCAGTGGTTTAACAACTGGAAACACATGGATTACTTTTATGCTGTCTTTGGTTTGAAAGTGGTAGTTGCATAGTAGAGCCCAACCAGATTACTGATTTTGATGGCCGATACCGATACAAATATTTGTTGGTTTTAAAATCCGATATTCCGAAATATATCGGCCAATATATATATTTTTTTTTCAGAAGACGCGCAACAAAACATTAACAGATTTCCCTAACATAAGTTATTTATGAGTTTTAAGGATGTGTCACGCGCATTATACACAAGTGTTGCCAACAGGGATTGTGTAGAGTGCCCTCTGGTGGACAAACTATACAACTCCAACACTCATGACATGGTTGAAGCGCGTTCGTCCGTTTTTATTTTATTTTTGAAATAATCATTTATCGGTTATTATAAATGCTGATACCAATAGTTTGGAAAATGCCTAATATTCGGTCGATAATCATCGGCCTACCGATAGAATGCGGTCTGCTCTATTGCGTAGCTGTCAATGGAATACCCATCAACACTCCTTTTTATCCGGGTTTCTCCCGTTTTTTTAGCTCTATCTCCCGGACCCCTCCCGGTTTGTTATTTCCCATAATTTGCAAGGCCCAAACTCCTTTATGAATAATCGTACCAATATGTTTGTATAATGTTGATCAATTGCCAGTTCTAGTATTAAATGCATTATATTCACACAATCCACACACCATATACAATTTCAACCCGTTTGTCAAGGCAACCTATACCCCAGTTGCGCAGTCGCATAAAGCTCAGACCCGAAAGCGAGCAAACCCCACATAACACCGAACGGTCCCCACACTAATCTCACGGATTTTGAAAACCAAATGTTGACATTTATGGTCAAATGGAGGGACAGAATGTTCTTAGATTTCTTTAAAAAAATCTTAATTTGTGTTCCGAAGATGAACGAACGTCTTACGGGTTTGGAAACGACATGAGGGTGAGAACAATAATTAATGACATTCATTTTTATTTTTGGGTGAACTGTCACTTTTAACAAGTGTCCCAGGGATCCTATATGATGCCATATTACATATATAAAAGAATAACTCATATTCTCTATGACTAGATATCCCTCTACAGGCTGTGAGAGGAACATGCACGCCTTTATTCAACATCTACCACTTGTTGCATGAAGTAAGTGCTGTGTTAATAATTAACCTACAGATGTCAAATGTTATTCTGTTTCCAGTCTTGAGAGCAAGTACAACTATTAGACATAATATTGATAGTTGGAAAGGAAATACAGAATGAATCCTATAAAACCAACCAGACAATCAAGAACTGTAGCTCAAACAATAGGGCGTTGGCACTTGCAACACTAAGGTCATGGGTTTGATTACCCGGGAAAGCAAGAACTGATACGAATGCAAATGTGTAACAAGGGATAAAAGCGTCTGCCAAATGCATAAGTGTAAGTTGTTCAAATGGGGGAAATAAATAACAGCATGCTTGTTTGAAACGCCATGAGACTGAAGAAATAATTATACTTTTCATTCTGATTGAACTATTCTGTTAATGACAGCAACAGGTACATCTCAGCTGTAAACTGTGCTTCATTTACCACATGGAGAAGTGTTGGATTGTACTGAAGGAGACAAAGAGAACAAGTACAGCCGCAGGCTTATGTCAGCTAATATAAAGATTACATCTGAAGATTTAATCAAGAATACCAACAGCAGTTTTGCCACCAGAGGGCGGAAGCGCAAAACAATTCCATTCATCATTGTTGACTCTTACTCCAGAGAGATATTTGATTTTTAGTACTTTAAAACACTTGAATTGTTTAATTTAATCTATGTAATATTATATTAATTAACCTTTAATGCATGCTTATTTATTTAGTAATACAGTAAATGGTAATGCACACTTTAAAACATTTTATTTATTGTTATCAACATGCGTTCTTATGAGCTCATATCAACCGATAGACAAGAATATATGTTTTATGTATGAAGTGAAAAACTTCTAGGAAATCTAAGAGCGTACACTTCATGCTCTTATAGTGCAATAAACAAACAAACAATTCAATAAATAAATAAATAGAATTAATAAAGTAGACTTCCATTCAAAATGTGGGGTCATTAAGATTTTATGTTTTTGTCTCTTCTGCTCACCAATGCTCCATTTATTTGGTCAAAAATATAGTAGTAATTTAAAATGACGTAATGACGATTTTCATCATTTACTCTAGTCTTCAGTGTCACATGATTCTTCGGAAATCATTCTAATGTGTTGACTTGATGCTCAAGAAACATTTCTTATAATTGTAAAAGTTGACAACTCTTCAATCTAAAGGATATGACAATGTTGATATTGCAAACAAATTGAGTTAAGGACCATCAGCCTGCGCCAACTAGAGTTTAATGATTTTAACTGCATGATATTTCTGTTGAAATTATTGTTCCAGGATTCTTTGAAGAATAGAAAGTTCAAAAGAACAGCATTATTTGAAATGATAAATACAAATCTTTACCGTCTCCTTATGGAAGCTTGTTTCGGCTACAGAATGAAAAATAAAAAAAGGTAATTGCGACTTTTTATCTCACAATTCTCACTTTATTTTCTCAGAATTGCGAGATGTAAAGTCAGAATTGCGATATATAAAGTCACAATTGCTAATATATAAAGTCAGAATTGCAAGATATAATGTCACAATTGCGTATTATAAAGTCAAAATTGCGAGATGTAAACTCACAATTGCATGTTAAAGTCAGAATTGCAAGATTCTTCTGTAATTTTTCTGTAAAAACTCTCACGCAATTCTGTCTTTATATCTGCAATTCTGACTTTATATCTCACAATTCTGACCTTATATCTCGCAATTCTGACTTTATCTCTCGCAATTTCTGACTATATCTCGCAATTTTGACTTTATATCACGCAATTCTGACTATATCACGTAATTCTGACTTTATATCTCAGCAATTTCTGACTTTATAACGCAATTCTTACTTTATATCTCACAATTCTGACTTTATAACGCAATTCTGACTTTATATAACACAATTCTGACTATATATAACGCAATTTCTGACTATATCCCGTAATTCTGACTTTATATAACGCAATTCTGACTATATCTCGTAATTTCTGACTCTATATCTCGCAATTCTGACTTTATAACGCAATTCTTAACTTTATATCTTGGCAATTCTGACTTTATAAACGCAATTCTGACTTTATATAACGCAATTCTGACTTTATATAACGCAATTCTGACTTTATATCTCGCAATTCTGACTTTATAACGCAATTCTTACTTTATATCTTGCAATTCCTGACTTTATATCTTGCAATTCTGACTTTTATATAACGCAATTCTGACTTATATATAACGCAATTCTGACTATATCCCGTAATTCTGACTTTATATAACGCAATTCTGACTATATCTCATAATTTCTGACTTTATATCTTCGCAATTCTGAATTTATATAACTCAATTCTGACTATATCTCACAATTCTTGACTTTATATTTCAATTCTAACTTTATATCGCAATTCTAACTTTATATCTCGCAATTACTAACTTTATATATTGCAAGTCTGACTTTAATATCTTGCAATTCTGACTTTATAACACGCAATTGCGACTTTATTTCTCACAATCTCTTACTTCATATCTCGCAATTGTGAGATAAAAAGTCGCAATTATTTTTTTTTATCATTGGCGGAAACAAGCTTCCATAGTATGCATCCTTGCAAGTATTAATTTCGTTTTTTTTTTTTGTTTTTATTGACTCCAAACTTTTGAACGTTAGTGTTTATTCAACACATACATTGCTTTAACTTTCTAGGCACAATTTATGAATAATTTAGGTTTAATAGTAAATGCCTGTAAAATCCCTTGGAAGACAGATTTCAGAAGCATACATCATCTTGATAACAGAACAATTTCGTCAATGAGTGTTCCTCAGTTTGATTGAGTTTTAAATGTTTTTAGCTTTTTTGATGAGGTAATAATCAGTCCACATGAACCCTGGGTTGGTGACTAACGTCTCCCGCTCTATGATGCAGTAGTCCCAGCTCGTGCACAAATGCAGCATTATTCAATCAAAACAAGTATTTACTGTTGGTCAAGGGTGTGACATGTTATTTCTATTTGAATAGGGCCTTCTTCACACGAGCTGTAGGTCTGCCACGGGACGCGATACAACGGGTGGCCTTTTCACAAATCGAATTTATGAAATCCGCTTGAAAGCAAGATTACATGTAATATCCTGACCAGATCAATCATGCACAATGTACATGTCACATTAGTCTGAGGTCATAGTAATTTGCTATTAGTGTTCATCGATGTTTCATTATATGAGGAACTTATTAAAATTGACCTTCACCGCCTATCATTCCACTCAAGATCAAATACTCTGGTTAAGTCATTCGCTGGGCTCCTTTCCAGTTTATTCCAATATGACAAAGAAAACTGGTTTAAAAAGACTCTACAGTAACACAGTGTTGAATGAAATTCCCAACCAGTGAAAACATGCACGTTTCTTGTCCTCTGGCCCTTCATGGTTATTGTTCATGAGCTGTGATTTGATTATCTAATCCGAGATAAAGGGCATGTGACTCACAGTCACATCATATCTGCAACGGGAGGAAATGTGTCTGTGTTCTGTCGCGACCCACGTGTTGCTTTATTTATTTATATTGCTCAAAGCTAGTGTGATGTCATACCAAGCGACTTCCTGAACACTGGGTTCATTCACGCCATACACCCCAGTTGGGGCCCAAACAAGCTGTTGCCTAGCAATCGAGGAAACGCCGCAAGATGCTTATTTGTCTGAGCTGTGAAGTCACAAAAGTTCTGTTCATTTCAGCTCAGATTTAACGACCAAAATAACAGCAGCAAGCATCTGATGTATCAAGCTATCTAAGCCTATCTGCTTTCATTCGGAGCAATTTGGAGACATAAAGAGAACAGGTGTTTCATAAAGGAGCATGTGCCCCATAGACAGCAGGGTACAACAGGGGTAAAGGCGCACCGGGGATAAAATGTGCATTTGATCATTCATTTTCCTTGATGGCACAAAAATTTCCCAAAACATCCGCTTTTCAAGATGCACATGAAAATTTGGCTGATCCATGACACACTCGCGGGCAGCAGCCAGTGCAAAGTTGATTCTGTGCTAATTTGATCTAATATGATGTTTTGTGTTGTACATTTCAGGAGCAAATGAGAATCGCTTAAAGGGATAGTTCACTTTGAAATTACTTTTTGGTATGTTTTAGCTTACCTCAAGGGCATCCAAGATGTAGGTGTTCTTTGTTTCTGCAGTAGTTTCGATTTTGATATTTTTAGGTCCAACAGTTCGTATCTTTCAGTCACATAATGGAGGTCTAATGGTCACCACCTAAAAGAGCATGCACAGAGAAGTCCAAATTAAACATGATTTAATGACTCGTAAATGTAAGTACACATTGATGGCCTAAAGACACGAACGAGCGGTTTGTGTGAGAAAACCAAAAAATAATTTCAAAGTGAACTATCCCTTTAATTTATTTCATATGTTTTGAGACAAAGGTCTTCTTAATGATTTTCAGTTTGAAGGTAAATAAAAACAAGTTATTCAATCATGGAAGAATACGTAAAAGTATGGTATTTGGGTAAAAGACACCCCTGCTGTTGGGGCTAAAGGCACAGTAATTAACATGATAATAAATTGGACAAATATTAAATACTGAAAATATGAAATAAATTAACATTGCTTGCAATGTTTTGAGTTGGGTTTAGCGCGTTGCTTGCTGAAGCGGTTGTTATGGCCTAGGACTAGGTTGCTATGCTATGGTGTTTAGATGGACCCTTAAATCTCTATGGTAGGCCTCTATTCTCCTTTAAATCTTCATATTATTATTATTATTGTCTTATAGCTTAGAAAAACAATAATTCAAATATTACCAGGCTTCTACCTTGGTACTTTTTGGTACGGGTTTTATATAGGTTTTATACAGTACAGTTTTAGTGTGTTGATACTTGAAAATTACCTGAAGCTTCATACGAGTTGAGTGAGTGCACGTGCAGCTGAGCCTCCATCATTTCCAGCACTTGACCCTTTCTTTTGTAAAGTTAAGAAAACCAAGTTGTGAGATCCTTACTGCAGTGGGACTGTCTTCCCCACAGTCAAAGCGGCGCTCACGTCACGAAAGTGCGGACTTCGTACAATAGCGCGAGTAGCGACATGCAACTTCCCTGAGCTGGTAGTTATGGATAAATTCTGCAATAAAAAAATAAATAAAAACTCGCGAGTGCTAAGGCTGCCTTTTAGGACCATTGCAGCGCGCGTTATAACAGACAAAGTTGATGTGTAATCTGGATTACGTAATCAGATTCCAAAAATTAAGTAGGCTATGCTTACAAATATTCGATGATTCTGATTGGTCAACAGCTGTGCTTTATTTATGATAAAACACAGCTATGACCGCTTCACCCAACGGTTCTATGTATCACTGCGCAACACTGCAGTTCCTGTGTTGTTTTTATTTGAGCTTTCATTACACATTGGAGCGTTGTTGCTGTTCACAGTCAGGGACTATTTTTTTCTAGCGGAAGGAAAGCTTTAGTGATTTTACTTCATGAAAGTTGCTCTAATACATTTTTTTCTTTAATATTTTTATTGTTTTTTTTATTGCAATAAAGTACTGAGAAAAAAATTAAAATTATGTCATTACTCACCAGTGGCGTAGGCAGAAATTGTATTTTGGGTGGGCAATGAAAATGTGAGTGGGCCTATAGTTGTTCATAGAAAAAAATACTTCAATAATAATCAATAAAAGAGAGTAGAAACATTAATAGACAAACTGCAAAAACAGTTAAAACTTTATATTCGGCAAATCTAATATAAATATATTCGCCAGCACCTGACTAACCTTCTTGTGGGTTATTGAGTCTGAAGAACTGGCCTGTGTGAACTCGGTAGGTGAAGGCAGTAGCAGCGGGTCCTCTTCCTCAACATTTTTTTCCAAATAGCACATTAAAGAAAGTTGTTTAGCCATTATTGTGGCGCCGGCACCGCTGAGAGTTTTCCTGTCAGAACCGCCAGCAACCATAGCAACCAATAACGTTCCGGATGGAGGCTTTCTATAACTTGCGTCGACAGTTTCAATTTATTCGGAAACGAATTAAACACACACAGCAGTCAACAATAAATAAGGTATATATATTAATATATTTTCTTAAATACATTTGAATAATAAATATAAACTAAAAAAATATTTTTATCAATATTTTTACCTGGCCGCGATATTTTTTTTCAAAGGATGGTAGGGGAAGACTCATCAATATTCATTAGGGAACTCATCACTGATTGGTTAGGTTAGGTTTAGGGGCGGGGTTAGGGTAGGTTATCAGACCCTCAGTGACGGTTAGGTTTAGGGGCGGGGTTAGGGGTAGGTCATCAGACCAATCAGGGATGAGTTCCCTAATGAATATTGATGAGTCTCTCCCCACATCCTGTGAAAAAAAAATCGCGCCTCTGCGATTGTCCCAATACTGAGGACAATCGCAGTCCCAGTTACTCACCCTCATGACGTTCCAAACCCGCGAGACCTTCGTTTCATCTTAGAAACACAAATGAAGATATTTTTGATGGAACGTTCTGGTAATAGTTTCAAAAGTTTCAAAGAAAATAAAACTTAAATTATTAGACCGTTATTTTTTGGTTCTCAAAACAACAACAACAGCAATCAAATACTAACGTTAGGGGAACCTTCTGTGTTTGCTGGGTTACCGGTATGCTTCAAGAGCTCACTGGCTTCATTAGGGAGAAACATCAGAGAACCAGAAATACAAGCCAGTCAACAAGAAAGATTTATTTAAATGAAAGATTTAGTCAAAAACACCACTAGCTTACTGCAAGCATTCTTTATATTCTTTATTCTTTTTAGAAGGAAATAAGACAGCCCACAGCGAGTAAATGCAACAGGTCTTAGAAAGACTCGAACACAAAAATAAACTCTCAGAAAGCTTTCTGTTTTATTGCTCATGTCCTCAGCTTAGCCTTTATTCAACAAACATGAACACATCTAAACATATTAGGTTAGACATGCTTAAGCCAAAACATGAATATAATCATGACAAGCTAATGAAATAAAAATATAATTGGATTCTCTTTTGGCATTGACAATCTTATATTAATATATATGTATAAAAAAATGAAATGCAATTCGTCAATACGCAGCAAAAGCTTTGGCAGTTCATATATTCCCAGAGCCGCTTGGTTATAAGATATTAAATGGCAAGAGAACAACTGATTCAGTTCATATAAATATTTCTCTTCCAATTCTGACTGAAAATCTGATTCTAAAAAATACAAATTATAGAAATAGTCTATACACTTTTGAAGCCGTCTATTTACAGTAAAAAGAAAAGGTTTACATTCTGAATATAGTTGTTTTGTTGTGTCCACTGTACACTGTCCACTGTACTCCTTTGTAACAATAGCATTATTTTTTTTTACAATGTGCTCCCTTTTAGATAATACTTAATACTCTTAATAATTCAGCCAAAATTGTAAAGACATATAAAATATCTGTATGCTTTTTTTTAAGTGGGCTGGATTGCTTTCAAAAATATTTTCAAAAAGAAGCCTTTGAACACAAGCTGATTCTTCTTAATTCATGAATTAGTTTGATGCTTGAAAAAAAATCATATTTTTGTCAGTTTGCATTCAATATCAGAAAACGAATGTGAAAATGTGTTACGGAGACATGCAGAGGGTATCTACTAGTATAAATACAGAAACATATTTCCATGTTTTGAATGTTCTACATTAACACACACACATAAAATATATATGCATCATAAAAGCAAAGCACTTATTGTTAAAAAAATCTCCATGAGATCTTTAGAGAGAAAACATCCTGCATTTTAACATAAAAAACTTGAACAGTTCAAGTGTGTATTCATAAGTAGAACAGATGAAACTGAGTACATAAATACTCAATAATAAAATAACTATTCAGTTTTAGTATGGGACGATGTTTTTGACAACCTAAATGTAGTGCAGGGCATCATGGGCTCTGACGTCACACAAAGGTACGTGTATTTCTATTCTTATTTGGTTTGCTGGTTCTATGTTTTGGAGGTATTAAAGCACCACCACAGGCAAAGGCACAATATTCAGTTTTCTATTTACATCACAAAGCAGAAAATAGCACTTCATTGGTCTTAGCTGTATTACAACAAACAAATCGAAATTTTCTTGAAAACCTTTAAATAAAATATAATTCACTGACAAGAAGTGCATACGCGTTTTTTAAGAATTCCCTTCATGAACAGTGCATTTAAAATAAGAAGTACAAGGCATTTAAAAAAATCTAATTTGGACTGATGTACAGTACATGTTCGTCTAATACAAAAACACTTATTCTTAAACAAATATATCAAACATTTGCAGTGGTGTGATGCATTCATCCACTTTCCCTTCAGAAGTATATGCAAAGCACTTGTTTTGGGGATTATGACGGACAGTAATGGTTTAGTCTCACAGATGATGAGGTTATTGCTCGAAATACACTAATTTAAATGAGTTCATTTATGTGAGTCAAAAGGCTATGGAATAAAAGGATCCTGTCCAATCCAAACTGTATGAAGGCTCAAGTCTCTGACAACTTTGACATACTGTACTGTGTGAGATCAATATTGGACGACTTTGGAAAGTCAAATAATAGCAGGGAAATTCAATACCATTTGCACATCAACACACTGTTGCTCCTGGGGTTGATTGAGATGGATGTTTGGTTAAATGCAGCCCATGATCCAGTTTTTGTCAGAGGTGACATCTGCCAGGCGAGGCATCGCTGCTGCTGTCACGTGTCCCGCTGAAGGCAGGGGAACGCCAATACACTCCAGGGATCATGCTGGCTTCCCGATCAGGGGTTTCCTCATTATGTCTGACCCCTGCCATGCACTCTGGTCAGATCCTTCCTTATGATCTCATTCACTATAGGAAAGACAGAAAAGAGGAACATGCTTAAAAATTAAAGGGCAGAACATCTGTTTAGAACTGCAATTTCAAAGTGGGGTTTAAAAGTTGAGACCACAAGTAAAAAATGCTTATATTTAAGATTTCTGTTGTTGCTATAAATAGTGTGGAATTTAAAATATTTCTTCACAATCCTGCATCATAATTTTACTTAAAAATGTATTTCCTGATTGAATATATATATATATATATATATATATATATATATATATATATATATTCCTTGAAGGGATAGTTCACTTTGAAATTCATTTTGGATATAAAGGACAGTCCAAGATGTAGGTGTCTTTGTTTCCACAGTATTTTTCAATTTTGACATTTTTACATTCAAACCGTTCTTGTCTGTCAGGCATAGATAATGCAGGTCTATGGTCACCACCTTAAAGAACATGCACAAGAAGTCCAAATTAAACATGATTTAATGACTCGTAAATGTAAGTACACATTGATGGCCTAAGACATGAAACGAGCGGTTTGTGTGAAAAAACGAACAGTATTTATATCTTTTTACCTCTTGTAACCACAGCCACGTCCAAGTGATCTGAGAGCGCGGGCGCTTATCTAAACATATAAAGATATCCAGGAAATGGCAATGGAAGGACGGTTTGCCTATGCAACAGACAATGTTGATTTTTTTGTTGCAACCATGCAAGAGGTCACTTCCGGTGCTTTCCGGCGCTTGCACAGACCGAAGCGCCCGCCGCCTCTCAGATTAGGTTACAGAATAGGTTACAAGAGGGTAAAAACGATATAAATACTGTTCGTTTCTCACACAAACCGCTCGTTTCAGTGTCTTAGGTCATCAATGTGTACTTACCTTTACGAGTCATTAAATCATGTTTAATTTGGACTTCTCTGTGCATGCTCTTTGAGGTGGTGACCATAGACCTCCATTATATGACTGACAGACAAGAACGGTTTGACCTAAAAATACAAAAATTGAAAATACTGTGGAAACAGACACCTACATCTTGGATGCCCTTGAGGTAAGCTAAAACATACTAAAAATTAATTTCAAAGTGAACTATCCCTTTAATATATATATATATATACACACACACACACACACACACACCGGTACATCCATTACATTTTCAATATAATTATTAGTACTGTCAAATTGAACAATCACAATTAATTGCATTTAACATAAAATTTTGTAAATGTGTGTGTGTAAATATACTGTGTATACATTTATACATACGTTAAAAAAAGTTTGAGATCTGCATTTATATATATATATATTTTATAAGTCTCTTCTTCTGCTGACTGATATATGTATGTATACACACACTACATAGTACACACATTTACGTGATCAAGCAATTTGACAGCACTAATAATTATACTAATACATATTTCACAGACAGGGTTTTAGATTAAGCCAGGATTAGGCCTTTGTTCAATTAGGACATTTAAGTAGCATTTATAAAACTGCCTTAGAAAAAAAAACACTGCTGATGTGTATCTATAAGACAAAACAATGTCACTGACATATTGTAAGATGCTTACAATAAGTTACTTTCAGTTAAAACAGCTCAAACATGCATTTTAGTCTGGGACTAGCTTAAGCCTAGACTGTGAAACCGGGTAATAATATTGAGAATCCTGCTGTTTTTAACAGGCTGAATTCAGAGTATTATACGATGCAGTGACAGCGACTGGCCACTAGGTGGAAGGGAATGATTTAGACAGAACAGGTTCAGTGAAGCCCTTGCATTGGCCATCACTTCCTGTTGTTTTACAGGGGGATCAATGGAAACTTTTACTGCCTCTTCATTCTAAGAATAGCAGCAGTGTTGTAACTCAGTCACAACACCACGACACATTAGTCGTAGCCCTGAGACACGAACAAAAGTCACAGGTATGATCAAATAATTTTGAACGTGAGAAAACACCTGCAATACTGTGAGATAAGTGTAGATCAAAATGATGACAAAGTCACTGATTGATGGTACCAGTTACATGGTACTTCAAAGAACAGGATGGTTTCAAATGCATGGTACTATCATAATACCAATTAATTGTTTAGCCAGAGACAAGTAATGCAGTAACTAAAATATGTTGATTTAGGACAAGAGATTCCATTTATTATATATCCACCATTCAACTTCACTGAACTGCTCTCTACCTTTACGACATATGTACTTTGGCTTAAAAACTCAAACAGCATTTAGATAATGTGGTCTGACCTGATTGGCAGCATCCTCAGTGCCATTTACTATCAGAGACAAGACACTTCGGCCTGGAAAGCAAGCGCACAAGTCATCACCACCTCAATACACAGTGTCATGCTGTTTGTTTGTTATGATGGATGAGCTAGAATAACAGGTGTAGCATAGGGCTAGAGCCATATGTCTCTTATGCAGTGCGAACTGGAATTATTGATGGTCAGTCTGAATATTTAAGATAACAATAATAATTATCCTCTTAAGTGTCACCGGTTCCACCAGTGAGCACAAATCCATTACAATTTTAAAACAGTAATATCCTATACTAAACCTAAACTAATCTTGACAAACTATTAGGGCTGTCAAACGATTAATTCGTGATTAATCACATCCAAAATAAAAGTTTGTGTTTACATTATGTATGTGGGTACACTGTATAATTATTTTGTGTGTATATATATATATATATATATATATATATATATATATATATATATATATAAACACACACAGGCATGTATATTTAAGAAAAAAATCTGAATTATGTGCAAAAAAATTATATTTATAATATAAATGATATATAAATCTATCTGCAGTATATACATTAAAATATTTCTTAAATATATACAAGCATGTGTGTGTATATATATATATATATATATATATATATATATATATATATATATGAAGAGTTTAGATGCAAAAGCCTCTGAATGCCATTTGAAATTTTCTTCTAAAATGACCATTTTTATCAAGCTTGTATATTTAAGTTCAGTAATTTCACATAAATGACAATTAATAGGTAATCTTCATTGCCATTTAAGTGAAATTACTGAACTTAAATATACAAGCTTGATAAAAATTATCATTTTAAAAGAAAATTTCAATGGCTTTTGCATCTGAACTATTCATATATATATATATATATATATATATATATATATATATATATATATATATAATTATACACTTAATAGTACATAGTGCACTTAAACTTTGGATGCGAATAATCGTGATTAATCATTTGACAGCCATACAATCTATATATCATTTTCAAAGCTTACAATCTCTAATTTCCATATTTGGTGAAATATGAAATATGGAAATGGGGCGCCCTTATATGGGCAGTAATGGAGTTACTTAGTGGTTCCCTAGTGGAAGCGTTCAGTACTGCGGCCAAACAAAACCTCACCAAAAGCTCATTTTTTGAGATATCACCCTAAAATTTTAAACACAACTTGTTTTTTTTTTTTTGCAGTTTTAGAGTTGCCCAGTTTTTGAAAATATATAATTTATATAAAATATGAATAATACAATTTTTACATTGTACATTTTCATAAACTCACACTTCTATAACTTTTTTTATGGTTCACTTTCTTAACCAATGGCAACCAATCAGCTGCAACCAATTGTATTTAAAGCGCATTGGCAATGTCAAACGGTAAAAATGCACAAGTTTTGCAAAGTGAAGTAGAGCATGGTAAAATGTATGCACACGTAAACACCAGTGCTAATTGGCCAACCAAAAATTAGATAACCACACTGAAAGTATTTCACAAACAGTGTCTGTTGTGGTGAGAGCTTGCGTTCAGGAGAAGGAACTCAACGTTCAACTGATTTCCCTATCTGTAACTTTGATAGTGTAAGGAGCACACTGGCACAAATATAAAAGCCCAAAACAAAAAGCTTGATGGATCTTTAATGTTTATACCAGCTCAGATATGATAATTGAAGGTTAACGTATGATCTTGAATAAATAAATAACCCT
This sequence comes from Hybognathus amarus, assembly GCA_030378365.1. NCBI lineage: Eukaryota > Metazoa > Chordata > Actinopteri > Cypriniformes > Leuciscidae > Hybognathus > Hybognathus amarus. Next base: position 170,431 of record JAQIUQ010007230.1, on the reverse strand, counting down.
TGTATTTTTTCATCTTTCAAAATGTAACAAAAAGCCATACAATGTTTATTAAAAAAACAAAAAAATTATAAACAATGATATATAATACTAAATACCTATGATATTTGTGATTATGATGAGGCTAAAAATAAAACTTCTCTTCAGTAAAATCTAACACAGTGCAATCAAGAAAGCCTTGGGGTTTTAATCATACAACACGAGCTCGCTCTGTGTGGATGACATCTGTTTTTCCCTCAGAGACTAATGAAGAGCAGATGAGAGAGGAATAAACCGGTAGTAGGGATTCTGAAGTGCTTTATCAGCGAGAAAAAAACTAAATAAGAGGCCCTGCAGACTTTAGATCCACCGATGGAACTCCTTCCAACACCCAACAGCTTAAAATAAACTCAACAGCAGGGAAACTGGACTCCAAAACTTGCTTTTGTACATACATAGAAAACCATGCAATGTACAGGACAGAGAGCTTATAGGGAAAGTAATGAAGGGCTGGCACACACTGATGGTTTTAGCTGTAAAGGAAGTGTGCAGACTGGGCGGTATAATAGGTGAGTGTCTGGCCGGAGAGACCTTGACCAATCAGAAAGCTTGTTTACAAACTAATGGTGGAAAGTAAGACAGAGCATAGTAGATGACTCAGTCTGCACCTCAACTATGTGTGCAAACTGTGCATGTACTTAGCTAAACTTGAAGACAAAAAAATCTGCATCGGTCAAAGCCACTTTTAGGTATGTCTGGGTGAATAAGCAATGTCTTTTATGCACAAAAATGTTCAAAGTTGCCTTTAAGGCTGTAATCATTATTATTATCTTTATTTAAAATCAATAGAAGTCTATGGTATGTCCTCATTTAGATTGCAAGGGTGTGTAGGTGGATCATATATGTTGTAAAATAGTGTAAAGACTAAGAAAGGTCATACAGTACTTGATCTACTGGTTGGTATGTGTGTATGTGTGTGTGTTGGGTATCGGGCTAGCACTGAGTGATAATAAAGCCACAGAGCAAGTGTAAATGACAGGAAGGGTCTACACCGCAGGTCTGACTGTTTGCCCTCCAAAAGACTAGTTTAAATTAATAAAGCCAAACCAAAAATAAACTATTGAGACCTCCTTCCCTTTTAACTCTGCCTTCAGACCATGTTCAACTCTACAATCTACATATGCTTCTTATTTCGAACAATCCTTTCAAAGAACAAACCTACATCTTATCAGGACGCCATTTTCACAGCCAAATACCCAATGGCTTGGCACACACACGGTCCAAAACTGGATGCAAGTGATCTGAAACTAATGTGCTTACGTGCTCTATCTAAATTATTCCTGCTGCTCTCTCCAGCTGGAAGAACTTCAGACTCAGGCTTCCTAGGCTGGAACCGAAGCCTTAGGCGAAAAAAGTTGAGCCAGATGAGCACTGGAAGATTGGCCAATGTTGTACCCTCAAAACTCAAAGCCAGTTTGGCTGTTTATCACAGGGGAACACTTGTTAAGGGCTGATGTGGAGATGACATAAAATCAAAGGTGATCTTTGTGAAAAGTAGTCTAGTAAAAGAACATAACTACTGTATCTTACAAAAAACGCCAGTTTGGACTAGTATTCATTTGCATGTTAGCCTAGACTGGTAGCAATCTAGTTGGTGAATTCAGGTTAGACCACCATTGCTTCAACTTTGTTGAAGGAGCTGGTCATGCTGGTTAAAGAGATACTCCACTTTTTTTGGAAATAGGCTCATTTTACAACTCCCTCAGAGTTCAACAGTTGAGTTTTACCATTTTCGAATCCATTCAGCCGATTTTCCAATGCTATCTCTCGACCAATCGTCAAGTGATTAAAAAGTGGCTAATTCGTACTATTTCATATGACCTCACTCGTATGAATTCGTATGATTTGTCTAAACCCACGTGATGGGTAGGTTTAGGGTGGGGTCAGTGGTAGGTCATTTGTACGAATTCATCCGAATTGGCCAATTCGTAAAGTATGTACGATTTAGCAAAAATCGTACTAATTCGTACGAGTGAGGTCGAATTGTTACGAATTAGCCACCTCGTAAAATTTGTACGAATTCCCGTAAGATCGGGTTGAATTTTCTGATATTTAGAAGAATATCAGTAACCAGAAAGTTTCTGGTCCCATTGACGCCCATAGTAGGAAAAAATATCTACTATCGAAGCCAATGGGACCAGAAACTGTCTGGTTACTGATATTCTTCTAAATATCAGAAAATCGTCTGAATGGATTCAAAAACGGTAAATCCCAACTGTTTAACTCTGGGGGAGTTGAAAAAATGAGCCTATTTCCAAAAAAAAGTAGAGTATCCCAACTTGTCAAGAAGCTGTTGATTACAAAAGGTCTTTTATTTACACAAAGATGTTCTTAACTTCCTTTTCTTGCTATTGAGAAATGCAAAACATGCATGTTCATAATGAAATAGATGAAGGTACAGTTTCTTTACAGAAAGCCAACCACAGAAACCTTGATGCCCCCTTCAAAAAGCCACCATCGAAATTCTGAGTGAAATAGACATATCTGCATGAGTCATATTACAACTGATTTTGTGTGAAGGTCTTGGAGGACATCAAACGGTGAGATGTTAGTGGGTGGATCTCTACACATTGACACCTCTGCAAGCAAAAGCAACTGGGACTTTTTGTGGTCGTCATCCTTCCTGCTCTCAATGATCTGGACTTTGCACCCCATCTGCTCTTGGGTTACTACCGGTATCACTTCTTAAAAAGTCAAACTGGAGCCACTATGGTTCTAAACTAGATTAACCAACGAGATTGATTTACAATAAGGTCATCCAGTTTCATTATAAAGAACATGCTGAATTTAAGGTAAAGCGACTTGTTGTAGGGTCAATCCCACAGCTAGAACTTGAGGTTAAGTGTCTTGCTCATGGGTGCAATGACAAAAAAACACCTTGTAGGGTTCTGCAACCTCAGTGAATAGCTGTGGCCAAACAGAACAGACCATGTTTGCAACAATTTTGAGTCAGAGTGGTAAAGTAGTAACCTCCTCGTTACTCATGCTTGAGCTTTCAGTCACTTTACCACTCCAGTCCCAAATTGTTGCAAGCAAAGTGTGTTGTGTGTGGCCACAGTTATTTCCTGCAGTGCTTACAAATATCAGCATTTTCTGTCTTGCTTTAAGGTGCCTATGAGGAATTCACTAGCAGCTTTATGAGTTTACCAGAGTGGTGTTAAACTCTAATGGGACTACCAGAAATTCTTGTACCCAAAAAGGGTGATTCCATGAGAAAGGTCATAAACGCAGCATCTCTTTACGAAAACATCAAAGGTTATAGGTTATAGAATCTCATAGTAACTATCTAGAAACATGTCTACAGTTGTGTTGTTGCTATTAACTCAGGGAAACCCTATTTGAGTATGCAGAAGAAAATCCATCTTTGGCTCTCGGTCCCACTCGCTTCAGTTTTTCCACCCAACATGGTCCTTTCCCTTTCCTGCGGACTCCCACCCAACACTATCTTGTTCAGATCAGGCTGCCTTTCTGGATAAGTGCAGCAGCTGCAAATAGCAGTTGTGTGCTCCAGATTGGCAAGAGTGGGACCTGTGGAAAAAAAGCAAATCCTCTCGCAGGTTCCCCCACAGTATTGGGGGGCGCTAAGCCAAGGGGAAGCCCTGGCCAAGTATAACAAACAAAGAGGCTTTCCCCAGCTCTCCCAGGCAGCCCATTCCCTGTTTGACAATGGGTTGCCATGGCACTTGTTTTGTGAATCATAACACTGTCAACATGTCCAAGAAGTTTTGGAGCTGCTTGGTTTTCTTTTCCTTTTTTTATTTGCAAGGTCGAAAAATCACCAATTTCCTTGTCAGATTCAAGGCGTAGAACCCCCTGCACGCAACATAATAAACCACAAGAGGAACTCTGACCCCCTGAACTCCCAAACTGCCTTACAGTAGTGACACTGGAATCTTACGCTTTCCCTTGCCAGTATTCTGCTGCATCATGGCCATTTTCATTATAAAAAGTCATAACTTGACTGTTTTTTTGACACAATTGAAAAACAAAACAGAGGGTGTGTAAGGAAACATGTAGCCATATCCATCTAATTCATTATGGTTTCATTCTTCCTGAGTAATGGAAAGAATAAACAGTACGCAAAGCCAGGGGTACACATTAGATCTTTCGTTCATTCCACTTTATATAATACAACATTTCTGGTGTCTCATTGTCCATGGGTCATACAGTATGTGTGAGAATCCAAACCCCGAAAATGTTAAGAAGATAAGACGATGAGACGGACTTGACAAGCACTCTTCCTGCTATTGTCTAAAAGCAGAGACAATGTGCTTGGGGACATTTCTAATGGAAGATATTGTCAGTCAAAGAATGTGACTGAATGGCTCTTCACTACATTTGGCACATTCCTACGGCCACATATTTTTCATGGGGAATTTGAAAGCATGCGTCACTTCACATGCATATGGATTGATAGATAGTTTTTAACCACAGTAACTATTTACATGCAGCCAATAACTCATTCAAAAATGGGATATTAGCAATAACCCGGTCGCGAACGGCCATGTAAACACCAGCAAAAACCCGAATATGCGCATGTTCTATTCGCAAGGAATCTTGGTCTTTGGAGTAGAGAAACTTCTCGGCGCATACAAAAATCTGCGTGCAGTATACCGGAAGTAAACATGGCGAGACACAGCACAGCATACTTTTGGGGCGAGGTCAGTAACGTTACCAGCATCAAAGCGCAAACAAAGGCGATCGCTATCTGCCCCGAACTATTCATTGTCCACGTGCTGCTGTTGTTGTCGTCTTTGGATACAGAGAATCGGAAATGACTCATATTGCATCTTAAGGTTGTCCGTACGTCTAAACCGCGCGTCGCGTTTACATCGGGACATTGCAATAATACATCGGGATAATGCATGTATACAAAAGAAACTCTCTCTGTTCACGCATAAATGGGTTATTCCTAATGTTTCAGAAACCTGAATAGTGACCTCAACCCGACCAGAACCCGAAAATTGGCTGCATGTAAACGCAGTCAATGTAAAAAGCATTTTTTTAATGTTTCCCAATCAGTGTGCTTAAAACAGCGAAGATAAGCTTTTATTCTGTTCATGCTATGGAAGCTTGTGTCACCAAGACAAATTCCTTGTATGTGTAAGCATAATTTTCTGATTTCAAAAAAGTCCTCAACTACATTTTTACTTGGTTACGTATGCCTAACCATTTAAACAGCGAATGGTCAACCTGCAGCGACTCACCATCATCAAGGTAGGCCTGATCCAAGTTCTCCTGCTTGACCGTGACTCGTCCAGGAACACTGGTTCTTGGTTCTTCTGCGGAGGAACATCTCTGGGCCTCTACTTGGACAGGAGGTGACCTGTCTTTGGCCACTCTCTGGAGGAAGGGCTGCTGTTGGATGACAGTGGGGTAATTCTGAGGGTGTTGGGGTGCCTGAGCCGGTGCTGGTGAACGGTTTGCCCCTGTGGCTTGGGGACTATGCTGGTTATAGCCCTCACAATAAATGATGTGCTGATGTTCTGGGGGTGGTGGCGCAGGGGGATCTCCTCCTCTGAGCAGGTGGTGGTTGGTGGGTGAGAACTGGATAATTGAGGGATGCTGGTTGGAGGGATGTTGGCCACCCAGGTGAGGCGACTGGCCTGGGGAACCCGTGTGGACCAAAACTGAACGATGGGAGTCTGGCATCATAGTGGCTCCCGTCTGAGAGTAAATAGGACTGCTCAGACATGCTTTTTCCAGGACGGGCATACAATATGGCTTGGCTCTGCTGCTGAAATCTGTGGTCTGGGGGGAGACACCCAGGCGGGTCTGCTGACAGGGGACGAGGCCAGGCACAAGGCCACTGTCCCGAGGGTTATAGTACGGCTGGGGAGACACCCCCAGCATTTGCGACATGGAATAACCCATCCGACCAGATTCATATTCATCCACCGGCTCTGTCTTAATGGACGGAACTGGGGAAGTAAAGTGTAAGAATATCTATAATGGAGTATTCAAAGTGTACATATCATTGAAAAGATAAATAATACTCAATAAACTATATGCAAACTGAGGTCATGCACACATAAAAATCTAAAAGGTACAGTATCAAATAATACCCCTAATAGTAGGTACCTGGTAGAGGTGTGTAGGTGAAATGCTGAGGCTGACTGCGCTTCCGTTTCCCATTTATTACGTAGAAGTTGACTTTGGCTGGATGGCAAATGGACGGGTCTCTATATGGAGGGACCTCAATGAACAGCATGCTCTGTGAATGAGAGAATAGTTTTAGTGCTGCATCTTTATAGACAGTTTACAAGAAGAGGGCTGAAAATAGACCTTCAGGAAGTTCAGTAATTTATGTAATGCAGGCGCTGGACTTACTGCCTGACTTTTGTCTTTGTCAACCGTGGCTTCCAATTCCCAAATCTGCTGTCCATCTGGAAATATAAAGATGAAAAAAAGTTTAATTCAATTTGGGTTGCCTAAGTAAAGTTGAGATATCAGTTAAGTTTAACAACATAGCCATTATGCAATGCCCATGCCAAAGCTCTCATTTATCAGTAAATACTTAATGTAGGCTAATTTTAGACCACTGGAAGAGTGTAATCTATGTATATAAATATATAATACATATAGACATAGTTCTTCCCTCAGTTGTTTGGGGAAATACATGATTGGCCAACCGTTCTCACTGGCACATACACTGCTTCCTCCTCTTGTTCATAATGACTCAACTCTGTTTTGATAGGTAAAATGGGTGATGAGTTGTGGGTACATCTGTCATATCTATAGGTCATAGAGTACTTGCATAATTCCTCGCCTACAGACTGGTTCTCATACTGCAGAGATTGCATGTGGTACAAGTCAATCACATTTCTACCCACAGTTCTATCAAACACGCTTCCTCAGACACTGCTGACCTCATGACTAACAATCTGAGCATGTAGTGTATTTTGACTGCGAAAAGTCAGACATGTCACTCAAATCTTTCTCTCATCAACTTTATCTAAGACCAAATGATCTGAATTGTGCATTCTTAATCCCAAGTATCTCTTTAGATAACAGCTTACATTGCATTCTGACTTCCATGTTTGAACGTCAACACTGCATTGGCTCCCTATACTATTAAACATCGTATAAATATAAAAATCTTGCTGATTACAAAGCACTAAATGGTTTAGCTCCTCAGTACTATTGTTTAGACTATTGAATGGCGATGCAGAGGTGAACTATCTGGAGGATTAGGCAGATGTTCATGAGAACCAATTGGTGTGCACCACACATGACCACAAACAACCCTACAAACGTTCGCCCCATCTTCAGTGCACTGAATGAGTGACCTAGCCCATAGGGGTCTAGCCGAACAAGCAGGCTTCCATGTGGTTCCGCCATCTTGAAAAACTATAATAGCAGAGAGGGACAAAAAGTACTAGGCCAATGCATTTTCACAACGTGTTTTGGCAATGTTACAGTCTGGATTACAAGTTTTTTTCATTGTTTGGTTGTGTACTTTATTTTATAGACAGATGAACATTTATAGTTAAAAGTAGATGATATCTAACAATGCACGTACTTCAGAAAATATCACGAATAAAGAAGGCATTTACATAATGCCTTATAACTAGTTATTACAATAGTTTGCATCTAGTTTTACAATAGTTCATGTCAGTAATTCATACTGTAACATTCGTTTGTTCGTTTTGTCAAGTTGCTGTTTGTTTGAAATATCAAACCTGTTCACCCGAAGGAACACTTGACGAAGAGCTAATCCGGTCATAGCTTTTTGGTACATAATGGCTACCGTAGATGCGCAGCGCATTGAAAAAGCGAGGCGCTGGAGAGCACATTTCATTTGAATGCAAAATAAATTTTCACCGCTAGATGGGAGAAACTACTAAACAATGTCTCTTTAGGATGGACAATGACACAATGTTCTTTGTTGTCAAACTTTGTTGTATTATTATCTGTTATCACTCTAAGGCCGTGTGTCCACCAAAGCGTTTTTCCACGCGCCTGGCGTATGTTTTCAATTGTTGTGCCGCTGTTTTTAAACGCCATGAGGCGTACCGAGGCGCTGAGCATTTTTTCACGCTGAAGCGCCCAGCGTTTTTTACTGGTTCGCTGGGAGTTGAAAAATGTTAAACTTTGGATAAATCGCAGCGCTCATCACGGTCCAATCACAGTGGAGGAGGGGCGGGACTAATACCACACAGACCAACTGTCACAACATTCAAACTGCAGCGGATATTCTGTATCATAGCAACGAAACGTCTCAACGGAAAAAGCGCCAAAACGCTCTCAAGCGCCCAAAGCACCGGCGTCTTCAGCAGAGCGTCTGGCGTTTTCAGCTGGCTAAAAATGACACACGGCCTAAAGCTGCTTTGAAACCACCCGTACTGTCAAAAGCGGTATATAGAATAAAGGTAGCTTGACTTGACTTGAATTTATACAGAAATCCAAAAACCATAGTAATATAAGTAAACAACACATAGCAAAATCTATTTTTAAACCAGAACAGAAAAAGCGTTCCAACTGAACAAGTCATTAAACCAGGAACGATTTTGCTCTGTATCACAGCAGCATGTGGGAAACCCCTTGTTGGGCCGCAAATGAGAGACATGTGGCTCAAATGAGTCAGCACTAGCAAGGGGGATTCCACATGCACTGCCAGGATAATGTCTTAATATTGCTTTATGATCAAACTGCTTCGTTTCACCCACGAGTCAGGTGATGAGTGCTTCTTCCTTGGCCGTTCCATTTGTTTGGAGTTTGTTCCAAAACTCCTTGTTCGGGATCCCATGGGTTTGCTTTTTACTTTTTCTTACAATTAGCCGTAGAAGCTTTGAGAGTGGAAGCCCAGCAAGGCAGAGCAAAATCATCAAAACTTCAACCAAAGACAGCTGTGTCCCATTTCAGAGATTTCACAGTCACAATGCTCCAGAACCCGCCGTACGCAGGATACAAAACTCTCCAATGCTTGTTTATGTTCTTCTGTTTCTTACTTTTAGAGTACATATGCAGTAGGCTATAACATGCAGTGGCCCAAAAAATGTTTTGGACTTTGAAGCCACTCTTAAAAAATGAATATATGAGTGACATTGCATTAGATAAAAAATAAAGGCATCAGAATATTTTTCATTTTGAATATTGGTTATAATTCAAGGTCTAGCAGGTTTCCTTTTATTAAATGAAGAAGTCAGTGTGCTTGCACAACCTTTTTGGTTTTACACTGTTGCAATGATCTAATACAAAGACTGTTAACCTTAATGCTAAAATAATTAATTGGTTTGAGTAGGGCAAACCTAAATTATACAAATTAGTTCCATCAAATTAACTTTTAAGAGTATTTAGAACTTTCTATTTCTTTTGAGTTTACAAAACAGACACATTTTAAGTAAGTTGAACTGTTTCATTGTTTTAAGTTCTATGAACTTGTTTCTTTTAATTTAGACAATCTTAAACTTAACTGAAACTGGGCTGGGATTTCTATTTCCCAGCATGCTTTGCCATGACACTCAAAAGGGAGAGTAAATATTAAAATTAAAGATTAAAGGAGAACTGAACCACAAAATGAACCTTTGGTCTAATAACACATACCTAAGTCGACAACTCTGATATTTGTTTTATCTCTTAAAACTGTTTAGTGTATAAGGCTAGTATATGGGGGCATATAATAAGTAAAAAAAGAAATCGCTGTTAACACCACTATCAAGGCTCAAAATAGCCCCACACTAACACAGTAACATAACGAGGGTCCCATACATGCAAAACGAAGCATTGAGAACTTTTTAAGTGTACAGACCATTTAATAAGAAGATACTTTATAAAGACAGTCCACTTTCGTGTATAAAGACAGGAGCCATCTTTGGAAAACAGTCCTGACAAGTCGAACCACGAACAATTATCATCAAAACAAATCTCAGAGAACGGTCCACTAGGCAGGTACCAATGTGTTATTAGACCAAAGGTTCATTTTGCGCCGGAGTTGTCCTTTAATTGTTATATAATGTAAGAATATAGTAAGATACAGTAGTATGCTGTTTTGAATGGGTTTTATCTGAACACTCCTCTGTGTGTTATAAATTACTCACACTCATATCGGTTAAATCCTGTATGATTTTAACATTAAAACAATTACATATTACCTTTAAGTGTTTAAATACTTTTCTTAAGCGCACCCTGTTTATTTAGAAAAAATATGAGTGTGTTATAGAGAGACAGAGGTGGTTAGACACAAAGAAACACTGAATTTTCAACAAAAAAGACTAAAAAGGACTTGATGAGTCACGGCTGTTTTACTGATAGACTAAACACATTAGCCTCAACCAATAGATCAATAAACAGAACTTTGCATTCTACCAAAACCTAGATGACATATTGCGTACATCAATAAAACAATGTAAACAGCAGTAGAGAACACAATGGGAAAAAAAGAGAGAAAAAGCAGCAACGGGAATTGAAGGTTGAAGGAGCACTTTATAATCACACAGCTGTGACTGGATTTTATTTGCAAGCAAAACTGCCGAGTGCCACCTGTCCGAGGCAAAAAGCAGCAATCAATAAGAGCAAGTAGTCAAAGCACACACACACACACACACACACACACACACACAATCCATCTGCCGCTTAGCATGCATGAAAGAGCACACTGTGTGGGAGTGCCATAACAATGACACCTGCAGGCAAAAGGCTCTGCCACCAACACCACAGCAACCTCTAAAGACTCATTTGATTCACTAAACGCACTTCTTGTAAGTCTGATGACTTTACAGACAATTCACTCTTCAAGATCTTATTAAAATCAATATAGTTTCTGCAATCCATTTTACTTTCATAATGTGATGCATTTCCCAACGCAACAGGATATTCAATGAGGAAACACTGTAAAAACTGGGGGGAAGTAGTACGAAACACATAATTAAGACTGACAGCGTGACAATTGACGCAACTGTCACTGCACGTTTTTTTAAGCCTGGCGAATTTAAATATTTCAGCGCAAGATTTTCGAGTTCTCATTGACTTGATAATATCAAAATGCCTGTATTGACGAGTATCCTAGCAAACATAGTCTGTTACAATATGTCTTAAATGAACATAAACAGTTCAAAACAAACAGTATATTGAATCCATGCAGTACTTCTTAAAGTGACAGTAGCCTAATATTCCTGCTGCAGTGCTGTTTCAAAGTTAATCAAACAACAAAAGAAAATAAATTATTCACAACTCTTGAATAAATAACTTTACTAACTTTAATAAGGATTAATGTATTTTTAATTTATAAAATGAAGAATATATTTTATATATATGATTATGTTATTTCTGTACCTAAAAACTACTGTTCGATCTACCTGAAAAGCACTGTTTATTTCATATGCATCTTTGTTTTATTGTATTTATGTTGGCCTGTTGAACGTTAAATGGATCCAATACAAGGCCAATACCGAAATTATTTTACGATGCAGCAATAAACAAGCTAGTACACATTAATGCATGCATTTTTGAAATGTGCTCATTTAAAACATGATCAAAACACTAATTTATTAATTTAATGACAAAAGTTCAATAATATTTGAAATCGGCCAGTGTTTGTTAAAATCGATATTGGCCAAAAAAAAAAATAATCCTATCCATAATCGTTGCTATTACTTATTTCTCATTACTGAGAAAATACTTAAATATATTATTTAAATATGTATCTTATATCTGCTAAAATCTTGTTTTGTCAACTTTTAGGAGTACACTAACATATTGATGGCCTCAAAACTTAAAGACATGAATTAAAAGCCAAAAGAAAATAATTTTTAATTCATATGTACTTCAATGTAGATGTTAAGTAAAAATAATAATGAAAACAGAGAAAGACAGGTGAATCAATCTGATAATGACAGTGAAATTGAAACCTGGCGAGAATCTACGTAGATGAGCTGCTGTACTGTTTGTACATAAAGCTGACACTGTATTCAGATCCGAAATCTAAAACTGCATGCAAATGTGAGTGAAACAGATTAGAAAAGGTCACAATTCAAATGAAACCTTAATGGTCTTTTGCAGACCACTGTCATTCATAAAATTCAATGATGAGTTTGAGTGTGTCTGCAATTACATAGTTTTATCAGCTGTTTAGTTCAACTACTTTATTATGTTCATTTCAGATAAAACAATGACTCATGAATATGGAAATGTAATGAGAAAACAGCCATTTTATATTACACTTTTTGTCCGGTATGCATAATATTTTAACAAATAAGCCAGACAAAAGAGCAACGACATTTGTTTGAACACAAAGGCGACACTCTTCAACAAAAGCGCCACCCGCACACTGAAAAAATAACAAAGAAAGGACAGTAGAAGCTATTCCTCTTATCTCCAAAATAATGCAAATTGTTGATGGTAAATTGTCACCATAGTTTGCCTCTCAAGTGTGATTCAACAAACAATAAGCACAAAAACAAGTGACATAAAAGCGATAGTAGACGTGAAAACAACAAGTGGGTAGAATGAAAAGAAAATGTTGAGGCCTGATATCAAAAACATTGTCTTTCTGACTTTTATAGGTAATCTACAGTATATCCTAGTGTATTCCGTCACGGCTATTCACTCATCCCTGCACTTTACATACACCTTACATTATGACATTTCCATACCTCATTCATTTTCCTTTATTTAAAGTTAATAGTTTTTGGTTTACAATAAAGAAAACCTTTTTGAATGACATACACCTGTTGTGCGTGTCACCTGTGACAAGAATATATTATATATATACACACTCACCTAAAGGATTATTAATAACACCATACTAATACTGTGTTTGACACTCTTTCGCCTTCAGAACTGCCTTAATTCTACTGTGGCATTGATTCAACAAGGTGCTGAAAGCATTCTTTAGAAATGTTGGCCCATATTGATAGGATAGCATCTTGCAGTTGATGGAGATTTGTGGGATGCACATCCAGGACACGAAGCTCCCCTTCCACCACATCCCAAAGATGCTCTATTGGGTTGAGATGTATGGTGACCATTTTGTGGGGGCCATTTTAGTACAGTGAACTCATTGTCATGTTCAAGAAACCAATTTAAAATGATTTGAGTTTTGTGACATAGTGCATTATCCTGCTGGAAGAAGCCATCAGAGGATGGGGACATTAAAATGATCACCATAAAGGGATGGACATAGTCAGAAACCATGCTCAGTTGACATTTAAACGATGCCCATTTGCCACTAAGGGGCCTAAAGTGAGCCAAGAAAACAACCCCACAGCATTACACCACCACCACCAGCCTGCACAGTGGTAACAAGGCATGATGGATCCATGTTCTCATTCTGTTTTACGCCAAATTCTGACTCTACCATCTGAATGTCTCAACAGAAATCGAGACTCATCAGACCAGGCAACATTTTTCCAGTCTTCAACTGTCCAATTTTGGTGAGCTCCTGCAAATTGTCGCCTCTTTTTGCTATTTGTAGTGGAGATGAGTGGTACCCGGTGGGGTCTTCTGCTGTTGTAGCCCATCCTCCTCAAGGTTGTGTGTGTTGTGGCTTCACAAATGCTTTGCTGCATACCTCGGTTGTAACGAGTGGTTATTTCAGTCAAAGTTGCTCTTCTATCAGCTTGAATCAGTCGGGCCCATTCTCCTCTGACCTCTAGCATCAACAAGGCATTTTCGCCCACAGGACTGCCGCATGCTGGATGTTTTCCCCTTTCACACCATTCTTTGTAAACCCTAGAAATGGTTGTGCGTGAAAATCCCAGTAACTGAGCAGATTGTGAAATACTCAGACCATGCTCCAGCTCAAAATTGCTTAAATCACCTTTCTTTCCCATTCTGACATTCAGTTTAGAGTTCAGGAGATTGTCTTGACCAGGACCACACCCCGAAATGCATTGAAGCAACTGCCATGTGATTGGTTGATTAGATAATTGCATTAATGAGAAATTGAATAGGTGTTCCTAATAATCCTTTAGGTGAGTGTATACATATTATATCACAGAAATTGTAGAAGTACTATGCAAGCAGTAATACTTAAAAGAAGCCATTAGATAGTTAAAATGAGCTTGTTTCCTTCACCGCCTATAAAAATAACAAACAAGTAGAATAAACTAAGTATTCAATGTGTTCAGCTCTAACTTCCCATTTTAAAACATAATATGTTAGCACAGGAAGGAATTTAAGGAAGGAAGGAATTTCCTAGATTATACCTCTATCATCTACACAGAAAATGTAAAAATGTAAGATGTACCTGCAAATATACCAGACAGAATATCAATCTTTTAGCACTTACCATGAGTCTTCTCCATGAAGATCACCTTTGAATCTGCGCTGAAGTTCTGGCCGGTGAGAATCATCTGCTGGCCTCCAAGAACCGAACAACCATCCATGTCCTGCTTCTCTACCATGGGCAGCTCGTGGGCAGACCTCTGGGCTATAGAGTCAAACAGGGAGAAAATACAGGATTTAGATGTTTGGACTGAATTTAATGTAACAGGTTTGAAGCCTCAGTAAGAGCGGCCATGAACTGAAGAGTTACTGAGACCCGTTACAACTGTCCCCATTACAAACATTGATTCTGCAATCAACAAGACACTTTGGATGAAAAACTCAGCTGAATGACAGACACAATGTTTCCCTAAAAGGCACTTAACCTCAGGTTTTTAAAAGGATTAAAATAAATAAATAAAAAGGATTAAAAAAATAAATAAAATTATATATATATATATATATATATATATATATATATATATATATATATATATATATATATATATATATATATATATATATATGTATGTATATATATATATATATATAGTTTTATTTGTATATTTATAATGCATTTATATTTTATAAATAATGCTGTGATTTTTGTCTTGGGATGCCCTACATTTAAATTGCTTAATAAATTATCCAAGCCATAATAAATAATAATAATAATAACTATGATGTTAGTTTGCAAGTCATACAACAGATTATAAGGATATCAAAATCTCTGGGAATTCATGCATTTTTAATTTGCATTGAAATTAAGAGGCTTTTAACTCAGGACTATTAGCTAAATTTGCTTTAGCCAAATTGACATTAAACCATGTAAACAAAACAGCAGGATAATATTTCCCTCTTTATTTATTCTAGGCTGAATGAGTATTAAATCTTGTTTTACAAGATGATGAAGTTTGTTGTCACAATATTAGGGACATGTACTCATGAAACTTATCTATGATATAATATCCGCAACAGCAACTTTGATTAAAACAAATACGAGTGACCTTTAGACAGACGTGTGGCGCGCCACAATCTGAATTAATGAAGCGTACGCTCTACTCTTAAATAATACAGCTTGCTACCTGAGAACAGAGTGAGATACAGTACGGACTACAAATAGAGCAATGATATCGCAGTGCCGGACAGAAAAGATTTAACTTCCTAATACAGAAAAAAAGGGGGTTGGGGAGTTTATCAGGATCATTTTAAATTCATTCCTCTTTACTCAGTTCAACTTGGTTTGCATTAAACGAATCCTAACAGAGGAGGAAGCAGAGCAACCAGGCAGAGCGACCTGATATCTGATAAGAGCTTGACAAATATTCACATATACTTCAACCTAAACCCATACATTCAGTTGCTGAACCCGTCAGGTTTATGCCATCAAGAAAAATAAAGTTTACTTTAAATTAAGTAAATAAGGCCCATTTTTATCCCTTCGATCGCCTTGCTCTGTTCTGTGATGCGCGTTCGTGACTCTCCTGTTCGAACTCGTTCATTAGAATGAACAAATCTTTTTTCCGAGTCATGTGGTTCATTCAACGAACAAAATGAATGAATTGACTCGGAAAAACATTCATTCATTTTAATGAAAGAGTTCGAACAGGAGAGTCACACAGAAGAGAGCAAGGCGAGCATTTGAGCTTATAAAACTTAAACTTTGTTAATTTTTTTTTTAAATGAGCGATCTTTTCGCGTGATAAGATCCTTATTCATCGTCTGGAATCATTGAAAGCCCTTTAAACAGTTTGCAGTTTGCACTGAAACTGTCTTTTGGACCTTGAATCATTTGGTTCCCATTGAAGTCCATTATATGGAGAAAATCCTGGAATGTTTTCATCAAAAACCTTAATTTCTTTTCGACTGAAGAAAGAAAGACATGGACATTTTCGATGACAAGGGGGTGAGTAAATCATCAGCAAAAGTTTTTTGAAAAGTGAACTACTCCTTTATTGACATAATTTACATTTTTGGGTGAACTAACCCTGTAAAATTCAAGCATGGAAACCTATTCTAGTAGATCACCTACTCTAGCAGAACCTCTTCTTTGTAAAAGGGCATAATAAGACTCCTTAAACTCATATTTTACTCACAGCATTCAATGGGATGCGAAGCAACTTGCAGAGACAAATGTTGACCTCCTTGCTGGGGAATATGAATACGAAACACCAGTCGAACACGTGTGTTTTTACGGCCGATGTCCGTCTCGCCTTTCCGCAGCTCGATGTCTGCATTCCGGCAGCTTGAGAATCCCGGCACAGTCAAATCTGAGAAGCATTAAACAGCACGTATTTAAATTATGCACATTTAAAACCAAAAAAGTGGAAACCATCATGCTAAACACATTTATCAGAAAGAACCATCAAGCCTACTCACATTGCTTTCATATTATTCTTTGGCTCAAGAGGAATTTCCAAGACTTTGGTGCCGTTGATGTACTCTTCTTCGGTAGCTGGTGGTGGTGACCGGTTTTGCCGGTAATGCGATGGACCTGATAGAAAGCGTGAGGCTTCAGGATTCGCTCCGTCTGCCGTGCCAATAAAGATCTGCAAACCAAGCGGCTCCTTGCCCCTGTATCCACGTAACTGCACACAGAAATTTTCTATTTGAATGTATTTTAAAATGTCATTTATTCCATAACATTTTCAACATTATTTTCTTCAGTGATCCTTCAGAAATCATTCTAATATGTTATTATTCTAATATTAGTACATGGTAAATCATGGTAAACTATAGTCAATCACATTGGAACATGATAAATCATATTGGAACATGGCAAATCATGGTAAATCATGATAAATCATCCTGTAACATGGTAAATTATGGTAAACTGTGGAAAATCATATTGGAACATGGTAAATCATGAGAAATCATCCTATAATATGGTAAATCACATGGAAGCATATGTGTAGCATTATTCAATTTGAAATGTAATATGCAAAATGACAATGCAATATGTAAAATGGCATTGCATTCTGTATTTAAATTTACATTTTACAATACCATTCTAGCAACGTTTGGTGCAAAATGAAAATGAAATTACATAATTTACATTTGCCATTTCATTCACTATTTTTAATATGCATAATTGAAACGATTTATAAGTTGCAAAATTAAAATGAAAATGCATTACAGAAATGATTAGATATGAGTAACATGTTCAAGCTAAAAATGTGGCAAAATGGTCATTCATAAATGTTATTTTTCTTAATTGCATTTACACTCCCACTCAAGACACTTGCGATTGCATTTTCATGAAATGTGCCGCAATGGATGTTGCAGAATTCAATGTTCATATGGAAAATGCATTACAGAATCTTCTGTAATCATCTTAATGAAAATGCATTAAAGTTGCACGGGCCAGCGCTGCATCGTCACCAAAGTTTAAGCCTCGACAATATTCAAGATGATGACAAAGGGAGCTTATTGTGTTACTAAATTGCAAATAATAAACTGAGCTCTCTTTCAAGTTTTCTTGTGCTTGAGCAAACAAATTCACACAAAATTGTCAAAAAATAGGGAGTAAACAAAGTCGTTTATGTCTTAAGTGAATGTAAACAGTTGGGAAAATAAACGCATGTGTATCAGTATATGAGTGTGTCAGGTCTTAAAGTGACAGTAGCCTAATATTCCTGCTGCTATCTATTTTTAACGTTAATACAAATAGCGGGTATACTAGTAAATATAGTCGGCTATGTCTTAAGTTAATGTAAACTGTTAAGAAAATAAACTCATGTGTATCAGTATATCAGATCTGTGTGTCAGGTCTTAAAGTGACAGTAGCCTAATATTCCTGCTGCTGTCTGTTTTTAAAGTTAATACAAATAGTGAGTATACTAGTAAACATAGTCAGTTATGTCTTAAGTGAATGAAAACAGTTAAGAAAATAAACTCATGTGCATCAGTATCAGTATATTAGATCTGTGTGTCAGGTCTTAAAGTGACAGTAGCCTAATATTCCTGCCACTTTATCTTTGATATATTGCATTTATTTGTACTTCCGAAAATCATTTGTTTTTTATTGTACTTCTAACTATTTGCTTGTCTTTATATTATTTATTTTAAATTTATAATTAATTAGGCAAGCAGTTTTAGCTGTACTATCGAATTTGGAATAGAAAATTGTGAATTTGTACTGCGATCTTAAATGTTGGTGTCATTACTGCCTATGATTATTTATAACATATAACAGTGCAACCGGAGCAACTATTTTAGCGAAGGTCTGCTCTCCTGGATGGGAAGCACAGACCTGCGGGAAACATTAGCATCTCCAGAAACCTTGAACACAAGCCAGAAGGGTGTGTGCAGTCAGCAAACATCTTCCCTCCACCTATTCATCTCCTTCAAACCCTACAGGAAACCCGTGAGTCAATCGCAAGCTCTGACTGTGGCAACGTTTGTGGCCTGGGTCCTTCCAGTGACAGTTGATTGATTGTGGAAGATAAATTCTTAAATTAAAATCAGAAACTGAATGAGACTGGTATGGCATTCTGGAATCCACACAGTATTAAAACCCTCAGGGATGTCCACAGTGGCTGAGTGCCAAAATGGTTTATGCATATGCAGATGAATGTGAAATTGCACAGATGCATCTTAGTTTGTGTCTGAATTCCTGCACTGAAGGTTAATAATTCAGAAGGGCTTTCAAATCCTGTTCGAACACAGAGGCAAATGGGTCACATTTTCATATGCAAAACATGGCATGTCCAATGAGAAAAACAACTCTGGCCTTGTCATTTTGTTGTAGATGAGTTAGATAACATGCACAACAAAACAGGGTTTCTCTCAGCTACCTTAACTACATGCATTTCACAAAGATGTTTGGAGAACGTAATTTAAGGAGCTTTTTAAATAAAGGGCTTTGTGCAGGAAAATACCAGGTTTGATTTAATATGAGGGCGAAAAAGCTACTTGATAATTTATCAAGCTTACCTTTTCTATTGAAACAACTTGAGGTTAACTAATTGTAGGGACAATCCCTGCAATTAAAGATAAATGCATTGCTCAAGGGCACTTTGATGACAAAGCAATGATGATCACTTTTACTTGATATTGAACCTGCAATGCATGTAAATGGCAGGTCATATCTTTGAAAATCCCAACCTCGGTTGATATATTTCCATCTGAAATAGACAGTTTAGACTAGAGCATGTCATATTGATATGTCTCACTTTTGTTAAATAACTAACCAACTGAGTTTATGTCAAAACCACACATGACCAATTGTATGATAAATTAAACCATTAGGCAATATCAAAAAATACACTTCAGCACTTCCTTTGCAAGTGACTGATTGTAGAGAAAATTACTACGGTCTCATTTTGCAATTTACTGAAAATATTTAAATCACCATGACAAGATTGCACGAGCGGAGTCATGTGAATACTGAAAGCAGATGACACAAAAAAGCAGGTAACACATTTGATGTGCACTCTTAAAAAAACGTGTCTACATCGGAAGGAAGTGTGCAGAAACCACAGAGCATGAAGATGCAGCTAAATTTACTCTGGATATCAAAAGCACTGTGAGCAGGGCATGTGTCAACATTACAAATGCATGTTTGACGGACAAAGGTGGGCTAAAGACAATGCGTACATCTGATAAGGGGATGAAATGTGTGTGTTTGGAGCATTGCAGACAGTTTAGTAACAGTAGATCTCTAATTGCCTCTTAAAAAGCCCAGATTAAAAGCAACATCTGAGAAAGACAAATCATTAATTATTTGTGTTTAATATCTCTATTTCTTCTAGGCGTGCGATGAGATTAAATGGGGGGCAAACTGACACGTTGGCTTTAGTCTCCTGCTTTTCAGTCATTTCCAGTGTTTGATGGAATGCATTAATAAGTAATTACTGTAATTTAATTACTTGTCCCTTTAAAACTTAAGTAAGGGATTACTCTTAATTTTTCTGCAATTTTAGTTACAGCTATTTCTGATGTAATTGCATTAAATCTGTAAAGGCTTTATATGAAACAATAGAGGATTTAACATCGAAATTATTTAAAATATGCCATCCAAATAAATGTAACATATTTTTCTAAGACTAAATATCACAACATTGCACTACGAAACATATCGGAGTCATATTTAATCGCAAAGTAAACACATAAATATATCAATAAAAACACAAACAAAATAAATAAAACAATCAATCAATAAACAAATAAACAAAGCAAGCATTAAATAAATAATAAAATAATACATAATAAAATAAAATAAAACTGAAATAAATAAAATATACATAAACAAAACTGAAATAAATAAAACATTCATTAAAAATCTAAATAAATAAACAAATCAATAAATAAAGCAAATCCATAAACACTAATAAAAACAATAAAACATACAAAAAATAACTAAAATAGATAAAACAAACAAATAAATAAAACATTCATAAAAAAACAAATAAACTAAATGCTAAAATATTTGTTTATTTAATTGTATTAATTATATTTAATAGTTTTAGTAATAACAATTTATTAATATTTAACAAATATTAATAATTTAGAAAACCTTTTTAGTAATAATATGTTGTTTAATTAAAGACAGCTGAGTTTCATAAACACTGTCATTCTGCATGACACGTCTAAAAGTGTCTCTTTAAGACACAGGTGAGTGAGTCTGGGCCTCATGAAGCGGGTAAACACGGCCGTTTCCATGGGCCATCTGAGAACCTGGTTGCCATGGCAGCTGGCGAGCGGTGAGTCAGTCGTGAGGTCGGAAAAGTAAAGTAGAGGAAGGAGCAGTCCTGAGTAACTCCCCGCCACGTGATTGGCCAGTGACGGGCTGCACTGACCACAGCGAGCGCCAGGGAATGGAAAGCATTAAACATTTTGGCTTTGCCAAGGCAGTCTGCAATCTTTACCAGAGCGCTGACATCGGAAGGATGCTGGCCGCTCCGCTAACAAGACCATTAAAGATGGTTTACACTGAGAGAGCAAAAAGCAACAAGATGGCTTTCAAATAAACTTTTACCAGAGCAACATCGAACTTTAAGTGGTAAACAAACTGAGCAATATCATGTGTCTTCAGGATACAGCTGCCTTTACTGCGTCTGTGAAACCTCTGGACAAACACAACTTCCTGAAGAGTTTGAAGCAACATGAAAGCAAATCAAAAAGCAGTAAAAGAAAATAAATTGCAATTCCTTCTGCTCTAAAACCCTAAAGACTCTATGATAAAAAACTAAAACTAAAAAACATGAATGATAACAAAAAATGTAATTATAATACAATAGAATAAATAAATAAAAAGTATAAAAAATATATATGTGATAAAATAAATCGATTTACAATAACTAAAATAAAAATGTAAAAGTAATGCAAATAAAAAACAAATTCTATTAATAAAGAAAAAATGTACAAAAAATCATAAATAATATAATAAAATAAAATACATAAAACATAAATACAAATAATATTAATAATAAATATTTTATATATATATATATATATATATATATATATATATATATATATATATATATATATATATATTTATGTATTTATTTTTTTTTTTTTTATATATATAAAATAAATTATCGTTCTGGGTGCTTGCTAGGTAGATATTAACTAAATCACCACATAATAAATAATAGTAATAAACAAAAAGTAAAAAAAAAATATATATATATATATGTGTGTGTGTGTGTGTGTGTGTGTGTGTGTGTGTGTGTGTGTGTGTGTGTGTGTGTGTGTGTGTGTGTGTGTGTGTGTGTGATAAAATAAATTGATTTACAATAACTAAAATAAAAATGTAAAAGAAATGCAAATAAAAAATGAAATTCTAAAAATTGCAATAAATAAATAAATCCAAAAAATGAATACAATAAAATAAAATACATGAAACACATGAATACTAAAAAATTTAAATAATAATATCTATCTATCTATCTATCTATCTATCTATCTATCTATCTATCTATCTATCTATCTATCTATATTTTATTTTATATAAAATAAATGATTGTTCTGTGTGCTTGCTAGGTGGTTATTAACTGAATCACCAAGTCTCTAATGATTTTCTAATCCATACACATGGCTTAAAAATCCACATTATTTGAGATTTTAAATCCTGAACAAGGTACGAGCTGACGTTTAAATAACTAGGGTCGAGATTTATCTGTAAGCATGACTGTAAGCTCATCGTATAGCATGCACAAGTAATGAAAGCGTGCATTCATTCGTGTGAGGGTGGATAAACGATCGGACAACACACAGAAGAGCACAGGGCCATTTTCATAGGCTTGACCCTGGGGCAAAATCACCTCACGCTGCATAATGACAAGGAAATACCTTCACACGCACGTCTAGAAGACAGATCGAACACCCACCTGGACCACAGGGTGACCTCCAGTAGGGGCTTTGACCGCCCCTCGGCTGCCCTCGGTCTCGTAATGGGCTCTGTGGTGGGGTTTGGGCTGCACCTCCACGTGGAGCTCGTACTGATCGCTGCGGCTCGGTAGGGGCCACTCCAGCAGCGGCAGGGAAGCCACGGGGATGCTAAGAGAGATGAAACATGATAGTCGTCATGCTCATTTGCTTCACGTATCCGATTTGTTGCATGACTAGAGCAGCAGGTGCATGAGGGTTTTTACAGATTATATATGTCATAAGAGTGTGTGACTGATAACAGATCAAACTACACACAATTAATACATGTTTTTGGACTTGGAATTAAGTTCAAAACAAGTGTGAGGTCAGCAAGATTTCCTTTTTTTAAATCTCTTTTAATTAAAATTGGCAGTAAAGACATTTATACTGTTACAGAAGATTTCCATTTCAAATCAATTTTTTCTTCTCGACTTTTAAAAGAAAGCTAAAAAAAGATTAAGCAGCACAACTGTTTTCAACACTGATGATAATAATAAGAAATGTTTCTTGAGCAGCAAATCATCATATTCGAATATTGTATATAGTAATTACTGTTTACAAGTAGGGCTGTGAAACGATTAATCGTGATTAATCGCATCCAAAAAAGTTTGTTTACATAATATATGTGTGTAGTGTGTGTAATTATTTATATATATATATATAAACACACACATGCATGTATATATTTAAGAAATATTTGCATGTATAACCTTTATAAATATATATAAATATAAATATTTGATATATTAATAACACATTTTTTCTTAAATATGTACATGCATATATGTTTATTTATATATACAAAATAATTATACAATTATTCTGGATGCGTATTAATCGTGATTAATCGTTTCACAGCCCTATATACAACTAATGATGTAATGATGCTGAAAATTCAGAGGAATAAATTACATTCTACAATATATTCAAATAGAAAATAGTTATTTTAAATTGGAATAATGTTACTGTTTTTACTGTATTTTTAATCAAATAAATACAGTTTTGGTGAGCAAAAGAGACTCAGTACTGTACAATTTTAAGAATTTTTCAAATTTATTTTAGGATTATCTGCACAGGCCAATAACCATGCTTGCTCAGCTGATTGACATCTTTGTCAAGACCAAAAATATTACACATTTTTAAATAAATACTTTAACTAGAAAATATAGCACCTTTCACACACAAATCATTTGTAGGTGCACCGGATAAAAGTCCAAAATAAACATGAATAAATGCTGCACACTACTAAGGAGCACTGAGCAATGCCTGGTGCACATTGTAGGATTTTGGGTCGTCCCAGACGAAAGATGACCAATCGTGGCGATTTCTGTGGTCAAGGCTCCTAAACTGTGGTCCCATGTCGTACAGTGAGAGAGGTTCAATGATCTGACGACCAAAGATAGCCAAGACAATTTTCTAATAGTGTCAGAAATCCAGCATGATCATCACACAGTGCGTTTGCTTCTACGACCTATGTCTACTGACTAGCCAATGAAAAACGCAACATGAAATGGCGTATTGATCAGAGCGACATGGCGCTACAACTTAAAACTACTTATGTCAAGCCTCTTTTCCCAAGCCATGACCACATCCATATTCTCCTCTTTCGCTTCCTCCTCTTTTTTTCAGCACACATACAAACCACAATTGCTTAAGTGCGATTTGTCTTCCCCTATTTGTTTACCACTAGCGCATACTGAAGACACCGCGTCGTAGCCTACGATTTAATAGGTGTCGTCAATGTACAGTCTACATGTATATCTTACCCAAGTTTAGTAGATCCATGTCGAACACTGTGAATTGTAATTATCTTATACACTCTAAAAAATGCTGGGTTGTTGTAACCCAAATCTGGGTCAAATATGGACAAATCCAAATGTTGGGTTAAAAATGTAACCCAATGGCTGAGTTTGTCCATATTTGACCCAAAGATGGGTTAAAACAACCCAGCATTTTTTAAAGTGTAGGTTTTCTAAAATCGTCTTGAGAAAGCATTGCCAAAACGTTGCAAACTAAATTTTGTGTGTGTGCAGGATTTATAATTTTTTTAAGCTATAATGTTAATAACAGATATTGTTTGAGGATCATTTATTTTCATGCAACTGTATTATGTATACATATGCATATCGGTCATCGTATAGACTGGCATTTCCAGACTGGTATTGGTATTGACACCCAGGGTTAACAATACAATGAAAAGACTTAAGCTGTTTCCAAATCTTCCACACAACTCACTATATAGTGGACTATATAGTGAGCTCGCCATTTTGTAGTGCTGTCCGAATGTATAGTGATGATTATTAAACCCTATATAGTCCACTCAATGTATCCCAGAATGCATTTTGGAAAGTAGTTTACAACCGATGGTCACTAACCCTAAACCCTGACATACCATCATGCATTGCACTGATCGAGTAGTGTAGTGTCCGAAAGTGGTGTTTCTGTTATGCTGGTGAGCTCACTATAGAGTGCTCTACTCCCTACCCCCTACATAGGAGGTAGGGAGTCAGTGGTTTGAGTGGAGATTTTGGACACAGCCTTAATTTACCAATCTGTAGTGGAGACAAAAATGCAAATAACTTGAATTATTAAGTTCTTATCAAAGTAGAAGAAAGAAAATGATGCCAATTTTTACCTGCATAAGCCAGGCACCAGCTGTTTAGGCCAGATTTGAGGGATTACGAAGAAAGATTCAGGGCCAGGTTTGGTCTTCATATCCTGGTCACATGACACCAGGTAACTCTCAGTGTGGTTGTCTGGGTAGAGCGGGTAGGCCTGCTGGTTAGTCTTCACGATCTTGGTTGGAATGGAAGTAACCTGGCCAACGCCGAACCCATTCATGGACCCTGAGAGGTTATTTGAGCCATAATGGCCGGCGGGATGCTCTTCATGGCCACCGTGGGGCGACGGGCTGCGCTGATCGGGCCACCGGCACCAGGTTGGGGTTCCTGTACATCTCGTAGGTGCGTTTGCATAGAGGGGAGGTGGAACGCGAGCCGGGCCGGGGGAAGGAGAGCGCGGGCCCGACACAGCCGTCCTCGGCCAGGCTGGTTTTTGGAGAAGTGCCCGGACTGGTTCAGAGGGGAGCCCGTGTGGACGCCCTGAAGTCGTGGGCAGAGATCTCCAGTCGCCTGGCTGTTGCTGGGCGAAACGCACGGCGAGGCCCAGGGCGAGAGGTTTCCGAGTGCCAGGAGGTGGATGAGTTGCTGCTGGCGGGACTCAGGCACTGCGGCTCCCGGTAGGCCAGAGGATCGTGACCGGGAACGGTGAGCCCAGGACTGGGGTTCACAAGATGGTTCTGGAGGGAGTCTCGACCATGACTATAGTGCTCGCGGGAGGGAGTAGATCTCAATTCGAGGGCTCAGAGCCTGGTTGGGTCTGGCGTACTCCTGGTAGTTCTTTGCCTCCAGTTGCTCGTAGCCAGAGAGACCGTCAGTGTTGACCTCTGCGTAGGAAGACGGACAGGGCTTGATGCCGTACTGTGAGGCTTCCACCAGAGGATAGGACAGGCTGGGAGGAGAGATGAGATCTTTGTCGGAGGAGATGCTTTGCTCATCTAAAACAGCAAAAGAAAGAAAGTGGTTAAGAGTGTCCAAAAACTCAAACACTGCTGTCTGTGTCTACTATTTAAAGGGGACCTATTATGCCCTTTCACAAAGTCTCTGATTTTGTTTTCAGGGTCTGCTAGAATAGGTTTTCATGCTTGGATATTCAAAAATACATGCTTTTTTCACATATTTGCCTCTCTTCCCACAGCTTGTCAGAAACGCTCTTGGGTACGTTTCCTAGAAGCATCGTTGGCCAACTATGATTGCAATCTCCATTGAACTCTATTGGTAACGACGGAACTTGTGACCATAGTTGGCTTTGGGAAACACACTCCTGTTTAGTTCCTGAAAAATAATAATACAAATTTTCTGGGACCTCATACGCTTCACATTTGGAAGAAGGGCCTCTCCTCAACCACCACCAGAGTGCCGCATCAACGGATGATTCGACGGCAGCCATATTGCGCCCGAACGCCCACCACACACCAGCTTATTGGTGGAGAATATATGAAGCCCCTCTTTCCAAAAAGCACAATCTCCTCTGATTGGTCGGCTGGATCGGTATGTTGTTATTGGTCAACCACTTCGAGGATGTTTGGGATATGTCCCACCCCTTACCATAACCGTGAGATTAAACACACTACTAATGCAACTCAACCAGTTCTAGTCCCCGTTACTCACGTTACGTATGCTTTAGGCGGGAATTATTTAAATTAGGAATATTGTGACATGTACGTTCCTGGAAGAAAGCTCAAGACTCTAGAGTCGTTAAGACTTTAGACACAGTTATTGATATTTAAGTCACAAGTTGCATGGGTATATTTGTGGCAATAGCCAACAAACCTATCATACACTATATGGGTCAAAATTATCTATTTTTCTTTTATGCCAAAAATCATTAGGATATTAAGTAAAGATCATGGTCCATGAAGATATTTTGTAAATGTCCTACTGCAACATATTTAAACAACAACTTTAAAGACGTGTTTGAATTTTTTTGCAGCCTCATTGCATGATTTCATGATTACCTTAGGTTGAAAAAATGCAGGCTAAAACATATACCATCAATCAACGAACTTTGTAGCTCATAGTAGGCCTATCTTCAAAGGGTTATACGATATTGTTAAAAATCTACTCCTCTATGGAGAAAATATATAGGATTTTTACTTCCAAACCTGATTTTTACACTTTTGGCAGTCCAGTCAACTAGCAATCTTGTTCTGGTCCACTTCATCGCATTACATTCTGAGATTTCGTTTTCTACATTGTGTGCTTTATTGCATACTACACATTTTTAGAAATTGAGTCATTTATAGAAAATTTGCATTCTGTTATTTATCACATGCCCTATTTGGTTGTCATGTCCTAACTTGTGATGTTGTGTTAGCAAGTTCAACTTCAAATGTCATTACCATCCCACACAACATCAAAACTTCACACCGAGTTAGCTAAATAGCTAACTCATAAAATAATAATAATAAAAAAAAACATTAAAAAATTGATGACACCGTCACCTACTGCTACTTAATGTAGGCTATATGTAGGCTAAGTTAATCTAAGAAATTAAATACATTTCCAAACTGTTCTTCTGTTGTCCTAGAAGTGATGAGAACTCCTGTCATTTCCATTATAACCAAATTACAGCAGTAGGCTATTGTGGAGAGTGATTGTTTGTTATTTAAATATTAATTTCAGATATACATCACAAAAGAATTTATAAATACATTTAACAATAATGTCTGCCCCATGTATCTAATTGAGATAGCCTATTATTTAGCCATTAAATCAAATTCACACACAAACAGTAGCTATATCATGCTTATGTTCTTTTGCAATAGTTTAAACAGCCAGACATCATTATGCTGCTCATTCTATTCTCCAGCATATTTTACACAGAAGTTCAGTGAAACAAACCTTGAAGTCCCGCGGTGGTTCCATACTCAAAAAGATAGGCAAACTCCAGCTCATCCTGACAGTTCACCTGACTGAGCTCCTCAGCCAGCCCTATCGCAGCCTTATCGTCGTAAAAAGAGCTCATCTGTCTCAATCTGATTTATTTACACCACAACAACTTCAGAAACGTGTCGAGAGAGAACGCCGGCTGTTGTGCACGCGGGGATTCGAGCACCCAAACGCATGAATGAGAACGAACGACAGTCAGACGTGAAATAGTGCAGGTTCAACTTCCGCCTCAAACTTCACTTACACCCCCATCTACACAACCGGCGACAGAAACAGCTTCCAGAGAACAGCACGCGTTCCGAATGGACGCAACGGAACGCGTTTAGAGCGTCGAGTCGCTCGTGTGTGATGGACTGATAGTTTGAGAAGGTTTATCTATGTGTTTGTTGTAGTATACTGTATAGGTAGCATAATATATTCTGTCAATCTGAGGTGATAAAGTGGTTGACACGCGCCTCCTGTTGACAGACAGGACTTTTCGACAACGAAAAGCAACTCGCTCTTGATCACAGTTTAACATCTGGGCGGGTGTGAAATGAATCCCAGCTTCATCCTGTAAGAACTGCTGCCCCCGGGTGTTCATCACTACACAATGATCAAAACTACTATTTGTATTTGTTGACCTATTTTAGAATTGTAACTTGTGGTCACTTTTATCAAACTAAGTCGCCTATTATTCATGAATCTATCTATCTATCTATCTATCTATCTATCTATCTATCTATCTATCTATCTATCATCTATCTATCTATCTATCTATCTATCTATCTCTGTCTGTCTGTCTGTCTGTCTGTCTGTCTGTCTGTCTGTCTGTTCTTGTCTGTCTGTCTGTCTGTCTGTCTGTCTGTCTATCTATCTATCTATCTATCTCTGTCTGTCTGTCTGTCTGTCTGTCTGTCTGTCTGTCTGTCTGTCTGTCTGTCTGTCTATCTATCTATCTATCTCTGTCTGTCTGTCTGTCTGTCTGTCTGTCTGTCTGTCTGTCTGTCTGTCTATCTATCTATCTATCATCTGTCTGTCTGTCTGTCTGTCTGTCTGTCTGTCTGTCTGTCTGTCTGTCTATCTATCTATTCATCTGTCTGTCTGTCTGTCTGTCTATCTATCATCTGTCTGTCTGTCTGTCTGTCTGTCTGTCTGTCTGTCTGTCTGTCTGTTTCTGTCTGTCTGTCTGTTTATTTATTTATCTATCTATCTATCTATCTATCTATCTTGTCTGTCTGTCTGTCTGTCTGTCTGTCTGTCTGTCTGTCTGTCTGTCTGTCTGTCTGTCTGTCTGTCTGTCTGTTTGTCTATCTATCTATCTATCTATCGTCTATCGATCTATCTATCTATCTATCTATCTATCTATCTATCTATCTATCTATCTATCTATCTATCTATCTATCTATCTATCTATCTATCTATCTGTCTGTCTGTCTGTCTGTCTGTCTGTCTATCTATCATCTGTCTGTCTGTCTGTCTGTCTGTCTGTCTGTCTGTCTGTCTGTCTGTCTGTCTATCTATCTATATCTATCTATCTATCATCTGTCTGTCTGTCTGTCTGTCTGTCTGTCTGTCTGTCTGTCTTATCTATCTATCTATCATCTGTCTGTCTGTCTGTCTGTCTGTCTATCTATCTATCTATCATCTGTCTGTCTGTCTGTCTATCTATCATCTGTCTGTCTGTCTGTCTGTCTGTCTGTCTGTCTGTCTGTCTGTCTGTCTGTCTGTCTGTCTGTCTGTCTGTCTATCTATCTATCTATCTATCTATCTATCTATCTATCTATCTATCTGAACACTTATTATTTTCTGCCCATATCAGACGCCTTGATCCTATTCTGACCCGGGGTTTATTTTATTTTGGAAAAGTTTTTAAGACCCAGATATTCCAGACAAATCCTATTATAGACCCAAATGACAGAATGTGATTATTTACATAGTGGCAGTATCTAGGGTTATTAAACATTACCTGAACTTTCCATTGCAGCATGATCTACGGATATAGCCAAGGAGCCGGAATATTATATAACTAATGATATTCAATACTAACTATAAGAAATCAGACTGACATTACATGTTTTGTGCATCACAGACAATGACATTTCAGGCTCCTGCAGCTTCTCTCTAGAAGAAACTCACTTCATACACACGCACAAATAAAGAAATGAAATGTGTCTAAGAAATGAAAGCCACTTAATATAAAATATGCACAAGTTCTTAACATTAAATATGTTAAATGCGTGAAAATACTATAGTTTGCATAATAAATCTAACATAAAAGCATTCAAATTTCATTCATTCCCAAATGGATCTTACAAGAGCAGAATAAATGCTTCAATTCTGATGTCATCGAGGTTCCCTCATGACGCAATTACTATACTGAACATCTTTCTCTATTCTTTACATTACAAATTAGAAATTGTGTTCAAATCATCAACAGTTTTGGCATAAGAAAACGTTAAAAATCAAATTATTGATTACCAGTAATTCACAAAACTTCAGCACGCGCCATCCATACCTTGATCCATCGACCTCATGCTGTGGTAGTGCATCAGTCTCCAAGACTCTCTAAACATTTGGAAAATATATCAAAATAAAAAAAAAAATTACCAGTCAAAGAAATAGCCTTTCCATAAAGTTCATAGCAGAAAGAAAAAAATCTGGATGAAAAAGTGAAAAAGCAAATCCTCCGTTGTGAGTGTTGTGCAGTAAAGCAGAGCTCTGTGTGGTATAAAGTCCTTCTCCTGCTCCGAGCTTCAAGAGCGGCTTCCTTCCCGGCTCTGGGTGTTTATAATGGGCCAATGCTGTAAAATAACGGGATTCCCTCAGTGTTTCCTCCTGTTTGTGCGCTCTGCCATGGAAACCTGGAGCGGCTCCATCTCAGAGACTCAGGGCTTTCCTGCAGAGCGCACTCAGGAATCCATGACGTCTCCAGCCTCTGCGCCAAGGCATTTCTGCGGCTTCTCTCAGACAGTGGCGCACAAGAACTTCATTGTGGGCTTGAAAAAATTAGCGTTGAGGGGAAGAGGAGGGGGAGAAAAATGAAAACAGGAGCAATGTTTAAGCATATGCATGAAAGAGACGAGGTACACAGCGGGGTTTTGAAGGGACAAGGCTCATTAAATCCCGGCAACCTTCAGCTTTACATGCAGAGTCTTACTGGGACCTTTGCATAAATGGCCAAGAAGTATAAGGATATTTAGATGAGAAGGAATTTACACCTTTCACTAGTGAGACTTCAAAAGAGCTTGATTTTAAGTTATATAACAATGTTGAAAATTAATTACAATTCACTCAAATGACCAAACTCTAAATGAAACCGAAAAATAGCATTTTTATTGTTTTCTAAAATAGAAGAATTCATTATTAATATTCATGTATTATGAAAAAACCAAGGGTCTTTTTTACATTATATAAAAAAATTCTTTACCTTAGTTTATTCGTAAGCAATCAAGTACGAGAAGGGCGTTGTTAAGCTCGATGAGAAGCGAAGTAACCCCGTTACTTATTCACGATACAGCACTTGCCTCAAGTACCTTATTGCTTTTATAAAATGGTTACCCCACAATACAAATATTAAAGTAAAATAAATGTATTAGTGCAACTTTCATGAAGTAAAATGTCTAAAAGCTTTCCTTCCGCTTGAAAAAAATAGTCCCTGACCGTGAACAGCAACAACGCTCCAATGTGTAATATGCATGAAAGTTTAAATAAAAACAACATAGAAACTGCAGTGTTGTGCAGTGATGCACAGAACCGTTGGGTGAAGCGGTCATAGCCGTGTTTTATCATGAATAAAGCACAGCTATTGACCAATCAGAATCAAGGATTGGAACAAAGCGTTTTATAAATGAAATTATTCCTATAAAATGATTGAATATTAAAGGGACAGTTCACTTTGAAATCAATTTTTGGTATGTTTTAGCTTACCTCAAGGGCATCCAAGATGTAGGTGTCTTTGTTTCCGCAGTAGTTTCAATTTTGATATTTTTAGGTCAAACCGTTCTTGTCTGTCAGTCATATAATGGAGGTCTATGGTCACCACCTTAAAGAGCATGCACAGAGAAGTCAAAATTAAGCATGATTTAATGACTTGTAAATGTAAGTACACATTGATGGCCTAAGACACGAAACGAGCAGTTTGTGTGAGAAAACAAACAGTATTTATATCGTTTTACCTCATGTAATCACAGCCACATCCAAGTGATCTGAGAGGGTGTGGGCGCTTCGGTCTGTGCAAGTGCCGGAAGTGATCTCAATAATATTATATAATTTATATGTTTCACACATAATAATAAAAAAAACATTGCATATGTATATTTGGTTATATATATAAATATAACAAAATTATTTATATCCACTAAAATGACATATACTGTAACAAGGATTAGGGATATGGTTTAAATAAGGCAGCTTACACACCCATAAAATTTCCATGGAAAATGTGGCATGGTTTATTTATGATTCTTTCCCCCTAATCCCAAATATTGGGCTAGTCTTGAAATTCATCCAAAGGTTTCAAAGTTTATTTGACATGCTTAACTTGGACAGCAGTGAAACATTTCTGAAAAGCTAGGTCATAAAGGTCATAAAATAAAGTTTATTTATCATAAGGGAATTAATACTGCAACTATCAGGGTTTAAAAGTAGACATTATCAGATAACACGAGTTTACTTCCCTCAGCCATATCCGTGTGTTTATGAACACGTTTTACGAATTAAATCACGTCTGATTATGGCTTATTCAAACTCCAAATGCTGAAAAGCAGCAGCTTCCATCAAATAAGTGCGATTAGGGAAACCTAAGCAGTAAACGTGTCATGAGAATCCAATGTAACACATTAACAGCTTCTCCCAGTGCCCAGATGAAAAAGCTGCTGCATTCTGGGATGGCGCAGGATGCCAAAGTAAACTGCAAGGGGCTGACGAGTGCGACCATGAAGCGGGCCTGTTTGGCTAAACTCTGTTGTAAAGTTTATCCCGGAAAATTCTGCGATATGATACACTGACTTGTTTAAACATTGGAATGAATGAAGTGCTGCTCTCACTGACTGGATCCTACACAACCTCTGGAAAACGTCTGGACACAGGCCTTCATTTTCAATTCATTGTACATCACTTCTCGGTTGAATTCGATCATTTCTGTACATCTAGATCTGGCATAAACCATATGGAAAATGCCTAAAGGTTGGCCAGTGCCGCCGGTGACGTGATGCACACAAACTGGCTTTAAATTGAGCGGTGGAGGTGAAGAGGAAGATTCGTGCACGTTTAACCAGAGAGAACGGATGTTCATTCCTTCACTGTGACAACACTCTTATGCAACGCAAATCAATACGGAGTTCGCATCTTTCCAGGCGACGGGATTTGCAGTTCCATCTTTTGCTTAGAAGACACACATTTTCCAGGTTCCCAGTTTCCATCACCGTCGAGTCTGCGTTACAGCAGCACAACCTTTTACTTTTCCAATAGCAACATTTCTATTTAAGCAATCAGATTTCATAATGACACATATATCACGTCCCATGGAAAACTTCAGCATGTTTCGGGAAAATCTTCAGGCCATGTGCTTAATCAGTTCCAACATGTTCTATTAACTTGCCATTTTGCCTCTACTATTTCTGCCAGATCTCTGTAAATAAGTGTTTATTCCATTACATATTCCTACTATTATTATAAAACGGTTAGCCCCAATCCTTTATTCTGATTGGTCAATAGCTGTGCGTTATCGTGATTCATGATGTATGTATCACTGCGCAACACTGCAGTTTCTATGTTGTTTTTATTTGAGCTTTCATGCATATTACACATTGGAGCGTTGTTGCTGTTCACGGTCAGGGACTATTTTTTTCTAGCGGAAGGAAAGATTTAAGTGATTTTACTTCATGAAAGTTGCACTAATACATTTTTTTTACTTTAATATTTGTATTGTGTGGTAACCGTTTTATAAAAGCAATAATGTACTCGAGGCAAGTGCTGTATGTATCGTGAGTAAGTATAACGGCTTAAGGGGTTACTCAGCTCTGTGTTGAGCCTAACAACGCCCTTCAGCCGTTAACGTTATTTATTCACGATACAGAACAGCCTCTCCTACCTTATTGCTTACATAGAGGCCATTTCATGTTGACTAAAGAAAAATATCTCCAGGTGATTCTTAAATCTGACTCCATCTCCCATTCCGGATTAATGGACTACACCTCAGCTTTCAGGTTTGGGATTTGTTTCCTGGTGACTGAGAGGAGTGTCTGATACCTGTCAAACATGACTGATGACCATTACAACAGTGACAGGGGCAAAACAACACAATCAATAATAACCATTTATACATATTTATCATTTAAACTGTAATTTATTCCTGTGATCAAAGCTGATTTTTCAGCATCATTACTCCAGTCTTCAGTGTCACATGATCCTTCAGAAATCATTCTAAAATGTGGATTATATGCTCATAAAACATTTATTATTTTTAATGTTGATTGTTTGAGAAATAGAAAGCTCAAAAGAAAATACATTTTTAAATAATTATTGGAATTATAAATATATATATACCGGTCAAAAGTTTAAGATCGGTACGATTTTTTATGTTTTTTAAAAAAGTCTCTTCTGCTCACCAAGGCTGCAATTTTTTTTATAAAAAATACACAAAAAACAGTAATATTGCGAAATATTATGACAATTTAAAATGACTTTTTTATGTTAATATATATTAAAATGTAATCTATTCCTCTGAAAAAAGCTGAATTTTCAGCATCATTACTCCAGTCTTCAGTGTCACATGATCCTTCACAAATCACTCTAATATGATGATTTTATGCTCCAAAAACATGTATGATTATTATCCATGTTGAAAACAGTTTTTTACATTTTTATTTCAGGATTCTTTGATGAATAGAAAGTTCAAAAGAACAGCTTTTATCTGAAATGAAAAGCTTTTGTTACATTAAACACTACCCTTTAAAAAGTTTGGGGTCAGTAAGAATTTGTATTTTATTTTTGGGGGAAATAAATAAGAAATCAATACTTCTATTCATCAAGGATGAGTTACATTGATCAAAAGTTACAGTAAAGACATTTATAATGTTAGAAAAGATTCTAATTAAATAAATGCTGTTATTTGAACTTTCTATTCATCAAAGAATCCTGAAATAAAAATGTCAAAAACTGTTTTCAACATGGATAATAATCATACATGTTTTTGGAGCATAAAATCATCATATTAGAGTGATTTGTGAAGGATCATGTGACACTGAAGACTGGAGTAATGATACTGAAAATTCAGCTTTTTTTCCAGAGGAATAAATTACATTTTAATATATATTAAC
This sequence comes from Hybognathus amarus, assembly GCA_030378365.1. Lineage (NCBI taxonomy): Eukaryota > Metazoa > Chordata > Actinopteri > Cypriniformes > Leuciscidae > Hybognathus > Hybognathus amarus. The sequence continues at coordinate 135,003 of JAQIUQ010007230.1, read as the reverse complement.
ATAAAAAAGTCATTTTAAATTGTCATAATATTTCACAATATTACTGTGTTTTATATATATATATATATATATATATATATATATATATATATATATATATATATATATATATATATATATATCACAATGTATTCAGCACATTGAGTCTGTTTTTATACCTCAAGGTGTGGTTATGATCACATGCACTACTGAAAACTCTTAAGAAAATCTCTGTCAGCAGAGGTGAAGCTTTTAAAAGCAAATCAAACATTCCAGGCTGTTGTGTGTGTATAAATAGCTCAGCTAGGGTGTGAGAGCCGCCTCAACACACTCCTCTTTAAGTGATTTATCATCGTCCAAATCCTCTGTTGTGGCACACAATGTAATACACCAGGGCAAGTCAGGATCTGTGTGTATCCAGTGTTTCATTAGCACAACATGTGTGTGTGTATAGGCTATATACAGTAGAAGTGGATCAAAACAGTTCATCAAAGTCAGATAAGAACAGGTATTGTTCAAAATGCATGTATAACTTTGATAAAAGGTTTTGATCCAGTTCAGATGTCTGACTACTGCCTCTGTACGTGTATGTCCATATAAATACAGGAGGAGCTGGGGAGAAGGGTTTCAGAGGAACTTTAAAAACGTTCTGCGACAAACACTGATCAACTGTTTAAATGTTGAGCAGAAAGCCCATTGGCTGCAGAAACAAATCCCTCTAACATCATTTCACTCTCACATATGGTATATGGTCCCATTATCTTACACTCGTCTTCTCCCTCAGTCTCACGGCAGCTCTTCCTCTGGGACTGATGTGGCACGGACACACAGGCGACCATCACTGCTGTGTGCCGTCTAATGATAAGCTCGACATCACGTGCACAGCAGCGTCTGGCACACCGCAGTACGCACCACATGAGAGAGGAGTAATGATACGCTTCATATGGGCTGCACCCAAAGAGCTCGTTTCATCAGCAACACATTATGATGTAAAATCAAGGAGGCACACCAAAACAGAGAAGCACACAAACTTTTATCAAGGGATCGTGTTCAATTGAACTATAGCATTATTATTATTAATATTTGATTTATTAATGTTATCATGAACTTATGTTTTGAAGTCTCACTGCTAATGCAGTCTGCACTTATCTTCAAGACTCCCCCTTCTGGTGACACATGACATTTTAATAACACACAACGGCTGTGTTGAGAAATAACAACGTTTCCACAAAAATATGAAGCAACATAACTGTTTTCAACATTGATAATGAGAAATGTTTTTGAGCAGCAAATCATCATATTAGATTGATTTCTGAAGGATCATGTGACTCTGAAGACTGGAGTAATGATGCTGAAAATCCAGCTTTGATCACAGGAATAAATTACAGTTTACAATTTACCACAATAGAAAACAGTTCTTTGAAATTGTAATAATATTTCACAATATTACTGATTTTACTGTGTTTTATATCAAATAAATGCAGGCTTGGTGAACAGAGGAGAGTTCTTTCAAAAGCAAACTGCTCACCAAGGCTGCAATTGTTTGATAAAAAATACACAAAAAACACAGTAATATTGTGAAATATTATGACAATTTAAAAGAATTATTTTATGTTAATATATATTAAAATGTAATTTATTCCTCTGAAAAAAAGCTGAATTATCAGCATCATTTCTCCAGTCTTCAGTGTCACATGATCCTTCACAAATCACTCTAATATGATGATTTTGTGCTCCAATAACATGTATGATTATTATCCATGTTGAAAACAGTGTTTTACATTTTTATTTCAGGATTCTTTGATGAATAGAAAGTTCAAAGAACAGCATTTATTTAATTAGAATCTTTTCTAACATTATAAATGTCTTTACTGTAACTTTTGATCAATGTAACTCATCCTTGATGAATAGAAGTATTGATTTCTTATTTATTTCCCCCAAAAATAAAATACAAATTCTTACTGACCCGAAACTTTGTAAAGGGTAGTGTTTAATGTAACAAAAGCTTTCCATTTCAGATAAAAGCTGTTCTTTTGAACTTTCTATTCATCAAAGAATCCTGAAATAAAAATGTAAAAAAACTGTCACACCATCCGTGTAAAACATGGATAATAATCATACATGTTTTTGGAGCATAAAATCATCATATTAGAGTGATTTGTGAAGGATCATGTGACACTGAAGACTGGAGTAATGATGCTGAAAATTCAGCTTTTTTTCAGAGGAATAAATTACATTTTAATTATTAACATTTAACATTTAATTATTAAAGTCATTTTAAATTGTCATAATATTTCACAATATTACTATGTTTTTGTGTATTTTTTATCAAAAAATTGCAGCCTTGGTGAGCAGAAGAGACTTCTTTTTCTAACCGATAGTGTATATATATATATATATATATATATATATATATATATATATATACATACACACTGTATAAAGAAACAAGCAGAGAATTCATTAAGAAAAGATCTTTTTTTATTTCAAACACTTCTTATCCCGAGACGCACTTGTCCCTTTTTTGTTCTGCAATTATTAGTGTGCAAATTCCAACACAAATAAAAAAAGATAATAAATAAAAGCCTATTTTGTTGTTATTTACAATTCATCAGATTACATTACCAAACAAAAAAGTATTTTCATATAAACATAAAAACCAGTCAGCACAAAAAGTAGTCGGGAGAAGATCATGGCATTCGGTCTAAATCTAGGTCCACATCACGATCTGTACAAACTCTGATCCATGCAGGAGACGTCGAATATGACGAGAGCCTGTCGGCTCAACACAATAAAGTGTCTGAAGGGGAAAGATGATATGGCACTAAAAACACAGACACCAACACAGTGATCAATGCTAAGTGCACAACGCATTCGGGATCATTAACACAGACAGACATTGGGTTTAAGGACACCTCGAGGAGAAGATTACAGCGTTCAGCGCTGACTGATGCATCATGGGATTTGGCTCTGTAAACCAGTGATTGAGAGTAGACTCTCAGATCGGGGAGGCTGGGGTAGCAAAGTGAGCATGTTTAGCGTCAGAGGTCACCACAAGAGTGGACAAACACTGCTGTGGACAGGAGGAGGCCAAAATAGCATTGTTTTTTATGGCACCGTATCAACCCTGCTGTGACTAGCAGTGGTTTGTTAGTATGCTAATTCAGTGTTCATTAAAAAAATCTCAAACTAGCACATCCTTTCCAACAATCACACATCTACTGCATATGGTAACACTTCACAATAAGGTTAAACATCAGTTATCTTTATTTCTCTCTACACCTTATTGCAACTCTCAATTCTGACTTTATTTCTCATTATTGCAATTGCGACTATAATCAGAATAGTGACTTTATATATTTTTCTCAGAACTGAGATATAAACTTGCAATTGCGAGTTATAGTCTGAATTGCGAGATAAAGTGTTTTGAGAAAGTCGCAATTGCAAAACAAGTATTGGAAGTTATATCTTGCAATTTAATAAAGTAATAAAGTCAGAAGAACTTTATATCTCGCAATTCAGACTATTTTTGCAGAATTGCGACTATATCCGAGATATAATCTCGCAATTGCAAGTTATAAAGTCCAAATTTGCGAGATAGACCATTGCAATTAATCTGTAAATTGTACACTTAACTGGCAATTGCAATTTATCTGTTTTGAGAGTCGTAATTGCAACAAAAAGTGTGAAAAAAAATTGTGAGATATAAACTTGAAATTGCAAGTTATAAAGTCCAAATTATGAGATAAAAGAACAATAGATTGCACAATTTTGAAAATATAGACCCAATAACAAAAATAAGTGTTGCTAGTTATTATCATGTGTATATATTTCGCAATTCTGATTTTATTTCTCAAAATTGCAATTGCGACTATTCAGACTTGTGACTTTATATATATTTTTTCTCAGAACTGAGATATAAACTTGCAATCGCGAGCTATAGTGTGAATTGCCAGATAAAACGTTTTTAGAAAGTCGCAATTGCAAAAAGAAAGTATTGCAAGTTTATATCTCACAATTTAATAAAATAAAGTCCGAAGAATGGCGACTTTATATCTTGCAATTCGAATTCGTTTTTTGCAGAATTGCGACTATATCTGAAATATAATTGTAAGATATAAAGTCCAAATTGCGAGATAAAGACAATTGCAATTAATCTGTAAATTGTACACTTAACTGGCAATTTAGTCGCAATTGCAAAAAAAAGTCAGAATTGTGTGATATAAACTTGCAATTGCTAAATTATGAGATAAAACATACTTACAATTGATTGCACAATTTTGAAAATATGGACCCAATTACAAAAAGTATTGCAAATTTATATCATGTGGATATATCTTGCAATTCTGACTTTATTTCTCAAATTGCTACTTTATATCTTACAATTTAGACTTTTTTCTCAGGATTATGATAAACTCTGATGTTTTTACTTTTTTTTCTCAATAGCAATTTATCTCACAATTTTGAGTCGCATTTGCAAAAAAACAAAGTCAAAAAGCGAAGCAAATTTATCTCTTCCAATTTTGAGAATTTTGATAAGACAGAATTTATTTATTTAAAAAAAGATGTATCTGCTAATATTATTTAATACACCTGAGCTAACATGAACAGATGTCTTTTGATTAACAAATGTTAACAAACAAAGATATTAACGCATTAACTTTTACTAATTTAACCTTATTGTTAAGTGTTACAAATATTAGTGTTTTTCTTCCCGTTTTTTTCTTGTTTTTTTTTTTTTTTTTTTGAGGTGGGGGTTGTACAACAGATACTTTCTGTTTATAACCTGATCACATCCTTTCAAGTCACATCAATTCAGTAGTTTTGGAAAATAAATAAAAAGCCACCAAAAACACCTTAAAACAAGTCAACTTCAATTTCCCTTTTCCTCTTTGTGCAAATTTTTCCTTTTCACACGAGAACACAAATGCAAACGAGACACATAATGGTAATAGATTATTAAACCTCATGGAAAAACTTCCCTGTTGTCTCTCTCATGGATGAATCCCAAAGCTAACCAGTGTGTTTAGTCTTTCTCGGGGAGAGTGATTCACTGCAACTTAGACGGTAGAGAAATTACATGATTCAGAGCGAATGGCGTCACAAGTGTCCATTCTTGTCAGTATGAGCACCTGCTCAGGGCTAACCGGACTGCTAAAACTACTAATCTGGCTCGTTGACCAAACATTTAGAAAAATCAGACTTGTGATTTTAGTATCAGGGTGAATGAAGGAGTGAATCAAACCTGTACGTTCCAGCAGTTTTAGGTTTGGTAGCGGATACTAGAGCAAGCCGGACTGAGTGAGTAAAGGGTTCACGAGGTCAGTTTGGAGTAACTCGGAGGCGAGAAGCGTCGTCGCAGGTATTTGAGGATGTAGAGCGGCAGGCAGCTGACCAAAGTGATGACTGTCACCTTCCACACAAAAGACAGGGTGGCGATGAAATACACATCTGTGAGGGACACAAATAAAGGAACTGTTAGAGCCCATCTCCATTAGGATACTGTCAAACATCTGCTCATGCTGGACTCAGACGGCACATGCATTGTCTGTTCACAGACTCTGAGTCACACTGTACAAAAGTGCCAAAGTGTTTCTTGATCTGGCAAGGTCTAATCGAACTGCCTGACTTAGAGTTAAGTGAGAAGGTTTATCCATCTAACAGGAAACAGTGTCAAGTTTAAAAGATTTGAAAGAAGCTAAAAAAGTTTGCCAGGTTAGTGGTATCAAATCTTTAAAGTCCCCCTGTAGTCAATCATTTGATCCAGCACCAAGGTCCGAACCAAAGTTCACGTTTTGATACATTTTATACTTTCAGAAAGTTTTGGTTTGGTTTCACACTGCAATTATGCGAGCACACTAAAGAACTTTAGGCCGGAACTTTATGCACGCGGCCTGAAAAGGCGCGTGCATTCTAGAAATAGAATCGAAATAGAAATAGAACCAACCTATTTTTCACGCGACACGCAAGCGTGTTGGAAGCGTTTTCAGGCAAAAAACAATAAGAAACAATGTTTATGTGTCATTTTGTACACGAATCCATATGAATAAATTACATTTTGATGTTTGAAAGTCTAGGTTTTGCCATACATTCAGATATCAATGCAATTTAAATGAATAATAACAATAATAATTTTCAGTTTTCAAATATTGCCATTATTTTTGCCTATATATAATTTCATGTCATTTTAATTTTTTTAAACAATTGAACTCCTGCTGTACACTACAGAGCTAGGTCAAAGCATAACAAAAAAATATTTTTTTTTCTTTTTTTTCTTATGCTCAAAACAATGTGATTGTGAATCAGAAAAAAATCTTTGAAAAAAAAAAAAAAAAAAACGTTCTGGGTCTCAGGAGGATATAAAGATAGGCTAGAATAACAACATACTGTGTCTTCTGAGTAATGGTTCACTATCAGGCTAAATATAGGCTCTTTAAAGCTACACAAAATTTGAAAGTGTTATTTTTCAATAACACTTTCAAAGTTTGTGTAGCTTTAAAGAGCCTATATTTATAAAGACAGCCTGAGCCAACTTTTTTTTTTTTTTTGGATTTTGGAAGTTGTGTGATAACAGCAATTATTGTCGTAAAGGCAAATCGGAAGATAACTTTGACAACATGAATGAACAGACGCATATCGTTGCAACTATATTGTTATTTGTATGGCATAATTACCTGCAGCACCAACTATACACAACACTAGTTCAAATTCGCCAAATGAACGTCCTCGTCGTGCGAACATTTTATCGTCGCCGACAGGAAAAGGAGAAGACTGCAAGTTGACTTCTTATTATGTCATCAGACCATACTTCAATTAAAAACCTCGTCTCCCCATCTCCCCATGTGCTACACGGCTAATTTCTCCTGCCATCTTCTGTTTATTCGGCTTTTTGGGAACCACCGGAACTTCCTGTAAAAGTTCTGAAAGTCCGAACCATACAGAAATGCTTTCACACTAGAAATGAACCAAACCTTTTTTCAGTTTGATCCGGAACAGAGACTACCTCTTTTTGTCGGACCAAATTTCATCTGTTTGGTCCGGACCGTGGTCCCGGGGAGGTTTCACACCTGCAATTTTGATTCGGATCAAAATGGAAAGTCAGAAAATCCAGACCAAACAAGGTGTGAAAGCGCCCTGAAACTCACCTTTGATCACCAAAATGACAATTAAATGTTGTTTCTTATGTATGCCTTAACATAGCTTGAATGTGACCCTACACCCTTGCCTTATTAAGCATACGCAGTTATATGAATATGCAAATGAGCCCCGCCTCCACTCACTCACATCAGCTCAGAGATAAACTTGTTAAGCGATCACACGGTTCTGACCTGATTGGTTACAAGGTAGTTTGTGATGTCAGAAACACCAGAAATTTCAAGTGTTTTTGATTCACTCACTGCAGATTGAAGGAGGAAAAAACCCCAACAATAGTGTTGACTTATTAATTTGCACATGAAAGCATATTAAAAAACACCACATAGACATGTAAACAACATTAAAAGCTTCATTTTCACCACAGGGCGACTTTAAAAGACACTGAAAAGCAGTAGTGGCCTTTGCTGTTTCACCGCCTGTTTCTTACCGCCACAAACATCCCGCCGGCATGACGGCCAGAGCTTTCCCACAGTGACTTTCAATGATGTTCAAAGCATTTCTAAGGATGCTGATTTTTAGAAGAACAACCACTGAATATGGCTGAACTAAACTTCCACTTAAACTTTCCACTTGCCATTGTGTAGCGTTAACAACATTTGAGCAAGTGGATCAGGCGTATCTGAGCTGAAAGTGAGTGCGTGGAGGCGGGGCTCATTCTGCATATTCTATTGCATATACTAAATAAAGCAAGGGTGTAGAGTTAAATTCAAGCTATTTTAAGGCATGAAGAAATTTAACAGCAAAAACATTTTAAATATGTAATTTTGATTACCTAAGATGATTTATTACAGGGTTTCTGCAGGTTTCACAAAGTCAAATTTAAGACTTTTTAAGACCTTTTTGAGACCATTATGAATGAAATTTAAGACCTATATCACAAAAAAAAAACGTACAAAGGTAAACGCGTAACAAGTCTCAAAAATCATTCGCAAAGTAATTGATTTTATTCAAACTGAACATTCGGCTAACACAAAAACTCAAAACTGATAGGCTGTTGCATGTTGGTCTATGTTGTACACGTAATACAGCGAATTAAGAACTACAACCACGTAATATAAAAAAAATAAAATAAAAAACATTTCAAAGCGCTGCGGAAGCATTTCAATGAGACGTTTACATGGACGTAGGAAAATTAAGACCTGTTTAAAAAGATTTAAGACCTAGAACACAATACTTCAGCCAATTTAAGACTTTTTAAGGCCTTGAAATTGTGATTTTGAAATTTTAGACTTTTTAGACTTTTTAAGACCCTGCGGAAACCCTGTATTAAGGGACAAAATTACACTCTTAGAAGAAAAGGTTCTATATAGAACCTTAAAAGGTTCTATCAGCGCTACGTATTTGGAACCCCTAAAAGGTTCTATACACTCTTAAAAAAGGGTTCCTCTGGGTTCTATATGGAACCCTGGGGGTTCGTGCTTGGCCAATAGAACTCTTTTGACAAAAAATGGTTCTATATAGAACCATTTGGAGTTCCATATATGAAGCGGGGGATGGAAACATTCTGGTTCTAAATAGAACCATTTCTTTCTAAGAGTGTATTGACTGCAGATGGAAACGTTCTGAGAAAAGCTCAAGAACCTATAAAACCTTAGATTGTGACCAAACAAATTTGACCAATGACTGCAATTTTAATCTGTTTCAGATGGTTGCAAGCAGACTAACTAATCAATAAAACATACATTTGTGATGTACATAACACAGTCAATCCCCTCAATATCCAAAAGTCTTGTCCGTTTCATGTCTTTGTCACACGCTCACGTAAAAGTCTTTCCCATCAACGGTTTTGTTCTATTCTTGTAAATAAAACGTACAATCCCTGCTGAATAATCCTTTGGCTCTTGTTTAAACATTTATTCCCAGAATTGTATGAAAACAGAGCTTGTGAAATCCTCTCAGACCACAGTCAGGTCAGAAGGAGAGACTCTGAAATGTAAGTTGGCCAAAACGTTTAGTGCGATTGCTGGAAACTAGCGTCACACTGCGAGGCCGTTCGGTGACCAGTCTTTGTTTAATGTGGTCAGGTGCCACACACCACCGGAGCTGGACTGCACTCGGAGCGCTGCGGTGTCCGAATGCCTCATCAACACAACTGAAAAGACGCTTGTTCGTGTGCTATGAACGTGAGCCCCGAGATGGTCACAAGTCATCTCCGCCATCACGGATCCATCATCTTCTCTGTCAGGATATGCACAGAGATCCAATAACGAATTCCTCAATGTGACGTTGATGGGCAAAAAGAAAATGGTTATGTTGAAGGTCTTGGATGCATTACCAACAGGATCGAAGTTATTTTTGATAAAAGTAGCCAACTAAAAGACTACTTGCATTGTCCTTGCAGCTTTTGACTTTATCAGTCTATTTTGGGACAGATAATTTTTTTATGAACTTATGTTTTTTTAAGAACTTTTTAAAAAATATTTAAAAAATTTCACATTTTTGTAAATATTATTTTATAAAAAGTGTTGTCACAAAAATAAACTATTTGGCATGACAAAAAAGAATTGTTGCCTAAAACAATCGAGCAGACAACTTTACACCAAATACCATTAAACTAGAAAAATAGCAATTTAAATGGATCAAAAATTGTGCATATCATTATAGAAACTAAGCCACAAGGATGTCTACGCAGGGTCTAATGTGGATAGTTGTATTTACTGGTTCATATAAAAGGGCTACATGTAAGAAATTAAATATATTAACTTTTTTTGCTAATATGTGAACAGCTTATAACGCAAGTTATAAAACGAGAGCTTTATAATTAAACTATATTATAAAAAGTAATTTTAATTATCTAATTTATTGACGTAATGCTGGTGAATTGCAGAGCTGGTACAAACATATCCACATCCCTGTGATCAGATAATTTGTTAACTTCTGTTTTCTCACCGCTGTCATTGTTGTGTGACTCTTTTATTATTGAGAGGAAAATCGCACAGCATATATTTACATATTCATCAAAACGTCACCCTGACATACGTAGGTTACAGTGTGCGAGCAATAATAGGGCCCTATAAAATCCGTTTATTTTTTCCCAAATTCCATTTTTTCCATTTTAATTTTTGCAAATTCCGTTTTTTCCGTTTTAATTTTTGGGAATTCATTTTTTACCCTTTACTGTTATTTTAGTTGTAAAAAGAGTGTTCTCTTTATTCCGTGATCGCGGAAATTATAGGGCCCTACAATAAGCATTATTGAAACAGCTGAGCTACTGGCACGTGCATTTAAAATAACATAAATATGTAAATCCTCAACTGCTTTTTTTGTAAGAAAGTGTATAAGTCTTCAAATTAAGAGGCCCTCTGATCAACACAAAGACCTTGGTCAGGGTAGCATCAGTGCAGCAGGAAATGAGAGCAGGCTTGTGGTATTTCCCTCCGCAGTGAGCTGTGTATAGCGCTGTATAGCGTCGTATGAGAGAAACGGGCCACAGCGGGCCTGGAATGCTGACTGAGGCAGATCGTCACTTTTTATACAACCAGATTTAACTCTCTCTGGGGAAAACTGTATTGGTTTTGGGGAATGTGGCGGCATTTTTTACCTGGATATGTCCGAAATTCTGACGTCAAGATCGCTCAATAACAACTTTGATTTCATGACGATAATAGGATATAAAGCAATGGCAAAACCTTGACCAGAATGCATAGATGCAACATATAACATCACTAAAATGACAAGCACAACAAATAAATCACACCACAAAACTATGTGCTAAGTAATGCATGTTAAATGCAAAAAGTGATAAAGGCAAGACAAGCCCAGGTGAAAAGGCTAAAAAATATCACTAATAGATATGGCCATACTTCCCAGTTGATCGATTACTTTAAAAATACAACATTTTTGTACAACCAGTTTTCTGCATGTTATGCTTTAACATGCAAATGAGGCATTATCTAATGAAATATGCATTGATTTGCATACATTTCCAATCAGAACTAGGTAAACAGAATAAAGACAGGTTCAAAATACTTTTCATTTTGTTTACATATTAGAGTCAAAAGCTATAGAGGGGATTTTGGGTAGCTCTTTTTATCACTATAAATCATAAAAACTGTCAACAGCAGGGAAGAAAAAGAAAAGTATTTTAGGAATTTAAAGGAGTAGTTCACTTTTGAAAAAAAAAGTGCTGATAATTTACTCACCCCATGTCATCCAAGATGTCCATGTCATTCTTTTCTTCAGTCGAAAAGAAATTAAGGTTTTTGATGAAAACATTCCAGGATTTTCTACATATAATGGACTTCAATGGGAACCAAACGGTTCAAGGTTCAAAAGACCTTGTCCAAAAGACTCGATTATCAAAATGAACAAATCTTTTCCGAGTCATTTGGTTCATTCAATGAACGAAATGACGAATTGACTAGGAAAAAGATTTGTTCATTTTGATGACAAGTTCGAACAGGAGAGTCACCAACGTGCGTCACAGAACAGAGCAAGGCGACAATTTGAGCTTAAAAAACTTGAACTTTGTTATTTAATTATTAACTGAGCGATATTTTCACTTGATAAGACCCTTATTCATCGTTTGGAATCGTTTAAAGCCCTTTGAACAGTTTGCACTGGAACTGTCTTTTTGACCTTGAACCGTTTGGTTCCCATTGAAGTCCATTATATGGAGAAAATCCTGGAATGTTTTCATTAAAAACCTTAATTTCTTTTCGACTGAAGAAGAAAGACATGGACATCTTGGATGACATGGGGGTGAGTAAATTAACAGCATAAGTTTTTTGAAAAAGTGAACTACTCCTTTAAGGAATAAAATGATATATGAAAAAAAAACTCTGTAAAAAAAAGTGAAAGTAAAAAAAAAAGACAAAAATTTTTTTTTTTAAAGATTTGTATTATTATTCAAATCTACAGGTGCAAATAGATAAAGTGAAATAAAATAAATATTTAAAGTATATTTAATATTTAAAGTATTTTGGATGTGATAAAACACGTTATCAAAAAACAAATAGGCCAAAATCTCAAAATTGACCAGTATGCATGAAAAAAAGGTTCTCATTCACTAATAATTGCATGGATTATTTCATATTTGTACACACAGGAGAATCTCCGCCTAATTCACAACACGTTTGTACACATGAATTTGTTAACATCGTTCTTATGTTATTGAAGTTTGAGTTTTCTAAACGAGCGGCCACGTGCATGAGATCATTCATTTGCATAAAACAGGCCCAAACCATCTCCATATGAGGGCTTTCCACACACTTTTCTTGCAGCCTTTCATCAAACTTCCCTCTATTTACAGACCCGCTCTCGCCCGAAAAAAATTCATACAAATAAAAATCAGTTTTTTGGGACCCAAGTGTTTATGAAAGCATACCCACCGATAAACTCATGTAAGAAGACCAGGGATGCGATGTAACAGGCCAGACTGAGGAGTTCAGCTACGATCATCAGCCAGTGCCAGGTCTGCACGGTCAGCGCCACCATCAGCAGCTCCGTCAGGATCAGAGACGTGAACGAGATCGCCACGATGTGCACAAACTCAGACTCGAACAGAAGCAGAGCCCCGTACATGATGATGCTCCCTGCAGAGAGCACAGCACATCTCTATTACCACCAACATCTCAGAAGAGACTTCTAGAAGCGTGCTGGATATGCACACTAGGAGTGTACTTCTAGCAGTGTGCTTATATACACTGACATTTACTTTTTTGCTCACCAGCCACTGTGGCTAGTGGTTTTCCAAAGTTACTTGCCACTCAGCATTTTCACTGGCCTCAATTTTAACATCGATACCATGGCGAAAAGCTGCCATATCGATTTTTTATATCTCATAATTTGACAACAGGTAAATTAGGCTGCTGTCACTTTAAGACATGACACACGAATCCATTATGCTGTTACACAAGCATTTTCTTTCTCAACTGTTTACATTCACTTATATAACGGACTGTGTACATTAATAATCAAAAAGACAAGACTGGCATTTAGAAATTATTTTGGGTGTATTTGACAGTTTAAGCACAATACACAGCGAAAAATGTTTGTCACCAAATCAACTTTATGAAAATTAAGATGAACTATGGTCTGAGTTTTCCCATTACTTATTAATTAAATTAATGTATTAAATTTACAGCTCTAGTGTACGAGTGAGTATATATATATATATAATTTACTAGGGCTGTCAAACGTAATCACGTACAAAATAAAAGTGTGTTTACATAATATATGTGGGTTCACTGTGTATAATTATATATATATATATATATATATATATATATATATATATATATATATATATATATATATATATAAATACACACACATGCATGTATATTTAAGATATATTTTCATGTATATACATTTATATATAATTTATATTATATATAAATTTTTTATATATAAATAATATTTTTTTTTCATTAAATATACATGCATGTGTGTGTATTTATATATTTATATATATATATATATATATATATATATATATATATATATATATATATATATATATATATATATATATATATATATATATATATATATATATATATATGTATATATATGTATATAAAATAATTATACACAGTGCACCCACATATATTATGTAAACACAAACTTTTATTTTGGATACGATTAATTACGATTAATCGTTTGACAGCCCTATAATATACGTATAATTATATATAATTCATATAATATAATTAAATACACACATGTATATACTATTTTTAAGTGCATATTTAACAAATAGTTCATATACACTACATGCTTGACAGGTACATTGAAATATGACATTTCTGAAATAATATCTACAATAATAAAGTGTTACTCTGATTTATGGATGAAGGTTATTATTGGACAAAAAGATTGGAAAGATCATTCTTTCAAGTTAAATAAAGAACTTTTGTGTATTCATTTTTAGCAGCAAATACTGTATTTGACAGAGGTCATGATAAAAAGAAACCGTTTGTCTCAGATTCACTTTATGAGACCATAGCAAATCCCTGAGAATGTCCTATCAGCGATCTCAGGAAGAGGAACAACACTTCCATGGATTTAGCTTTTTTTTTGAGTGCTTCCTGTCCTGAAGTGTTATTGTGAACTTTGAGCTGAACCTCAAACACCAATGGGACCGAAAAACGTGATTAATACATACATGACATTCAAGACCATTTAACGTTGGAGGCTCTATTTAAAGCAGAAATGTAAACATGTTATATAGTGAAAACACCTCATGGACAGAGAAGAATAATGAGGGATGTAGGACTTCTCTTTTGAAAACAAGCTCTCAAAAGAACTGAGGAAATACCCAGTGCCATCTAACACAAACAGAATCACCTTATAAACTAATGGTATGACAAAGTGTGACGCTGAAGGATTTACACACAAAGACAGCAGGGTGGAGGCAATCGTGGAAAACCTCCTTGTGTTATTCGACTATTGTAGCCACAGACACAAATAAACCATTGAGTGCGGGCGAGCAAAAACACGTGTGTGGGTTTTGTTTGGATGAAACAACATTCACCATATTGTGCTACTGCTGCTGCTTTCTTAACCAGCCTCTGAATGGACATTACTAACACTGTTACGCTTCAGTCAGTGGGAGACATAAATGGTCTACTCAATTTACAGCACAACTACTTTGCTGAGTGAAGGTTGTTGCAAAGTTCATGCATTGCACCGTATGGTAAAATAAACACATTTCTTGCTTACCTTGGTAGATACTGATCAAGACCCATATTAAGAACGTTTTGAAGGAGAGAGGCCGTCCCTGCAAACAATCACAGTTATTCATATTTTAAAAAACAAAAGATTCATTAACTAAATAGTCTAGGTTATTCATTTGATTCAAAGATACCTTTAGAAGATCCTTGTAAAGTTCAGGGTATAACATGGCAACCTCAGACTTGACATCTTTATCCAAAACCAGGGAGAAAACAGGAAACATTGTGTAGATAGTGGAGTAGCTGTAAGGCACAGAAAAATGTTAATACAAAATTGCTAAGGTTGCATTTATTTGATATGCAAATGATATGTAAAAATACAATAATATTGTGAAATATTATTACAATTTAAAATAATATTACAATATTGCAATAATTTATTAAAAAAACATTTAAAATTATGTTTTCTATTTCTAAAATTAATTTTTTTATTCCTGTGATGAAAAAGCTGAATTTTAACTCATTAAATCATTCGAATATGCTGTTTTGCTGCTCAAGAAACATTTATTCTTATTATCAATGTTGAAAACAGTTCATATTTCTGTGGAAAGCGTGATACCGAGATGTTTTTCTTTTTACTTAGTATTTATTTGTAATAGAAATCCTTTGTAACATCATGATGTCTTTACAGTCACCTTTGATCCATTTAATGTGGCCTTGCTGAATTTAAGTATTATTTTTTATTAAATTCTTACAGACCCCCAAATTTTAAAATGGTAGTTATATAAAACAATAGTATTAAAAAACATAAAGGAAAAAACAATCAAAATTTCCACTAAAGCCTTATTCGAATGGGACTAGTTTTCTAAATCAATACTATTCTTATCACTCGACGTCAGTGATTTCTTGCACTGATTCAAACGGGACTGAAATCTCAGAGTTTTTTACCTGTTCTTTGTTTTTTAAATTATTTATTTATATATAATTCTAATTTATTATAAAAACCCTGTTTAAGTATGCTTCACATGAGTTTATAAAAGTGCCTGTTTATAATAAACATCGATATTAAAATAGGCGGTCTTTAGCGGTTTACGCGATTTGTTTCTACTTATTAATTTTATCATTTTATTTTTTCGATCGAATACCATCCATTTTGGATTGAAATAAAAGACTGCTTGCCAAACAATCAGACCAAAGATTTTCCAATTATCCATCATCCCTGGACAAGGATTTTAAAACTAATTTTATGATGTTTGCATTCACAAAAATACAATTTCTAATTGGAAATATGTATATTTTACACATCTAAAAAATAACTAGAATTCATAACTACTCCAAACCAGGGAAATTCTTTGAGGCAATAACTGAAAACATCAAGCTCTGACATCTATCTGTTAATAAAAGTAAGATGCACTAAGCGTAGAACAGTTTTGCTGGTTTGTACAAGTTGCCACAGAATCACCCACATATATTTCATATGCATAAAGTCAAAGTGATGGATCTAGATTCACAGCTGTACTAGTGTGGGTTTATCTCTCCTGACTTTATTCTCTCCCTGTCCTGAACTCATCTTCGCTGAATTAGAAGAGCCTGTCCACTTTAACCCCTTGTTCATTACAGGCTTCACAAAGACCCTTTTGATGGACATCAGCTTTGGCAATCTTCTTCTAGCTCAGTGACCGTGACTCTTGATGGAACAAATCCCTCAGCGATCCTCTAATGTCAGAGCTGTCTGAAACACATGGATGAAATACCAGAGAGATTTCACCCAGTGCAAATGAGTCATCATCACCCGCACACTCACCCAATAATGAGGAAGCCTTGATAAAGTGGAACAGATGCAAAGTAGAACACAGAGGAGAACACGGCCTGTGAGGACACATGGGAAGATCAGCAGAAATATAAGGCATGTTATACTCATTGGTCCTGTCAGAAAAGTGCTGCAGTGGTACAATAGTACAGTAATGGCATTAGATGGCAATACAACAGTACTTTCATATACACCACGGTACTAAATGATTACCATGTTCATATACAACAGTATTTTTTTATTGTACAGCAGTGGCCAAAAGCGATGTCTGGCAATATCTTCACTCTTATTGAAAATTAAAAAAAAAATAAATTTTGTAAGCATATTATGTAGTTGTGCTTGAAGTCAATTGTTTTATGAAACTTGCCAAATTGGGTGGACATTTTTTTGGCCAGGCTGTAATGCAAAGAAATCATAAACATAAAAAAAATAATAACTGATTATGTTGTAGTCAATGCATAGTAAAAGACAAAAAACATATAGCTGTAGTTTGCCTTTTTTATATATAATTCTGTCAGACAAATACTGACAAGTTTAGTGTTTTGTTTTTCTTTAATAATTTTTATATTTAATTACCATTGTACACATGCAAACAAGATGGCTTTACCAAGGTATTATATCCAAAAATAAATATAATTAATAATATAAATAAATATTATATGTAATACATAAAATAAAATGTCTCAATATTACCATGGGACATATCCAAAAAAATTGGTATTAGTCTGATTCCTCATCCAAAATAATTTAAATAATGTAAAGAAATCATGGTGTATCTCAAAAAACAATGGTAATACATTTTGGTTACATGTATAAAAATAAATTATAATAATAATTATACCATGGTAATTTTTTTTCTTTACTTTTCAGTGTTATAAAAACTTTTATTAATATTTAAATTATTCATAGACACCAAATTAGTAATTAATATATAAAACATACACACACACACACACACATATTAGGGGTGGGCGGTATGACCAGGATTTAGTTTCACGGTAACAATATATTTCACAATATAGTTATATATGTAGTTATCCTTAAAAAAAAAGAAAAAAGGGCTTTGTATAATAAATAAACCCAAATACTTTGGAAATGAAACGTTCTTTTTTTATTTTTTTATTTTTTTTATTTGGTAAATTATTTCTATGGTAAACTATTTTGATAGCAAAATATAATAAACAAAACACACTCATCCACTTTTAGATGAACTTCCCAAAAAGATTGATATTAAATACAACTCATAGGTGCATTTAAACTTTAAATTTGATTTTTGATTTTTTTTTTTCAATCTCATGCATTGCTTTACTTCATCAGTCAGTTTATAATATAATTATATTAAATATTATAATATATTTTTACCATATGTGCTTATTATACTGCGTTTTTAAGGGGCTTGTTTTACTCTTTTGTGATATCTGGCAACCTGTCACCCTAAGCTTTAATCAAGAGGAGTTCAGAAGTGTCAAGTTCATCAAGTTCAGAAGTAACTTGAAGGAGAGCAGCAAGTTATATATAAATGTATATATATATATGCGTGTGTGTGTGTAGTTTTGACCAATACATGTTATTTTTTGAAGCCCTGAAACCTTCAACACTACACTGTGTTTATTTGCAGCTACTGTGATTCATGGGCTTGCGGTGGATAATTACTGGAGCAGACACTACCTGCATGGTGCTGATGCAGAGACTCCGGTGGATGACAAACTGGCTGAGTGCAGCGGAGCGTTTGTAGCTGTTTCTGCCGTGGACCATGAGCAGTCTGCCCAAGTGCTTAAACTGAGTGATGGAGAAATCTGCAGCCAGAGACGCCTGCTTCCCTTCCTGCACACGCAGAGAAATAAACAAACAGGTCAGAGCGCTTACACACGCTTTTCTGGAACATGAGCAAGAATGTTTTCTAGATTAAGCCGGGCTATATTAAGCATCTTCTGGGTAGTCGAGGAGTGACTCTGTAAAGCAAAAATTGAAGAAGAAGAAGAAAAAAAACATCCCATCTAACCACGTCAAAGTCAATCAAGGCTTACTGTGTTAGTCATGAATGACTCCATATCAATTAACCTTTCCATAACGTCTCATTTTGATGACCAGGAAAGCTCGTCTTGACGCATCACAAGTGGGTCAACTTTGGCTTCGTAGTATTTTAGGTACATTTAGACTCATAAAGCGTCTGACGTCTAAAAGTGTTTCTAAACTGGCAGTCCACCTCAGGATGGGATTCCTGAAATCAGACTTTCCTGAACTAAACTATAGTGTCAATTGAAGGTTTTTTATTTTATTTTTTTTACTTATTTTAAAATCTTTGGTTGTCCAGGCTAAGATAACACGAGTAAAGTATTTGACATCCGTAATGTGACATATTTCTGATATTAATATGGATGGTCCTGATTGGTCAATAAAGCTAGATATTTTCATATACATTATATCCCTAGCCGAACTATTAAAATAAAATTAATAATAATAAAGATCTAGATGAATAAGAAAAAAAAACTAGCTGAACACATTAATTGACTGGTTGGTTGTTAAATACTAATAAACAAAAAGCATTGGCTCAAAATAAATAAAATAAAAATCTAAATAAATAAGAAAAATTTAATTTAGCTAAACTAGTTGGCCAAATGAATTTTTAAAATATTTTTATGCTAATACACTCAATATAGCATGGCCTGAAAGACCTTACCGCTAAATAATAATGATAATCTTTATTTTATATAGTGTCTTTAAAAGTTCATCTCAAAGCACTAAAAAAAAAAGATTAAAATATGATTACCAAAAATAATGTGATTCCCAATTAAAGTTGTTTCGGGGGCTGAGATAGTCAATAAAAAAATAAATAATAATAAATAAATAAATAAAATTGATATTTAATCTATATATATATATATATATATATATATATATATATATCACGGCCACTTACTAGGTACCCCATGCTAGTAACGGGTTGGACCCCTTTTGCCTTCAGAACTGCCTCAATTCTTCGTGGCATAGATTCAACAAGGTGCTGGAAGCATTCCTAGGGAGTTTGGTCCATATTGACATGATGGCATCACACAGTTGCCGCAGATTTGTCGGCTGCACATCCATGATGCGAATCTCCCGTTCCACCACATCCCAAAGATGCTCTATTGGATTGAGATCTGGTGACTGTGGAGGCCATTTGAGTACAGCGAACTCATTGTCATGTTCAAGAAACCAGTCTGAGATGATTCCAGCTTTATGACATGGCGCATTATCCTGCTGAAAGTAGCCATCAGAAGTTGGTACATTGTGGTCATAAAGGGATGGACATGGTCAGCAACAAATACTCAGGTAGGCTGTGGCGTTACGAACGATGCTCAATATGGTACCAAGGGGCCCAAAGAGTGCCAAAAAATATTCCCCACACCATGACACCACCACCACCAGCCTGAACCGTCGATACAAGGCAGGATGGATCCATGCTTTCATGTTGTAGAAGCCAAATTCTGACCCTACCATCCGAATGTCGCAGCAGAAATCGAGACTCATCTAGACCAGGCAACGTTTTTCCAATCTTCTATTGTCCAATTTCGATGAGCTTGTGCAAATTGTAGCCTCAGTTTCCTGTTCTTAGCTGAAAGGAGTGGCACCCGGTGTGGTCTTCTGCTGCTGTAGCCCATCTGCCTCAAAGTTCGACGTACTATGCGTTCAGAGATGCTCTTCTGCCCACCTTGGTTGTAACGGGGTGGTTATTCTAGTCACTGTTGCCCTTCTATCAGCTCTAACCAGTCTGGCCATTCTCCTCTGACCTCTGGCATCAACAAGGCATTTCCGCCCACAGAACTGCCGCTCACTGGATGATTTTTCTTTTTCGGACCATTCTCTGTAAACCCTAGAGATGGTTGTGCGTGAAAATCCCAGTAGATTAGCAGTTTCTGAAATACTCAGACCAGCCCTTCTGGCACCAACAATCATGCCACGTTCAAAGTCACTCAAATCACCTTTCTTCCCCATACTGATGCTCGGTTTGAACTGCAGGAGATTGTCTTGACCATGTCTACATGCCTAAATGCACTGAGTTGCTGCCATGTGATTGGCCGCTTGAGAAATTAAGTCTTAACGAGCAGTTGGACAGGTGTACCTAATAAAGTGGCCGGTGAGTGTATATATAAAGACACTGTATTCTTCAAAATAACAAGACCAGACCAGAAACTAGAAAATAAATGGAGTGAATTTTGATTTAAAACTATCATGCTGTAAATCAGTCATGGGAAGCTGTTGCGTGTAAACGTTTGGAGTCATTTTACATGCTTTCAGTGCCATGTAATGTAAGAAATGTGAGAGTCTCTCAGCAGTGGTCTGAAAAGAGCCAGTGTACGGAGTGTGTTTGACACAGTGAGCACAGATGGAGGGAAGACTCCGGAAAAAGGTGACAGTGTGTGTGACGGGGCTGCTGCTCGGGGAACTGGTAGCTCTTACTTTGCCCTCCACTCCCACGCCACAGTCTGCTTCCTGGATCATGCTGACATCATTTCCTCCATCCCCTGAGAAAGAGAAAACAGTGAACGATGAGCCAGTGACAGCTGGTGTCGTGACCCAGACTGAGATCTTATGAAAGGGCAATAAAACTGATGTTATGTCACATGTCAAGATTAAATGTTTAATGGAAAATTATATATATAATGATGATGGTATCGGCTAATATTAATGCTTAGTTTTTTTCCAGATATCAGCAATGGCCTGAACTGGATGATATTGAAAGCACTAAATAGTACTAAACAGTTATCTTTAGCTAGTTATCTAGATTTGTTTTGTACATTACAGACAGGGTTGATATTTACATCTACACAATGACGATATTTACGTCATAAAAAGCAGGAAGTAGAACACTTAAATCCTTATATTTCCCATCTCAGGGGAAAATAAGGGAATACACCATGACCATTCAAAAATATGACGTGTTTATTCATTATTCATAATAACAAACAAACAAAAAAAACAGTGCGATCTTGTTACAAGAAATACACTATCCGTTATCAATCGCGGTTTACAATGAATGTAATAAAATCAGAATCGTTCTTGCTTTGCTAGTTATTTTTTGTCACTGAAGCTTTATTAAGGCTACTTGTCCAGTCGGCAAGTAAAATTCTCTTACACTTGCCCAAACGTTTGTAGATCACAAAGCTTATTTTCTACAATAATCCAAAAGCCAAAAGGAAAATCCTATTGAGGAAAGCCTACAATAATATGTCAAAACACTGCAGCGCTGAATATTTATTTGATATAGGGTTAGAGGAAGTGCACAGTGTCAATGGCTTCAGTGTACTCACCCACGGCACAGGTGAGTTTGCCGGTGCGTTCCTGCAGCAGACGTACAATCTGAGCTTTCTGTGTGGGGCACAGCGACAGCACACCGACGGCCGGACACTGGCACGCTGAACTCCATGAACTCATACTCGTAATACTTCAGACAGACCTGCAGCAACAACACAGAATGACACAAAACCTCCATGTTTAGGATGAATCTATTAATCAAGCTTTTGACCAAACATTATAACATTATAGAATATAAAATCCACATAACGTGATCTGTGAATTTCACATGAATCACTAATAAATGAATCACATTTACAATGAATGAAACACCTGGTATTAAGATGTGTTTTAGCCGATCGTATCGGAGTAGACGAGGGAGACAATCCCGTTTACACCTGGTGTTTTAATCCGTCACTTTTAACCACTTCTGTCCTGATTTCTTCAATAGAAAGGTCTATGTATGGGCTTTTTCCAGATCTGTAGATCTAAAGGCCATTGCACACTGAGTCCGAAGTTCGCATCCAAAATTTTCGCACGTAAAAAAAAATTCAACCTCACGTTATGTCAATCACGCTTGCACACCGCCTCCGAAACTTTCGTCTGTCATAAAATGAATCGGATCGGGTTTGATTTTCTGCGTTTTCGCATCCACAGCCAGCATTTTGAGAGGTTTTTTGACAATTCAGGGCTGGCTGGAGCTCGTTCTGGACGTCATTCTACATGCACAGTCCTTTCAGTTTCGGTTTTCAGATTCGATCAAGTGTTTATATGTTCTCTCGAATCGGATTAGAAAAGGAAACCTGGGTACAATATATAATCTGTAGCCTATACAGCTGTTCTGTCTGCCCAGCGCTTCAGCCGGGCCACGCGTGTGCCAGTGTGTGTGTCCAAATAGACATACTGCCAGTCTCTGTTCAGGATCGATTGGTTCACTGATATTGGTGGTCTTCTTTTTAAATATGTGGCTCCAGAATCGCTAGCAAAGCATCAAACTGTTCCAGGCATCTGAAGTAAATTTTGAATATCTCGGGATAAATTTGCGACTCCTTGATAAGGAAGTGGAACTCTCCTTCCTCTGCGCAATCTCAGGATTAGATGGACCCAATATTTTCCTCTTTCCTCTCTTTTCAATAAGAGAGAGGGCAACAAAATCATCCTCACTGCTTGATCGAATCCATTTTGTATTTTTGTGCGTTTTTTCGCAAAAATATAATAAATACACATCAGACTCAGTGTGCAAGGTTTCTGTGTGTGACAAATTTTTAGGCTGACGAAAACACGAAAAAACGCATACGAAAATTTCAGACTCAGTGTGCAATGGCCTTAATGCATCAAATAAGCTAGCGTAATTTACATAAGAACGACGACAGAAAAACTCTGTTTCTGCTCTGACAGCCGCAAGATTACGCTGAACGCTGTGAGTTAGAAATCAGGAATGGTGAGAAACATTGTGCTTGGTACGTTTTTCATCTTCAAACTAAATTTGGATCTTCAGCTGACAAAGTTTAAATCTCGTGAGGCTAGCGCGCTTCCCAAAATGTTTGTACATTAGGTCAGCAGGCGGAGAGTAGGCGGTGTTTTGTGGCTGCTCGAACACATTCGACCACATGAATGTTTAAAGGCACACTATGCAATCTTTTTCCGAGTCAATTCGTTCGTTGAATAAACCAAACGACTCAGAAAAAGATTCGTTCAGAGTCACAAACGTGCGTCACAGAACAGAGCAAGGCAACCATTTGAGCTTATAAAACTTAAACTTTGTTCTTTATTTATTAAATGAGTGATCGTTTCTCTTGATAAGACCCTTATTCATCGTCTGGAATCGTTTAAAGCCCTTTGAACAGTTTGCACTGAAACTGTCTTTTGGACCTTGAACCGTTTGGTTCCCATTGAAGTCCATTATATGCAGAAAAATGCTGGAATGTTTTCATTAAAAACCTTAATTTCTTTTCGACTGAAGAAAGACATGGACATCTTGGATGACATGGGGGTAAGTAAATTATCAGCAAAAGTTTTTTTTAAAAGTGAACTACTTCTTTAACTTCTGACATTTATAGCAATTGTAAGTCGCTTTGGATAAAGCGTCAGCTAAATGAATAAATGTAAAAGTATTGTTTTACACTTATCATATCTACAGATTTTTCAGTAGTCTGATTCAAGTTCATATAAATTTCTAATGAAAATGTGAGTGGTTCTTGCCAATGCAAAAGTGTTCCGACATGATGCTTCGAAGAGTAAAAGCTCAAGATGCTGCTTTCTTCCCAATGTCTCTTGCACAGACAGTGCGGGTTGAGTTACGCTCTAAAGTTGGCAAAAGTGTGAGGGGTTCATTCAAATGTAATGTGTACATGTGGTCTCACATTACCTCCAGAGAGTCTCCCGATATCACCAGAGCGCAGTCGTGTTTCCTCCTGAAGGCGTTGAGCTCAAGGTGAGCTTCGCTTCGAGTGGTTACCTGCAACACATGGGAGAGATCACCATCAGGAGTGTTTTCTCTCATACAAACACACAATCAGCCACTCGGATAATGACTCAGCGGTGAACCACACCAAGATCACAAGACTTGAACTTCAGCTGTCAGTTGCGTGGCAGATCCAACTAGCTATCAGCTCAACCGTCTAAACTGTGAGGTTTGCATTGCCTGCTGTCTGCAAGTTTCACACAGGAAGTTCACCATTAGTAACTGTTGTTTTTGTATTTACAGATGGCTTTGGGCAGATATGGCTTTCTTGAGATGTTAGATTAAAAGGTTAAAGGAGTAAACAAACTCAAAGTCATTTTCAGACATACACTACCGGTCAAAAGTTTAAGGTTGGTAAGATTTTTTATGTTTTTAAAAGAAGTCTCTTCTGCTCACCAAGGCTGCAATTTTTTGATAAAAAATGCACAAAAAACACAGTAATATTGTGAAATATTATGACAATTTAATATGGCTTTTTATGTTAATATATGTAATTTATTCCTCTGAAAAAAGGCTGAATTTTCCGTCTTCAGTGTCACATGATCCTTCACAAATCACTCTAATATGATGATTTTATGCTCCAAAAACATGTATGATTATTATCCATGTTGAAAACAGTTTTTTACATTTTTATTTCAGGATTATTTGATGAATAGAAAGTTCAAAGAACAGCATTTATTTAATTAGAATCTTTTCTAACATTATAAATGTCTTTACTGTAACTTTTGATCAATGTAACTCATCCTTGACTGAATAGAAGTATTGATTTCTTATTTATTTCCCCCAAAAATAAAATGCAAATTCTTACTGACCCCAAACATTTTAAAGGGTAGTGTTTAATGTAACAAAAGCTTTCCATTTCAGATAAAAGCTGTTCTTTTGAACTTTCTATTCATCAAAGAATCCTGAAATAAAAATGTAAAAAACTGTTTTCAACATGGATAATAATCATACATGTTTTTGGAGCATAAAATCATCATATTAGAGTGATTTGTGAAGGATCATGTGACACTGAAGACTGGAGTAATGATGCTGAAAATTCAGCTTTTTTTCAGAGGAATAAATTACATTTTAATATATATTAACATAAAAAGTAATT
The DNA here is from genome assembly GCA_030378365.1 of Hybognathus amarus. Lineage (NCBI taxonomy): Eukaryota > Metazoa > Chordata > Actinopteri > Cypriniformes > Leuciscidae > Hybognathus > Hybognathus amarus. Next base: position 109,606 of record JAQIUQ010007230.1, on the reverse strand, counting down.
TTAAATTGTCATAATATTTCACAATATTACTGTGTTTTTTGTGTATTTTTATCAAAAAATTGCAGCCTTGGTGAGCAGAAGAGACTTCTTTTAAAAACATAAAAAATCTTACCGACCTTAAACTTTTGATCGGTAGTGTATATGACTTATTTTCTGCTGTAAACTACTAAAAGAGAAGTTAGTAAGAATGGTCAGGCTGCTCTTTTCCAATTGAGAAACACCACACGGGTTTTGAATGACATGAACTGTTTCCTTTAAGTTATCTCCAAAGCATGAACCACAACCAATTTTGTTCCCATAAATCTAGCCGAAGCTCTCTGCAACGGAGGATGTTTTCTAATTGTTGGACTTCGCAATTTATCTGTCAATTTCAAACACGCCAGACTTCTATCTGGATGCCATTTATGTCCACGAGGAAGCCAATCCAGATGCCTCTTCGATCCAGAGGGAACGAGGTGCTTGTTTTCATGTTGTGCCAGCCATTGTCTTCTGTTTCCAGGAACCGCTGCTGTGGGGAAGAATCAACCTTCCTCAGAGCGGCCTACATCTTTCTGTGGCAGCACGCCACATGGGAACTCCACAACAGCTCGTAGAGTCACGTTACACATCGAGAGGGCACAGGATGCTACTTTCCCTGTTTGCTTCTCAGATCGCGACTAAACTCAATCGAGCTTTGGACCACTTTTGCATTGGAGATGATTGGAGAAAATTGGGGTTAATACGATTTTTTTTCTTTTTTTTCTTAAGAAATTAATACTTGTATTCAGGAAGGATGCATTTAATTAATCAAAAGTAAGAGCAAAGACATTTATACTGTCACAAAAGATTCTTTTGAACTTTCTATTCATCAAAGAATCCTAACGAAAATCCTGTATCTATTAGAATGATTTCTGAAGGATCATGTGACTCTGAAGACTGGATTAATCATGCAAATTTGGCTTTGAATAAATTACATTTTGAAATACACTACCGGTCAAAAGTTTTAGATCAGTAAGATTTTTTTATGTTTTTAAATGAAGTCTCTTCTGTTAACCTAGGCTGCATTATTTGATGAAAAAAAAATGACAATCAGTAATATTGTGAAATATTATGACAATTTAAAATGATTTTTTTCTATTTTAATATATTTTAAAATGTAATTTGAAAGCTGAATTTTCAATATCATTACTGTTGCTGATTACACATCAGCTTTCAGTGTCACATGATCCTTCAGAAATCATTATAATATGCTGATTTTATGCTCAAAAAACATAAATTATTATTTTCAATGTTGAAAACAGTTGTGTACCATTTCCCCCCCAATATTCTTTGATGAATAGAAAGTTACAGAAAGAACAGCATTTATTTAATTATAATTTTTTCTAACATTATAAATGTCTTTACTGTAACTTTTGATCAATTTAACTCATCCTTGATGAATAAAAGTATTTTCTAATTTATTTCCCCCAAAAATGAAAAATAAATTCTTACTGACCCCAAACTTTTGAATGGTAGTGATTAATGTTACAAAAGCTGAACATTTCAGATTAAAGCTGTTCTTTTGAACTTTCTATTCATCAAAGAATCCTAAAATAAAAAATGTAAAAAACTGTTTTCAACATGGATAATAATCATACATGTTTCTTGAGCATCATATTATAACAATTTCTGTAGGATCATGTGACACTGAAGACTGAAGTAATGATGCTGTAAATTCAGCTTTGATCACAGGAATAAATTACACTTCACTATATATATTCACATAGAAAACTGCTGTTTTAAATTGTAAAAATATTTCACAATATTACGTTTTTTTTTTCAACTAATTGCAGCCTTGGGGAGCAGAAGAGACTTCTTTTAAAAACATAAAAAATCTTACCGATCTAAAACTTTTGACCGGTAGTGTATATATAAACACACAATAGTTATTTTAAATTGGACCAATTGATAAATAATTTTAGAAGAGCAAGATATGACCTATTTAAAAATGAAGGTTGAAATAAGAAGTCTTACAGGCCTGAACACGTGGATGTCCTGATTGCGGGTCACTAGATGGGCGTTCTTGGCTGTGCAGGTTGCAGTCTCTAATTTGTCCCCGGTCAACATCCAAACCTGTATAAAAACAGGTTTCGTTAAATTAGGCCTGACATTGATGCACCCAAGCGCTTGTGTTGACAACACGTCAACAAACAAACCATTTTAGAAGCGTACAGTGAAATTCAACATGTGACAGACAGTAGAAATGCAACTATATTCGTGCATTTCAGTTCCAAACCAAGCAATAAGCATTGATAAATCACATCTATTAAAGGAGTAATTCACTTTAAAAAAAACTTTTGCTGATAATTTACTCACCCCATGTCATCCAAGATGTCCATGTCTTTCTTTCTTCAGTCGAAAAGAAATTAAGGTTTTTGATGAAAACATTCCAGGATTTTTCTCCATTTAATGGACTTCAATGGGAACCAAACTGATCAAGGTCCAAATGACTGTTTCAGAGCAGCTTCAAACAACACCAGTCATTTAACGATTAATTTCCTTCATTTTGTTCGTTAAATTAACAAAATGACACGAAAAAGATTCGTTCATTTTGATGAACGAGTTCAAAGAGTCAGGAACGTGCATCACACAACTGAGCAAGGCGAGCATGTGTGCTTATTAAACTTAAACTTTTTTTATTTATTTTTTAAATGACCGATTGTTTCGCTTGATAAGACCCTTATTCATTGTCTGGTGTCGTTTAAAGACCTTTGAAGCTGCACTGAAACTCTCATTTGGGCCTTGAACCGTTTGGTTCCCACTGAAGTGCATTATATGGAGAAAATCCTGGAATGTTTTCATCAAAAACCTTAATTTCTTTTCGACTGAAGAAAGAAAGACATGGACATCTTGGATGACATGGGGGTGAGTAAATTATCAGCAAAAGTTTTTTTTAAGTGAACTACTCCTTTAAGGTAATTTTAGCTTCTGTCCTAACCAGTTGCAACCATTAACTGAGCATTGCATGTCAAGACATTTTGATGAATGCTTCTATTTTTGGTGCATTGTGCTCCGTAGCTCATTAAAATCTCATTGTATGTGCATGTTGTACGTGCAGACACTGACTTTGATGCCAGCGTTGCGCAGGATCTCCAGAGTGGGTCTGACATCAGCCTGTAGTTGGTCCTCCACCCCGTGAGACACAAGAGCTCCATCTCCATCTCCAGACTCTCGATCACTGTGGCGACCTTCAACGAGCGATCGTGCACGCTCAACTTGGCCTGGATGTAGCGAGCCTGTGGCACACATGACATGTAACACAACATTATAACACACATTTATTTTACATCATGTTAAGGGGCTTGATTACTTCTAACTATACACCAAAAATTTAATATTAAGTATTAATAATTCAATATAATTAAAGAATATATTTATTTAGATTTAATGCCATGATTTTTGTATATTTTAATGAATCCATGCTGTCATAATTGCTCACTGTAGCATTCACTGTTTCCAAAATAAATGCTGTCAGTAAGTAGTATAATAAATAATCAGATGTTTTTTTAACAAATAAAAAAAATTCTAAAATAATTATATTGACAAAACTAGTGATATCAAATCAATTAATCATGATTAATTGATTTGATATCACTAGTTTTGTCAATATAATTATTTTAGATTTTTTTATTTTATTTGTTATAATAAAAATATTTTTTATTATAACAAATAAAAATCTAATTTTAAAATTCTAAAATAATTATATTGACAAAACTAGTGATATCAAATCAATTAATCGTCATTAATTGCATCTAACAAAAAAGTTTGTAAATATATATGTGTGAGTGTGTGTATGCATGTATGAGTATATATACACACACACATATATTTGCATACTAATTTACAAACTTAAATTGTGATTAATTAATTTGACAGCACACTAGACAAAATGAATATTAAATATTACTTATCAAACGTATTACTTTGTATTTTTCAGTCAACAAACATCTATTGGTCTAACAATATAATTTTGTGCATTAGATTTGTTCATGTTTTTCATGTCCTATAACTGCTATGGTTATTAGCTAAAGTTCACTTCTAAACACTGCTCAGTATTTTTTCCTGAAATCAAAGCAAAACATGTCAAAAGAGAAAGTTTAGACCCCTGACACTCCAAACCAGAGACATCGGCAGTCAAATAATCAGTGTCAAAATGACAAAATGACTCAAACGACCCCTCAAAATGGTTTGCCACTCTGTTGAGCGAAGCCAGAGCGCAGTTCTGAGGCCACGGCCCACAATCACAGTGAGATAAAGACCAAACAATGTGTGCGACTGCGGGTAACACAGGAACACACTCTCACTTGGTGACTCAGACACTCGGTGAGTCACTGCCGCCCACTCGCTCAAACACAATTACACACTTCAGCTCTGAGAGTGGGAACGTGGGCCTGTGAGAAGAAACAACTCTTTCTCTGAGCGCGTGGGCGGGGTAACGTTCGTTTTGGGGGTGTTCCCTGTGGAAAACATGTTACATTTCTTTATGACAATTACTGTTGACGATGGATGGTCGCTAGGAAACGTTTAATCCGGATAAATATAGATCAGCACCTGGATATTGTAGTTATAAACATCTAAAGGTCACTGTCTATACCAGCGGTTCTCAGGACCCTGTTTTACATTGCACACTATACAAGCAAGTTAAAATACAGCAAATGTCTTTAAAATCATTAATTTTAACATTAACACCAAGATATCTAAAGCCATCTATATCATACAGGCCGAAAAGAAAAAATGACACATTGCCCACATATTTCATTGGCATAGTCATATTACCAAGCAACAGTAACATGATATTGCACCAAAATATTTTGATTACAGCTCAACTGGATGTACGGCCTGATGATCAAGAACAAAAAGTGTCTTTTCTCCTCTTTCAAAGCTTGATAAGCCTATTTATATTACAATTCTAATAATGCACCATATAATATGTTATATTATTTGCTTTTAACTGTTTTTAAAGCTGTTCATGACCGTCACACAAACCAGTGGCTCATTTTTGGGTCACAACGCACCAGTTAAGAAGCACTATTCTGTGACTTAAACAAAAAAACAGATTTTTTTTCTGTCAATATATATACAGTAGTGACGAAAAGTGATGTCCAGCCTAGGAAAATTGACAACCTTTTATTAAAATATTATTATTATTAATTTTTACAGATTTTATATGCATTTTATGTAGTCATGCTTGGAGTTGTTATGATAACGCAATGAAACAAGCCTAATTGTACAGACATAATTTTTGGTCAGACTGTCATAAAAAATTATGAACACATGCAAAAACAAGAGAGAACCAACAAAATATTAAAAACTGATTAGGTTGCCCACAGTATGAGTATGAGGTTTCCTGTTTTGCATAGTATAATAAACCCTGTAGCTGTAGTTTGCCTTTTTTGCTTATTAATTTGACCAAGTTTAGTGTTTTTTCTTCCATCATATTTAATATATATATTTTTATAACATTATAATATAATATAACTTTTTTCCTCATATTTTGATGGTTTAATCAAACTTGTAGGGTCATTAAAAACTAATAATCGACACTGGACATCACTTTTGGCCACTGCTTCACCTCCTCAAATCACTGATGGACAAGAAAGTCAAGCTGTTAATAAGCTGTCGATTTAGTGCTTTTACTTACAAAAAGTGCAAAAAAATTAGTGCAATGAATCATCAGCATTAATGCACCCTGTCTTTATCAGATTAAGTCAACCTTGAATGTAAATAATTTGATTACAGTTTCAATTGACTGACAGCTCTAAAAAGGTGACTTGTTCGTCACAGCTTGAGTCCGATTATTTGTCATTTGAGAGTCAGCCAGTCGTAACCTTCTCCTGGTGCCTGAAACCCTCTGTGAAAGACTTGGTGACGTGTAAATCAGATGTACAGCCAAGAGTAAATTTGCCTATATTGTCTTCTTTACTTTTTAAAATACTTTTTATATTTTTTTTTTTCAATATATAATCCTTTTATAATCATTTAATTTAGGGCTGTCTCAAAATCGATTAATCGCGATTAATTCGCATCCGAAAATAAAAGTTTGTGTATATGTGGGTGCACCGTGTATAATTATTATATATATATATATATACACTCACACGGCCACTTTATTAGGTATACCTGTTCCAACTGCTCGTTAACACTTAATTTCTAAGCAGCCAGTCACATGGCAGCAACTCAGTGCATTTAGGCATGTAGACATGGTCAAGACAATCTCCTGCAGTTCAAACCGAGCATCAGTATGGGGAAGAAAGGTGATTTGAGTGACTTTGAACGTGGCATGATTGTTGGTGCCAGAAGGGCTGGTCTGAGTATTTCAGAAACTGCTAATCTACTGGGATTTTCACGCACAACCATCTCTAGGGTTTACAGAGAATGGTCCGAAAGAAAAAACATCCAGTGAGCAGCAGTTCTGTGGGCGGAAATGCCTTGTTGATGCCAGAGGTCAGAGGAGAATGGCCAGAATGGTTCGAGCTGATAGAAGGGCAACAGTGACTCAAATAACCACCCGTTACAACCAAGGTGGGCAGAAGAGCATCTCTGAATGCACAGTACGTCGAACTTAGAGGCAGATGGGCTACAGCAGCAGAAGACCACACCGGGTGCCACTCCTTTCAGCTAAGAACAGGAAACTGAGGCTACAATTTGCACAAGCTCATCGAAATTGGACAATAGAAGATTGGAAAAACGTTGCCTGGTCTGATGAGTCTCGATTTCTGCTGCGACATTCGGATGGTAGGGTCAGAATTTGGCGTCTACAACATGAAAGCATGGATCCATCCTGCCTTGTATCAACGGTTCAGGCTGGTGGTGGTGGTGTCATGGTGTGGGGAATATTTTCTTGGCACTCTTTGGGCCCCTTGGTACCAATTGAGCATCGTTGCAACGCCACAGCCTACCTGAGTATTGTTGCTGACCATGTCCATCCCTTTATGACCACAATGTACCCAACTTCTGATGGCTACTTTCAGCAGGATAATGTGCCATGTCATAAAGCTGGAATCATCTCAGACTGGTTTCTTGAACATGACAGTGAGTTCGCTGTACTCAAATGGCCTCCACAGTCACCAGATCTCAATCCAATAGAGCATCTTTGGGATGTGGTGGAACGGGAGATTCACATCATGGATGCGCAGCCGACAAATCTGCGGCAACTGTGTGATGCCATCATGTCAATATGGACCAAACTCCCTGAGGAATGCTTCCAGCACCTTGTTGAATCTATGCCACGAAGAATTGAGGCAGTTCTGAAGGCAAAAGGGGGTCCAACCCGTTACTAGCATGGGGTACCTAATAAAGTGGCCGGTGAGTGTATGCAAAAACATGCTTGTATATATTTAAGAAATATTTTCATGTATATACTGTATATAGATTTATATATAATTTATATTATATATATATATATACATATTTTACATATAAATAATATTTTTTCTTAAATATACATGCATGTGTGTGTATTTATATTTATATATAAAATAATTATACAAAGTACACCCACATATAAAATGTAAACACAAACTTTTATTTTGGATGCGATCAAATCACGATTAATCGTTTGACAGCCCTAATTTAATTATATAATTATGAATTATTTATTTATTATATTTATCTTATATATTATTTTTTATTGTTATTACTACATATATAATATTCATATATATATATATATATATATATATATATATATATATATATATATATATATATACACACATATATATTTCAAAAGAAATGAAGTTTCTATTCATCCAAAAATCCTCCAAATGTATAAAAATGTATACGTTTTTAAGCAGCACAACTGTTTTCAAGATCTGACAATAATCAGAAATGTTTCTTGAGCAGCAAATCATCATATTAGAATGATTTCTGAAGGATCATGTGACACTGAAGACTGGAGTAATGATGCTGAAAATTCAGCTTTTGATCACAAGATTAAATTACATTTTACGGTATATTCAAATAGAAAAACTATATTTTAAATGTTTATAATATTTCACAATATTACTGTTTTTACTGTAATCACATAAAAGCAGCCTTGATGAACATAAGATACGTCTACATCTATTTTTCTTGATCATAAACAAAATTCGAATTATTAACCCCTACATTTTATTCAATAGCAGACTTTCTAATGACTAAGTGTTGGAAACTCACCTCAAAATCTTGGTATTGTTCTTCTGTTAGAGATTTTTTGGCCACCACTAGCACCCTCAAACCTTCCCTGGCCATATTGCCACACTGATAAAGAAGGAAGAAAATAATTCTCAACATACAAGTCATCTTGGCTTAAGCATTACATAAATATCATTTAGTATTTGTTTATCTCTTTGAAAAAGTGAAATTACCTCCTCCTCTAGCCAGTCGTTGTACTGAACAACACCAGCCATCACCACATCAGCACCCTTCATGTAAAACGTAATCTCTCCGGTGGATTCATCCTAATAAACAGAAGCAGAATATGCTTCTTATTATGGTTAATACATCATTTATGATTTATAGGGTGGACACAGAGGAATATGGTGACACTAGAAAGCAGGATCAGTGAAACTCAATGTATCAAACAAAACAGGAAAGGTTCACAGGTAGCACGTGCTGTTTTTTCCAAGCATTGTGGGAGATTAATTTAGGCTTTCCTTGATCGTCCTTGAAGGTGTTTTAAAATGTAAAGGATTCTGCAGAGGAAACCAGGTTCAGTTGCTGATTTCCTGAAACACCGATACAGGCTTCAGTCCAGGCCAACAACAATAGATGAGAGTTTGTTCGGGGAGAGTTAGTCATCAAGTCCAGGGCAGGGTCACAACTTTCTCAGATAACAGTCAGTCTAGTCATATCATTTTGGGGCTGATCTTCAATTATCACATTGTTTAAAAGAGTAGAGCACAAACTACATTGCCAAGTTCTCTAGAGCAATTGTGCCAGTGCAAAAGATCCTACGGTGTTCAAATATATAGTTGCACTAAGATAAGTAGCAGAGAATAATGTGACCGAGTTCATTCATGAATCATGAAGTTGTGTGAAAAACACACAGCATCCGTGTACGTCTCGAGCACATGCACACTTTGGTCAGAGCGGTGATCATGAGATTAAGGCGTTTACATGACTGTTTATTGTGATTAAAATCAGCGTACGCCACAGTTTAATGCTATTATGGTTACTACGATTACGAGCTTAATCACATTAGTTTGTATTGAAGTGTTATGTTTACATGAGGTAAAGTTTAACGGCAATATTGCCAAAATCACATTATATTCGAATTGTGAGGGTGCATGTATTCATCCAGCTTATTTTATAATTTTATTTTATTTTCAAATTAATTTATACATAAATTAAATTTAATAATTGCATTTAAAATTCAAATTTATTTAAAACTTATAATCTTAAAAATGTGTAGTTTTAAAATTGTTCATTGTTAATTTATGTTTGTTTATAATGCATTAACTAATGTAAATTAACTTAATGCTAACATTTTTCTAAATGCTTTATATTATAATTTTATTTTCAAATTAATTTATACATTAATAAAATTTAATAATTGTTTTTAAAAATTAAATTTAAATTCATAATTCATTTAAAACTTATAATCTTAAAAATGTGTAATTTTAAAATTGTTCATAGTTAATTTATGTTTGTTTATAATGCATTAACTAATGTTAATTAACTTGAAGCTAACATTTTTTAAAATGCATTATTTTATAGTTTTATTTTATTTTCAGATTAATTTATACATAAATTAAATTTAATAAATTTATTTAAATTTTCAATGTAAATTCATAATTCATTTAAAACTTATAATCTTAAAAATGTAAAATTTTACTATTGTTCATTTATGTTTGTTTATAATGCATTAATTAATGATAATTAACTTAATGGTAACATTTTTTAATTGCTTTTTTTTATAATTTTATTTTCAAATTATTTATACATAAATGAAATGTAATAATTGCATTTAAATAATTGCAATTTAAATTCATTTAAAACTTATAATGTTACAAATTTATTATTTATAAATTTATTTTAATATTGTTCATTGTTAATTTATGTTTGTTCATAATGCATTAACTAATGATAATTAACTTGATGCTAAAATAAAAAAAATGCATTAGTATATTTAGAAATTAACATGATTAATAAATGCTGTAAGTCTTTTTATTCAAGATCTGACGCATTAACAAATGTTAACACATTTATTTGTCCAACATAATTGTTCAATAATTGTCCTGTGGTGACATTTTTTTAAAAATGTGTAATCAATAAAATTAATATGAGGTAAACTTGGCTGCAATTATACAAAAATTAGAGAGAGAAAAAAATGCAGCTTCAAAATCTCAGACTAGTAGTGAAAATGCTTACATTTAGCATTTTTCTAATTTAATACACATTTCCTTTATTTATTCATCCAGATTTGTACATGACCTCAGATTTTTATGGTTCCCTTCTGTATGTCAAAAAAGTCAGTTTCTAAGTTAAGGGAGTTTACAGACACCAATGTTTCAGTTTCAAGATGATCCAAAACTGCAGCATGCCACACTCACTCGCACTGATGATGCCCATGCGTTTGCTCTCGTAGGTGAAGGGGAAAATCTGCAGGATGGTGAAGTTGAGAATTTGTCCACTAGGTGTCCTCAGCTGCATAGAAGACTGATCTCTGCCGACCAGCGTCAGTCCCACACTCTCCGTCCACTGAACCAGAGACACCTAGTGCATGAGAGACACAGATAACACAATAGATTAAACATTTCAGCATTTACAAACTGCTGAGATTCATAAACAATGTGTCAATAAACAAACAGGAAGTCAGGCTTCTGCGTCTACACTGTAAGCAAATTACTGAACTCAAAATCAAACACAGAACCATTTCGTATAACATCTCGACTCGTTTCCTGGACGTGTGGCGCAGAAAATGCAAGTATGCAACGAGCCACCAATTATAAGCATGTTCTCTTCAGGGAACGTGAAGATAAAGGCAAACCAGATGCCATCCATTAGTGTGATGCTGAAGGGGGGTATTTCTGGGGAGGCAGAAGTTATTGCCCAATAACTTCCAGACCAAGGGTTACAGAGAGATCAAAAAACCTGATTTCTTATGCCCTCCCTGACTAGCTGCTAATAACATATCTCACAGTATCCAGATGGGCGGACTGCTGCCGAAAAACTGCCCTTGCTGTTAGAAACCAACAAATGAGGCTTATCCAAGCTATTCTGAGAAGAACTGTGTGTTTTCAGATCTATTAATGTAAAAAGAAACAATGAATAATAATAGTATTAAGTACAATTTCTGAATTAAAATAAAAAACAACTTTTAGACCAAAAATATTTAGGCCTTAATTTTTTCCATGAAAAAAAAAAAATTTTTGTTTTAAATATTCATATTTTTAAAAAACATTGTTTTTATTCTATAAATGAATATTTTCCAAATTCAGTAAAAAATATTTTGTCTGAATGTTTTCTTTTAAAAAATGGTGTTTAATTTGAAATATTAATGTTTTTAAAAACTCTTTTTTTTCTTCTATATGAACGTTTTCAATTTCCGAATTAAAAAAAAAAAGTAAAAAATATTGGGTCTTTTTTAATTTCTTTTTTAAAATTTCTTTTTTAATTAATTTCTTCAAAAAATATATTTTTTAACTTTAATTCACTGAATTAAAGAGTGTGGTAGAGCCAACAATGCAGGAATGTTATTGGCACGTGACAGGTAAACCATAAAACAGGAAATGACATCATAGAGAGAAAGGTAGCCCCTTAAGAATGTCAAGATCCTTTAAAAAAAGTTCAGATTATTTTATCTTTTTAATCACAGGTTAGTTCAGACTCTCAAATAGTATTAATTGTTATATTATTTATTTATATGTTATATAAGCAAAATAATGGTTAAATAATGGTTAGGGTGTGTATACAAATGTTTTCAAGAAAGAGAAATTTAATCAAATATTTTGGCTTCAAAAAGGTATGAAGCCAACATGAATAGAAACATTAAAAATAAAATAAAAAAATTGGTATACGAGTGTATTTAACTAGATTTCCTTTAATATCAGGGGAAAAAAGCACGGCTAAAGCAGCAACCGCCGTCTCTAAAATAACACCAGATCGCTGAGTCGTGTCTTTCCGACAAACGTCAGGGCTTCTGCCCCAGAACATGAATGAATTTAGCCAGCGTCTCCCTGAACGCACATACAGTCAGTGCGCTGGCATGCAGTGGCGAACACCAAACCAGTGATGATGCGCTGGCTGCCCACGTAACCACAGCATGGGTCGATTGATCACGGCATGCATCACTCGCTCCTGGCACAAAAGATTTGGTTTTGGTAGCCAGAAATAATCGAATATGAGACGGCACATCTGCAGAAGTGAACATGCCAAAGGCTCGAATCATCATTTGTGAATCAACTAAAACCTGCGCAGTGTGTAGACTCACATACATCAGAACTATAAGCTTCCTGTGAAGTGTAACGGCTTCTTTGATATAAGTGTTCATGAATAAGACTGCAGTACCTCATCTGGACTGGAGGCCTGGTAAACCCTGCATGTGTCTTCATAGTGCTGTTCAGCTTCGCTCTGATGCCGTCACACCGTTGGACTCGTACACCGGTGTCACGTTGTGCACCAGTGCGATGGCCTTCACCGCCTCATGCACTCGACTGCTGATGGTCTTCCTCACTTTGGTGGCGCCTGGAGCACGAGAGGCCTGGAGGTCGTGAGGGGGCTGTGGACATCAGATTTAACACTTTGTTCAATCTAAAATAACAATTAAGTGGTGAAAATAACTGATAATAAAAGGTTAGTTTACCCAAAAATTTTAATTCTGTGATTAATAATTCTGCTAATAAAGTGGTAAATTATGTTTTTTTGCACAAAGCACTCATTTCACTTCAGGAAATCAATGCTAAACCACTGGAGTCACATGGATTACTTTAATGATGTAATGCTTGGTGACTGAAATCATTTTTAAAGGTGAATTAAAATATTTTGCAATTAAACTACCATTTAAACATTTGGGGTCATTAGATTTAAAAAAAAAATAATAATAATAATAATACTTTTATTCTGCAAGGATGCACTAATATGGATCAAAAGCGACAGCAAAGACTTTTATAATGTTACAAAAGTTTTCTATTTCAAATAAATGCTGTTCTTTTTAACTTCATCCTGGTAATAAATTAAAATCTATCACAACAGTTATTTTAAATGGTTATAATATTTCACAATATTACTGTCGTTACTGTATTATACTTCTTTCAAAAACATTACAAAATCTAAGTACACTAAACTATTTTTATTAATACTTTTAGTTACTGAATGAAATTTAAGTAAATATTCTAAATATTATACATTGGGGTCATTTTATCCTTAGCTTGCAATGCATTCTGGGATTGCTTTCTCCACAAAGGAATATGTGATGCTGAATTTTTCAAAATGAGACATCTCAAACACATTTGTAAAGTTAAACTACATAGTTAAAAATGGTTTATAGTGTAAAGACACTTATGTAGTGCACCTATAAAGAGGCATTCTCCTTATTTTGATTCTCTATGCCCAGATTGAATGCAAAAATTAGCACTTTGGCTTGACATAATGATAAAAATGTCCATGTCTCTGATTGCTAATAAACCGACCCTTGCTAATATCCTGAAAAAGGACTCATAAATGCTCCCAGATGTGTTACATATATGAACAATTACCTTTAGCACCGAGCTACTATTTATAGAGGCGCACATTTCCGAGCACTAATGACGGAGTTTGTAAGTTCGTATATAAGCTATTGAGAGGCCGGAGTACTTATGACCCCGGTTTCCTGCCGCAGTGACCTCTGGTGTCAAACGGACTAAACATATCAGTAAGAGGTGAAAGGGACTCATTTTACAAGGACTTTGCTCTGTTCTCCGGACAAAAGCTAAACAATAGTGCTTTGTGAAGAGGCCAGTTATACAGTGACAGGCCGCATCCAAATCTGCATTTTATAGGTGGGTGCTACGGCCAAAATCATACTAAGTAATTCCATGTCATCAATACAACACATTTACATTTATACATTTGCCAGACATTTTTATTTAACATTACACATATTATTACACTACAATTGGTCAAAAGTTTAAGATCGGTAAGATTTTTTATGTTTTTAAAGAAGTTCTTCTGCTCACCAAGGCTGCAATTGTTTTATAAAAAATACACACAAAAACACAGTAATATTGTGAAATATTATGACAATTTAAAATGACTTTTTTATGTTAATATATATTAAAATGTAATTTATTCCTCTGAAAAAAAGCTGAATTTTCAGTATCATTACTCCAGTCTTCAGTGTCACATGATCCTTCACAAATCACTCTAATATGATGATTTTATGCTCCAAAAACATGTATGATTATTATCCATGTTGAAAACAGTTTTTTACATTTTTTTTCAGGATTCTTTGATGAATAGAAAGTTCAAAGAACAGCATTTATTTAATTAGAATCTTTTCTAACATTATAAATGTCTTTACTGTAACTTGTGATCAATGTAACTCATCCTTGATGAATAGAAGTATTGATTTCTTATTTATTTCCCCCAAAAATAAAATACAAATTCTTACTGACCCCAAACTTTTTAAAGGGTAGTGTTTAATGTAACAAAAGCTTTCCATTTCAGATAAAAGCTGTTCTTTTGCAACTTTCTATTCATCAAAGAATCCTGAAATAAAAATGTAAAAAACTGTTTTCAACATGGACAATAATCATACATGTTTTTGGAGCATAAAATTTAGCGTATTTTCAGAGGAATAAATTACATTTTAATATATATTAACATAAAAAAAGTCATTTTAAATTGTCATAATATTTCACAATATTACTGTGTTTTGTGTATTTATCATCAAAAAATTGCAGCCTTGGTGAGCAGAAGAGACTTCTTTTAAAAACATAAAAAAATCTTAAACTTTTGAGCGGATCATGTAATGAACCCATGACCATGCACATTATAGTTATTATGTGCTCAAATTTGGGATTAAATTAATTTTTTTCATTAGATTTCTCAGATCAACATTTTTATTTATTATTAAAATTAATAATTATCTCTTCTTTTCTTTAAAGAAGTTGATAAGCACAACCAAAACATAACAAATGTATGATAAATCTGACATCATTTCAAAAACTTCATGGATATGCTGAGATATAAACAGAAGATCCGAATATCTACAGCAGAATTGTACATTTGCACAAATTACTTGCATTTTATTATTTGATGTATGCCATGCAGAGAATCCTGGGAATACCTGAGTGTAAGCGCTGAACACGTGACTCTGCACCTCATCCATGGAGTCCATCCCGTACGCCACAGTTCCAAGATGGAGTCGTCTGAACACCATCTCGTTCCTGAGTGAGAGTCCCTGTGAAAACCATTAACATTAGAGGAGGGCGATCCATCCAGCCTAAATAAACAGATCTGCTTATATAATTATAAGTATATTCATTTTAGCAGATGTTTTAGTAACATTCAATACTAAAATGATTATAAAAACGGTCTTTGTTAATTGAAACAAAGCAGACATAATATACATAGAATGAAGCAGTAAAATTACTGAAACTGAAAATGAAATAAATCATAAGATGAACGCTAAAAAGCATAAATAAATTTAAAAAAATAAAATCAATAAAACAAATTAAAATGCATTTACTGGTACAAACTTATCAAATAAAATGAGGATGATCACAGTGAACATTCAGATGTGTCTTCTCATTGCCACTGACCCAGAGAGAAGCAGAATGAAACTTTCTTTCAATCACTGATCTTTCAATCAGTATTATTATTTCTTCTTACAATAACCCACAGTATTACAGTAATTTATCAGTCTTTTACCAATACACCACACAACTAATTTTAGCTGTAAAATATATCTTATATACTTGACTTAGGGCTGCACGATTTAGGCCAAAATGATAATCACGATTATTTCTGATCCGTACTGTCAGTGTATACAGTACAGCATGCAGTACACTATTTTCAATTTCGAACATAACCGATAACAGAGACAAATCTGTGAAAGGAAATGTCAATATCTAACAACCTTCCGTGATCGACATGCACTTCCTGTAACCAAAAACATCAGACTACACAATATAAACACTAATGGCTTGTTTAATGACAAAGAGCCTCAGGTTCGTTTCCTGACACCTCTTGCGTCGGCCACTCTTTAACAGAGCCTCACGGTAGTATTTCAGTCAGGCGTCGCTGGTTCTACCCCTTACATTACATTGACCCCTGACCCCCTTTATTCGCCGGCTCAGTCAAGCTACATCAGCGTCCGTGTGGGAAAGAGGCCATCATTTTACAGGCGGTCAAAAGCATAAATTTGAAGTGTAGAGCTCACTGACTCTGTGTGGCAAGTGTGTGAGGATTAGAGCCTTCAGGTCATCTCTGATTTGTGGCTGTAATAAGTGGCATGTCTGCGCTTCTCAGCACACAGGTTTAAGCCCCATGGCAAGACCCTCGGATACCTGTGAGCTACTGAGGGAAACACTTCAGCGCTATCAACTCTCAGACACCAGCATAATGGTCTCATTTCTGCTTTGGTTCATTCAGAAAAGCCCTTTGCATTAAGGAACATAAATTTAACCTGTCAAACTCACAACTTCCTTTTTCCTTTTCTCCTGAGTCTCATAAAAATGTTCATTCTTACAATTAACTTGCTCTTATATAAAGATAGCCATGCAACCCAACCAATATCTGACTCTCCCATGACATACATAATATCACACATAATATAACACATTACATAATATTTCACCCTACATTATTTACTACAATATATTCAGCTTTACAAACTTGAAAAGATTAAATTTGGAGTTAGAATGAAACTACGATCTTTTCTTGAAATCTTGGAGCCCATTTTTAGATTATTTTAAGAAGATGAGCTTTGGATAAACCCTTTTTTTATGTATATCTTTTTTTTTTCCTCCTCTGGTTTACTTTGTTGTTTATATGTATGCATATGTTACTGTGATTATATGTTCATCTGCATTTGAGCATTTATTATGTTTGTTAATTTTTCTATTTTCCCCCTTTATTTAATTATGTATCAATCTTATGCTTGTACTGTGCTTGAGATGCTTTCTTAATAAAGATTTTTTTTTTAAATAATTCAGAAAAATAAATATATATATATATATATATATATATATATATATATATATATATATATATATATATATATATATATATATATATATTGTTCTGAATTATTAGAAATATATATATATATATATATATTTTTTTGGTTCTGAATTATTTTTTTAAAAAAATTCTTTAAATTAAGAAAAGCATCTCAAGCACAGTACAAGCATAAGATTGTTACATAATTAAATAAAGGGGGAGAATAGAAAAATTAACAGCATAGTTCAGCATAGTTCAAAAGTTTATTATTATTACTTTTTTTATAAAGAATTAATGTTTTTTAACATGGTCTTTGCATTTATTTAATCAGAATGCACTAAAAAATATTTGTATTGTGAAGAAATATTACAATATAAAAAATAAATTGTTTTCGAATTTAAATCTTTTTAAAAATGTAGTTTATTCCTGTGACTCAAAGCTGAATTTTTACCATCATTACTCCCGTCTTCAGTGTCACATAGACTCCCTTCAAAAATCATTACAATATGACGATTTGTAGCTCAATAAACATTATTATTATAAATGTGAAAAGAGTTATTCAGCTTAATATTTTTTTGGAAACCGTGATAAAAAAGTCAGGATTTTTTAAAGAATACAAAGTTCAAGAGGACAGCATATATTTAAAACAGAAATATTTTGTAACATTAAAAATGTCTTTACTGTCACTTTTGATTAATTTGATGCATTCTTGCTGAATAAAAACATTAATTTCGTCTCTTTTGTTTTACTTACCGACCCCAAACTTTTGAAGGGTAGTGTGCATCACACTATGAAAGGCAAATATAGTTGACATTAGAGTGATTTGTGAAGGATTGACATTTTGGTTTTTTTATGGATTATTCCAGTATTTATTACATATTATTTATCTATGCACGCTCAACAATCTTTTTTAAATTCACGTGCCATTAAAATAGCTTCCCTCCCTCTAACAGCAACATCACGTGCTGATCACCTGACACACACATGGGATCCACCAATAGAAAACCAATCAACTCCCCATGGACAAAATCAAGCCACGCCCTTTTTCTTGTTCAAGTAGTCGTTTCTCGCCACAATACGGAAGAAAAGAGTCTCGCAACTTCTGTTTCATGCCAACTTTAAAGCTCTGCAATTACATATATGACATTCAAGGAAATCATACCAGTTTTGTCAGTGAGCAGATAAGAGATCCGGCCCAGCTGCTCTGGTATGGTGCTGGCTCGAACCACAGTCCCGGGGATTTTGGAGTCCTTCTTAATCATCCAACTGAACACCATTTGCCCATGTCTAAATTCACACGCAAACTGAAAATAAAGCAAAACAAGTCATTTACAAAATAAGTGGCCTTTTACCACTTTTAGGACATTATGGAGGGATGGGATCAGGAAACTAGTTTCAAACGTGTCACCAATATGAGAACTGTTCAAATTTCTGGTTGAAAACATTTAATAATCGTCATATCAAGCATTACAAGATATTCAAGTATATGTCTAAATGCACTTACAAAACCTTCAAATTGTCCAAACTGGTGAGTCAATCTTAGATTTCACAAGATGGAGAGTAAACTTTTACCTGATAGGACGATGTTGGAGAAGAGCAGAAGGAAGCGGAAGATCTGGAGGTACCAGCGACCAGCGAAGTGCTGCAGAGCCACCATGACCAGTGACACCACCACCAGAGCAACAAACAGGATCTTCGTCAGACAGTTCACTTCCAGGTCAAACAGGCCGATCTGCAACGTCACATACAGAATGAGTGTCACAACACTTATTTCTCAGTTTAACACTTAGTTGACTTTATGATACTGCTAATCTTACCTTATGTCTAGGGTTGGAGGTGTTCATTACACTCCGCAGCTCTTTACCGGTGTAAATCACCACCCCAACCACTGTGCCTTGAATTAGAGGATAAAACATTTCTGAGGATTATCCAACAAGTTTTTCTCAGCTTTAAAGACGAAATGGATTATAGGATGGCTGAGAACCATTAAGCCACTTTGAGATTAGGGGTGTGCGATATTGACTATATACAATTATTTCTTGATGTTTTCTGGTATTTTGTTGATAATGATAATTAGACTTCCAAGGCTTCATGTTCTTCATTCTTTATGGTGGTTAGTTCACAGCATTGGCAGTGAGTCAATCATTCAAATGATTTGTTCAAATAGCTGATTAATTCAGTTTCCATCCACCTATTTTTATGCAAATTTTGGGTCATCACACACACAAAAAGTAATTCATAATGTAGGAAAAAAAATGTAATTAGAGCAAAAAAAAACTTTAATAAAAATGAAAGTGGTGATTTTGTTCTCTTCAACACATGGAATGTAAACGATGATTTATTCGCAAATGTTTTATGCGATATTTCAATTTTACTCAAAAGTTAAATTCGTAACTTTGGATGGAAACAATTATTGAATCATGCATTAAACTTATTTGACCATTAAACCCTTTTTTTTAAATTTCTTACTGTGATTATATGTTCATCTGCATTTGAGCATTTATTATGTTTGTTAATTTTTCAATTTTTTGCCCTTTATTTAATTATGTAACAATCTGATCCTTGTACTGTGCTTGAGATGCTTTTCTTAATAATAAAAAAACTTATTTGACCTTTAATTGACTTATTTTTTTTAATGCAATATATTTTGTTGAAAATAAATCAAAAGCAGAAAACACTCAAATGTGTTTAAAATGCAATTCAAAATCAGTGTTTTTTGCAAAGTAAGCGACTAATTTATACAATAATTACGATATTATTGTAAACGGTACATATCGCACACCCCTGTTTGATATACTAGTACACAATTTAGAAATGATTTTCCGTCGGTTACCAGAAGCAATGACAGTGCTCGCCAAAGAGTGTTTTCAATGCTCAGACTTTCATTGACTGGAGGGTCTCCGTCTTTCCTGTCAGATGTAAAACACAAAAAAGCTTGTCAAGCAATGTGGGTTTTGCCAGATCTCAAAAAAATGCAACTTGAGAAATGACGTGTACTCACTCTAGTGAAGGTACCGATGAAGTTATGGATGTCAATGTTCGGTTCTTCAGCATAAACAAATGACCTGATCTGGAGTAGATCCTGAGGGAACATATAAAGAGGCTTAAAGAAATGGTTCATGACAACAAAGTCAAATTTATTTGTAAAGCACTTTTCAAAAAAACACACCGTTTCAAAGCAGCTTTACAGAAAACCATGTAACTATTGGGTAACACTTTACTTGAAGGGGTGTGCATAAGACTGACATGACACCTTCATAACCATGACATGACATAAGTTTTGAATATGAAGTAAGGTTTATGCATGTTTATGACAACTGTCATTAAATGTCATTCGCTCAATAATGACATTTTGAAAGCAAATATGACATTGTTTGAGATGTCTTTGCTTATGACATCTTGACATAAACCAATACATCATAACCTGTCAGTGTCTTTGTCATGACAACTTGACATAAAATTAAGTTAAACTCTCATGTGGTTGGCTTTGACATTGTCATGAATATTTTCGTGACCTCAACTACAGTGGTACTATTGAATTTGTCATTAAAAATTTATAATGGCTTCATGACAGCCAATGCCAAAACCAACCACATGACAGTTTAATGTAATGTTAACCAATAAAGCTAGGTGGTTTCTCAAGTTTCATAATTAATCTGCTATGTCATGTTTATGACAGGTTGTGTTGTCTTAGTAATGTCATGACAATATATTGGTTTATGTCAAGGTGTCAAAACAAAGACATCTCAAACAATGTCATATTTGCATTAAAAATGTCATAACTGAGCGAATGACACTTAATGACAGTTGTCACAAACATGCATAAAACTTCATATTCATATCATACATCTGATTATGAAGGTGTCATGTTAGCTTATGCACAACCCTTCAAGTAAAGTGTTACCATATTGGAATATTATCCAATATATATATATATATATATATATATATATATATATATATATATATATAAATATATATATATATATATATATATATATATAATATATATATATATATATATATATATATATATATCTTCATGCTTTATAGTTGCATTTAGCAGATTGGAGCTGTGCAATAATATACATTTTGCGACAATACACACAAATGAGATTTGCTATATATTGCTTTACGTGAGTATATTCTACAGCATGCAAGCAGATAAAAGTTGGACATGCTTATTTATCCATCCACATGCATAATATTACCATTTGCAAGAAAAAAATAATTTAGTCTAAGCAGTTTATGCAACCGCCCCCCCGATAAAACTCATTCCAGGTAAACGGCTAACATGCTTTTCCCTGCAAAAAAAAATAATAAAGTGCAATTTTTATATGAAACAACTGAATCATGGGTGATTGACTCACAGCAGCAGTGGGGAGTCTCTGTGTACAGGCCACAGGGAGGCGTAGTTTCCAATCGGTCTCTCCATCCAACTGATCGGTCCTCAGAAAACAGGAGCCTTTAGGACAAAAATCAGTGTCTAAATATACATCAAATCAAAAGTCCTAATATTCCTAATCATTGTTCATTTACACGTTTTAAAACAGAAGAATGCATTGGTATGTCGTACTGGTGAACTCCGAAGGGTGGTGTGATGTAACATTTGTAACTCTGTTTTACTGAATAACTTATTTAATACACACCGCATGTAGTCCCTAAGATCATACACCTTTAATGAAATGTATTTGCTGACAAAACTAAACTGCTAGTCAGGCAAACCACTCCAGTAAGCCTAAAGCTAGTACTGCTATAAGGACATGCCACCCACCCCCACTCATTTAAAGACATGTCGCTTCTGCCATTCAACCCTGGACTCTTAATAATTGCCTAATGGTGTCCATCTGCGGGGCAGATAACAATGCTTCCCTTCCCGTAAAAATAACACATCAACTACTACTGGCAACTTCCACCCCCTGAAACAAGGAAATCTCAGCCAGGCGGAATTCCAGCACAACCAGTGATCAAAAAATGTTTATCTGATCTATTTAGACCAATTAGTACTTACTAATTTTTCCAGATCCCTAAAAAAACATGTTGACTACAAACTTGTATCATAAACAATTTAGGAAGCAACCATCTAGAATATGACAACATCTTAATACTTTGTCTTTTTTCACTCCTGATGCCAATTAAATTTGTTTGCTGTGTCTTTTTCTTCAGTTTTTTGAGCTACTTTGCATGGCTTGGTTTTCCTCATGGCTGCCTTGAAATTTGAAAGACAAAAAGAATGTCAATCAAGATAGCATCAGTCCAAACACAGGGATCAACAGGAAGGTGATCAGATTTCTGTAAAGACAACCAGGGATATTTCTCGTTTCAAACCCAATACATGAATGTGAAATGAACTAAATATTAGAGTCAAAGTTACCAGTTTTGTGATCAAGATAAATGTAGTACAGTGAA
This sequence comes from Hybognathus amarus, assembly GCA_030378365.1. Classification (NCBI taxonomy): domain Eukaryota; kingdom Metazoa; phylum Chordata; class Actinopteri; order Cypriniformes; family Leuciscidae; genus Hybognathus; species Hybognathus amarus. Next base: position 87,052 of record JAQIUQ010007230.1, on the reverse strand, counting down.
TATCATACTCTCATGCTGTTATATTTAATCAACAGTAAACTTATGAATGTCTGTCGACAATAATGTCAAATTAAATTGATAATGTGTATTATCTAAATGGATTTAGTGGAATAAATTAATGAGAAAATGATAATAATTATGGAGTCTTTTTTACTTTTAAAATATAAAATGTAATTTAACTTGTTGCTTATGAGCATGCATATTACTAAAATATTGCCTGTTTAGTTTTGCTCTTTAATAAGCACATATTAATGCCTTATTCTGCATGACCATATTCTATATCCCTTAAAGGAGTAGTTCACTTTTAAAAAACTTTTGCTGATAATTTACTCACCCCCATGTCATCCAAGATTTCCATGTCAGTCTTTCTTCAGTCAAAAAGAAATTAAGGTTTTTGATGAAAACATTCCAGGATTTTTCTCCATATAATGGACTTTAATGGGAACCAAATGGTTCAAGGTCCAAAAGACAGTTTCAGTGCAAATTGCAAACTGTTTAAAGGGCTTTACACGATTCCAGACGATAAATAAGGGTCTTATCAAGTGAAACGATCGCTCATTTAAAAAAAAATAACAAAGTTTAAGTTTTATAAGCTCAAATGCTCGCCTTGCTCTGTTCTGTAATGCGCGTTTGTGACTCTCCTGTTCGAACTTGTTCATCAAAATGAACAAAACTTTTTTGGTGTCATTTGGTTCATTCAATGAAAGAAATGAACAAGTTGACTCCAGAAAAGATTCGTTCATTTCGACGAGTTCGGATAGGAGAGTCACAAGCACGCATCACACCCCAACCCTAACCCTAACAGAGCAAGGTGATCATTTGAGCTTACAAAACTTAAACTTTGTTATTTTCTTTTTAAATGAGTGATCAGTTTCACTTGATAAGACCCTTATTAGTCGATCTGGAATCGATTTTAAAGCCCTTTGAACAGTTTGCTGTTTGGGAACCGTTTGGTTCCCATTGAAGTCCATTATATGGAGAAAAATCCTGGAATTTTTTCATCTTAATTTCTTTTCGACTGAAGAAAGAAACACATGGACATCTTGAATGAGCATAGGGGTCAGTAAATTATTAGCACAACGTTTTTTGACAAGTGAACTACTCCTTTAATACCTAAACTTAACATCTGCCTTATAAAAAAGCAGTAATTCAGGAGTTTATTGAGACAAGTCGTGGTTAATAGTGAGAATTGGACCCTAAACTGACCAATGAAATATATAAAATGTCCACTTCAGTTTGTTTGTGACTTTTTATAATTGTCTTTTTTCAAAAACTAAAAACAAAGAAATTAAAATGTGTTCACTGATATGTTTTTTTTTTTAAAACAAGCTCATACATGCCACAGGAAACAGAGACATCTGGTCACCCTAATCTAAAGCAGTCAGTGTGTTAAAGAGAATTTGAAAAATCGCAATGCATGCCATCTTTCTGGGCAATTTCAGCGTAGCTCATTAAATGTCCAGAGGTTTAGGCTAATCCCTCCATCTACATGTAGTTGCCCTCGCGGCCATGTCATTTCCCCTGCGCTTTTGTTTGGGAAGTTTGGATGAATGACCGACAGATGTTTACCATTTCTTTCAGAGGTCCTTAGGAAGATCATGTCAGCAGGAACACGCTGATTCTATAAAGAGTATGGAGGGAGAGATAGGGATTGGGGGAGGAAGAGAAAGAGAAAACAAGGTAAAAGATAAAAAGTAAAGACCCAAACTCAAGTATGTCGTCAGCAGAAGTCACCTTGGTTTAGTTGCAGAAGTTCTGTTTGGCTTTAATCTACTCAATTACCAGTACGGCCCGCAGCAAATCATTGGGTGGTGCCACTGTGGCAGCTCTGACCGCCGGTTCCACTCGCCGTGACCCTCGCTTCACTCCCAGCTCTGTTTGTAGTTATTAGAAGATGAATTCGCAACGCTATTAAACTCGGCAGATGTTTCAAAACATCGGACGTGACACCGGTATCTTAAACGCGGGCTACGCTTTTAATCAATTAGGCTTTTACTATATGTAACCCATAACCCACATGCAACCTCTAAATATTAAACCCAATTGGATTTTACGCAGATTAGGGTTAGAAGATCAAACATACTACAGAAAGGTTCTGGTGAAACACAACGCTTGCTAGAAACTGCTGACATCTTTGATTTATCAAGTTCGGAATAATTTAAGTGCTTCAAAAAAGTGCAAAAAAAGGAGAGAAATATTCTATTGTTATATACATTATATTGAAGAAAATATATATTTTTTGTATTGTTCATGACAATCAAGCATTTGCCCATTTTCAGTGCCGTATGTTTAATTTATGTAGATTTTTTCATTAAAGTAGTTTTAAAGTCAGAATAGTATGGATTCCAGATCCTACAATGTAAAAAAATATTGTTGGTTTAACTTAAAAAATTAAGTAAACTGGTTGCCTTAAAATTTTAAGTTCATTGAAATAGAAAAAATGAGTTAATAAAATGAATAAGATTGATTTAATCATCAGAAACTCAAAATATTATGTTATCTGATCTACTTAAATTATTTAAGTTATATTATATTTTTTTAATATAATATTTTTTAAAAATTATATATTTTTTTAGGGCTGTCAATAGATTAATCGCATCCAAAATAAAAGTTTGTGTTTACATAATATATTTGGGTGCACTGTGTATAATTATTTTGTATATATATAAATAGACACATGCATGTATATTTAAGAAAAAAATATTATTTATATGTAAAATATATATATATTTATATATAATATAAATTACATATAAATCTATAAACAGTATATAAATGAAAATATGTCTTAAATATATACAAGCATGTGTGTGTATTTATATATATAAAATAATTATACACAATGCACCCACATATATTATGTAAACAAAAACTTTTATTTTGGATGCGATTAATCGAATTAATTTTTTGACAGCTCTAATTTTTTTACAGTATATGAGTCATTAATGGGAATACGGTGGAAATAATGCATTTTCTTTTTGCAAAACAGGCACATATTATTACAATTATAAAATGTGTTTTTTCTTAGGTTAAGAATGTGAACTTTCATAAGATTTACACATTAACTATACTAATAAATTTTTTTCTCTTTGTTTTTTTAACAAAACCAGATTGAGTGCAGCATGTGTGAGTCGTCTTTCTGTGTAAAATCAACATTTTTAAGAAAATTGGCCTGGTGGGTAATTGGAGACTGCGGACCTGTCTCAAATTTCATGTTCTCAGACTCTGTAGAGGGAAACCAGTTCCTTACAATAGGCTTCAGTCCGCACGGAAAAAAGGCAACAGTTGAACAAAAGGCAACACTAAATACCAGAGTGGAATTAGGCAGGATTACTAATAACCAACCACTGGCCTCGGGTCACATGCTTCAGTCATTCAAAATGATTGACAGCTCTTTTCAGCATCAAATACATCATTTGATCCATTGGTTAGTATAGTATAATCAATAAATAAATACAATAGGGATGTTCAATGTTGGATCCTTTGATATGTTACCAAACAGCTCTAATGTGTTTTAAAATTTCCTTTTGAAAAGGAGCACTGAAGAACTTTTTTTATTTTACATATGCATATAAAGCTTGTTATGTCTTACCGCCCCATTTCGAGGTCGAATTGCCCTAATCTCAAGGGAAGGTAAACAGCTATAGCATTGAGAGGGAATGAGATGCCATTTGTCAAAGATCTTGATTCCGAACAATGACTGAGCTGATTAGCAAACCAACCTTTTCAACAATGATAAGATCTCCAACCTGGATTCCACTACTTTTCACCTTCACAGTTCCTGCGGAGAGAGATAAAGAGAAAATCAGACTGATGCATTTCAATAAAAAAAAGAAAGTGTGATAATTGTGGCTGATGCATACAATGATCTTTTTAAACATTTAAAACAATATTGAACTATTTATAAGTTATATATCAATAACAGCAATGCTTTATTTTCCCAAACTGAAAATACTCTACAGCCAAATGCATAGCCAGAAATCTTTCAAAGATATCCTGATATTTTCAGGTTTTCCATGACTGTTCCAGAATTCTGTTGATTCCTCATATAATGTGAATCAGAAAAGTTTTATCATCGCCGTATTAATTTAGAGCAGAAAATTGCATAATAGAAATCAATGTAAAAGAAAGAAAAAAAAACAACATTGTTCGTAAATCTGCATATTTCACTGCAAACCTCCAGTGAAGATTCAGATATGTAAGCCTTCTTTAAATCCCCATTCAGATTTCCCAAAAGCTCTGAGTGCATATAAGATTTCCATTTGTTTTTGAACAATACCCTCCTATACGGCTTTACAAGAGTGCTGTGAGAACGATCTCTCATTCCATTGAAAATGCACAGCTAAAATTGTTTGGAAAAGGTCAGGGACCTTTAACCCCTGTGGAGACCTTTACCAATGCATATGTAAGGCATTAGCACATATGTATATGTGCATTTTTTTTTAAATGAAAGGACACATTTATTGCATTCAAGTTTTTGCAGATTTATTTTATATTTTAGTTTTGATTAATCTTTCAATCAATCTTTTTTTTTTTTTTTGAAGAAACATAAGTATGGCTTAGGTCACGCCCCTACAGGTTAAAGTTTTTAACATCCAGAAACCAGGGAAAAGCTAGTGGCCTGCTCCGGAAGGTGTGACCTGCGACCATAAATCCCACACCCAGATTTAACGGCGTGAGTCTATTAAAAAACGAGTTGAGGGCCAGTTTAAATATGATGAACTTTGATGTTTTTCGCCCCTGTTGGTCTGGGCAGGGCAATCAGAAGCCCTCCCAGGTAGCTAGCAAATGCCCCAGCTCTGTTCCATGAGCTTTATATGGAGGCCGTTAGTGCTGAGCGCGCATACACTGAGTTTATGAGAGACGAGAGCCTGCCACATCAAAGGAAGGCGTGTGATGGAAACGACAGAAGGTTCTCTTCCTTTTTTATTGTCAGATGCTTTTCATCCCCCAGTATATGATACAATTTACATCCCTACTACAAATTAAAGACAAACTGCAGTCTGCTTTATTGCTGATGCATCTGCATACTTCAGCAAGCCTCATCTAAATAAAAAAATGCACCATATTTAGGGCCCTATAATTTCTGCGATCACGGAATAAAAAGCACACTCTTTTTACAACTAAAATAACAGTAAAGGATAAAAAAAATGAATTCCCAAAAATTAAATCGGAAAAAATGGAATTTGCAAAAATGAAAACGGAAAAAACGGAATTTGGGAAAAAATAAAATGGAATTTGGGAAAAAAATAAAACGGATTTTATAGGGCCCTACATATTGTTGCTGTTATTTTTCATTTCATAGACAGCAATAATATGAAAAAGTTTGGAAATGACTTTTAATTGACTTACTACATTCATACTAAAAAAATAAAAGAAATTGTTTTAAAAAAAAACCCTATCTTTAACTAATTGCACAATTTCTTAAAAGTGAGCAAATGTTTTATTCCATTTCCAACACACACTCCATCACAGCTTTCATTGACCAAGGCTCACACACTTCAATATTGAGTAAATTATGATTTTTGCCATAATCGACCACACACTTAGGCCTCCATTACAAATCCATCCACACTGAATCAACTTAAAAGCCATTTAGGTCTACAACAAAAACCTTTAATCCATTGCTTATCACAAAACATTTACATAACAAATCCTTGCATTAGGAATCAACAATTCACATTAAAATCTACACCAGACAATAAAACTTGAACGTACAAGTGAAATATACAAAACCAACAAATAATCCTCTCCAGCTGATTGCTCACTTCACAACATTTACCACACAAATTTAATTAACAAATGAATGATGATATTCATCCAATATCATCCAATCAAACCATCCCAAAACACCCCAAACTCATTGGCACACGACATGCTTTATCATTGGAAACAATAGCTCACCTCTTGTGGAGAGTTTGCTGTAGATCTGTGAATTGACCTCTTTGTCTGTAGGAAACATCGGATCTCCTCAACGGCTTCCCTCACGATTGTAATAATCAAAACAAACCCCTAATGGAAAAAATGCAGAAAAGCGTATTACAATTTTGACTGTGTGAACATCAGTATTGGGCCTAAACTGTATTGTGACTCACCAGAGGAACCCAGTATGTGTACAGAGCCCCTAATCTGAGCTCATTCACAAACTGTGAGCAGGCCAGCAGCAGAAAGTACAGGTTGAAGAAGTATTTGAACTGGTTAAATAACACCTATAAACACAAACACGTGACGATGAGTGAACTGATACAAATATATTTTCATTTTAAACCAGATATGATATTAAATAACAGCTTAAAGTTTGCACAAAACTTGGTAAAGGTGCTTGTCCTACGATGTATACCATAGAACTGAAGATTCATTCGCTACCGTTCTAAGGTTTGACGTTAGTAAGTTTTTTTAGAAGTCTCTAATGCTCATCAAGGCCTTAATTTGATCAAAAATCCTGTAAAAACAGTAATTTTTTTAAATATATTATACTATTATATTTATATGTGAAATATTATATTATTGTGAATATAAAAATTTTGAAACAATGGTTTTCTATATTAAAATGCAATTTATTTATCTGTGATCAAAGCTGAATTTTCAGCATCATTACTCCAGTCTTAGTAGTCACATGATCCTTCAGAAATCATTCTAATATGATGATTTACTGCTCAAAAAATATTTCTCATTATTATCAATGTTGAAAGCAGTTGTGCAGCTTCATATTTTTATTGAAACCGTGATGCACTGTTTTTCAATTTGATTGAACAGCATTTATTTAAAATTGAAATCTTGTGTAACATTATAAATATCCTTTAATGTCACTTTTCATTAGTTTAATGTGTACTTGTTGAATAAAGTATCAATTTATATATTTAAGAAAAAAAAATGCATAAAAAATGGCATTTCACATTCAATTATTCAACGTATTTTCATTAACTACGAAACACATATGGGCTACATTAGCATCCATTGTTCAGCTCGAATGGCATTTGTCTTGACGATCCCAGAGCTTAAAGTGTTCACATTAAACCACCTCGCTGTTTGCTTTTTGCTAAATGGCAGAAATCTACTCATTTACAAAACATCCAGAATTGAACTCTGATTATCATTTGTCCTTCAAATCATTCAAAATAACCAGAAGGCATTTGCAATGCAAAAAATATTTTTCCATACAGGAATCTGGTCAAGGTTGTTTTTAAACTGGTGGAGCTCGACATGACATGAGTAAACTGATTTTTACATTTTTTTGCACTGAAATGCCAGTGGCCACCAAGATGGCAGAGGTGTCCAATCCTGCTCCTGTCCTGCAGAGTTTAGCTTCAACCCTAATTAAACACACCAGAACCAGATAATCATGGGTTGCATCTCAATCATCTCCCTAGTTCAGGGGTCAGGGCACTGATCAGGGAGTCGGACATTTTAAGAGTTGACTCTATCGCGAAATCCTTCCAGTGCCCTGAAACGTTCGCTCCCTAAAACGTCCCACCATGAGAACCAAGGAGCATCTATGCTAACTATGTTCCTTTAACGGAAGTTCTGAAGCACGAAACATAAATCACGTGAGCCATGCAATAGATGTTTTTAAAATACAAACAAACCATTATTTTTTTATATTTCAGCTTAAACATACATTGCTAGACATGACATAATCTAGCTAACATTTAGAACTTATTTATGGCTGAAATGTTGCATGTATATGTAACAAGCATTTATTATTAAGTAATGTCAGTAGGGTTGGGTATCGAGAATCGAGTATCGATTGGAACCGGGTCTAACTTTTCGTTTTCCCGGAACCGTTCAAAAGTTAAAATTTCGATTCCTAGTTTCGATATTCACAGTCCGCCGACCGGAAGAAGAAACCGCTGAACAACACCAATGAAGAAGCGTCTACCGGAAGTTGTGGCATAACCGCGCGAGTCGAACATGAGTAGCTTACGTCGCTGGACCAAAGTGTGGCTTCACTTTTCTAAAAATAATGAAATCTCGGCAAAATGCTAAATTTGTGACAAAAGGAGTATTTGTGACAGAAGGAGTATTTCCTTCAAAAAGACCGTTGGATAGCAAGGTTAGCTAAAGGTTTTTGACCCTGCCTCTTAAAAGAATCGGAATCGAGAATCGTTAGGAACCGGAATTGAAACAAGGAATCGGAATCAGAATCGTTCAAATTCAAACGATACCCAACCCTAAATATCAGTTGTTCATAAATATGAGTAGTGATGTTGTCAGCGTCGCGGAAATAGTGTCATCAGTGGCCCTGTCCCAAATCGCGCACTTCACGCGGACTTGCGGTCTCATGGACTTAAATTGCGCGTGCTCGCCGAGTCGACGAGTCCGTAGGCTGTCCCATTTGGCATTTTAATGCTCTAAAGTGTGCTCAGCAGCGCCCCCTTTGTACGCTTGAAGTGGTCTTCCGCGAAGCCCGCATAGATGCAGGCTCCACGCACTTTAACTACCCAGGAATCCTTGCGAAAGGCCAATCAGACAACAGATGGGAGGAGATTTCACTCACGGAGTGTAAAGATAGAATATTAAAGGTGTAAGTATCATTACGGTTTTTATTACATAGGCATTTTACCAGTTGTTACTTACAGTCTATTCGACCTTTAAAGACCATGGTTGATATGTCAAACATAATAAAAGCGTGTTAAATAATACGATCGCATTATATGATTCATTACATAAAAAGAACCGAATGTATTGGCTTTACTCATAAACGTATTATGAATATTGAAACCTATACATTTTTCTTAAAATTTTCATTTTGTGTTAAAATTGACCATTATGTATTTTTATGTACAACTTTTTTTATCATTTACATAACCATGACATCTATTGCAATGCCCAGGTGGCATATACAATTCTAGAACTTTAAAAGCAGGCTGCGTAGTTCACATGGACATAAGATTTGAGAAAATAAAATAAATCCTGTTTTTGTACTTCTTATACTGTCTATGCAACAACCAGACCGTCTTCCTGTTTCCGGCATGACGATCGAGTCTGTCCCAAAAATACCTCTCAGTGCGCCCTCGAAGACTCGCGCTAAGGGTACTATAGGTCTGCACTTCATGACGTAAGCCGAAGTGTGGACTCTGAGGAAGTCCACAAGTCCGGAGTGTGCCATTTGGTACAGGGCCAGTGTGCAAATGTGTAGTGAGCCAGGTCTTTACCAGTGCCTGAATACATACAGTGATTCACGAGCTAGGAGGCAAGAGACAGATTGAGACACACCCAAGCTCTTATTAGGCATTCTAGAAACTTCCAGAGAGGTTTGTTGAGGCAAGTTGAAGGACAGTGGCCCTCTCCTGTGTTAGGGTGTATTGAATAGTGGCCAAAGCATTGCTACACTCTAAAAAATGTTGGATTGTTTTAACCGAATTTTGGGTCAAATATGCACAAACCCAAAAGCTGGGTTAAAAATGTAATTTACAAATGTAACCCAAAAGCTGGATTTCTCCATATTTTTAGTTGAAACAACCAAGCTTTTTTTTTAAGAGTGTACTTTTAGCCACCGTCGGGCCTAAAGAGAGCTCTTCGCTTATCCGTTCCATTCCATGCCAATTCAGGCCAGCCGGTACGGATATGGTTTCATTTTCCACTGTGTGTCTGATAACGGAGCTCTTTGGAATGTAATACAAATGCGTTAGTCGTTGCCATGGTAAAATTAGAACCGTTTGGCCCGACTGTGGCAAAGCATCTACTGATGCGAAGGTGTTCTATGGTTGCTAGGGAGTTCTGGGTGGTTGCTAGGATGTGACTAGATGGTTCCTTAAGTCAAAATTAAAGACTTTTAGGAAATAATGACATTGATAAAAAACATTTTTAACATTTGGATTTTTTCAGGGAAGAAAACTTAGGAAATCCTACAATATCCACCTCATTGTGTCATGGGCAACTCTGTTAACCACCAGAGCAATTAAAGAACACGTTGAGCAACATAAAGCATTGCTCAACACGTTCCTAAATGACTCTGGTGGTTAAAAGCGACTTCTCTCTGAGCTTTTGTAGTCACTTACCCCAGGCAGGAAGGTGAAGAAATTGTATTTCTGGTTGTTTATGACATTTCTTGGGTATCTCTGCTCTCTTTTTTCCGGATGGCCCAACCACACGGTCCGTGGACGGAAATCTCCCCTCCGCAGCATCGGGACCATGGGCAGCACCTAAATATACAACAACGTTACATGTGGCATGTTTCACAAAGCACTTCAATTAATATGGAAATGCATTAGCCAGCACTTCGTGACCCCTTAATAGAAAGAAACTTCACATACAGATACTGGAATTTCACTGCAGCCACAGAAATATTTTCAAGCAAGCAACAAAACCATGTCAGTAAATATTAGCTTTCACCGTCTGCCTCCTACCAACACCTTCATCAAACAACCTCTTATCAAGAATGATTTGTATTGGATATTGCACTTCCTTATAGAAGACAGTATATATATATATATATGTTATTCTCTTTATACTTTAATATATTATACATACTTTTATAAAGTGTGTGCATGTTTATACACACATACATACATGCAGAACTACTCAAAATAACTATTTTTAATGTTTTTGAAAGAAGTCTCTTATGCTCATCAACTGCTGCATTTATTTGATCAAAAATACAGGAAAAGAAAATATTGACAAATAATTTACAATTTAAAACACTGGTTTTCTATTTTAATTTACTTTAAAAAATAATTTATTTCTGTGATGCAAAGCCAAATTTTCAACATCATTGTCACATGATCCTTCAGAAATCATTCTAATATGATGTATTTGATACTTGGTTATTTACAATGTTGGTCACAGATGTGCTGTGCTTTCCATATTGAATAAATGCTGTTCTTTTTTTAACCTTTAATTCATCCAATAATCCTGAAAAAAAAATATCCCCAGTTATAAAAACAAATACCAACATTGATAATAAATCAGCATAGAATGATTTCTGATGGATCATGTGACACTGACGACTAGAGTAATGATGCTAAAAAAATAAATTACATTCTGAAGTATATTCAACAGAAAACTATTGTAATAATGTGTATGTATATGTATATATATATATATATATATATATATATATATATATATATATATATATATATATATATATATATATGCAACGTATTTGCATGGTATATTTAAAAGAATACCATGGTAAATGTTCACATAACATGTTGGTACTGAGGTGTTTTTTATAAGGCAGCAAACACAGTAATGTATAGTGGCATCAATGAGGATTTTATTTGTAAGGGCCATTTTAAATAAACGCGCATTATATTGCATTCAAGGCTTGGTCTATGTGACTAGTTTCGACTATCCTCACCAGCGGCCTTACGAGAAATGTTTATTTAGGAGAAATATTGTGACATCATCGACAACAATTCACCTGTGTCCCGGAACAAGGATGTGCACTTGTCTCTCCATTTACAATAATATCAAGACACTAAATTCACTTAGACAACATCTTCACGGCAAATATTCAATGATATACAAAATAAACAAAGAGATACTAGTGTCATGTCGCAATATAATGTCGTTATCATATTTGTTGCGGGTAGCTAGGCTGTTAGCCACCATGCTATCTGACATACATCGTCTATAAACAAGCCTCCATTTTCCAGCCGTCGCGATTTTACCCTCATTTAACGTCGTGTTATGCTCTTACCCGTCTCTTCGTTTGTTGTCATGTCGTTTTTGTGTCGGACGGGCTGCAGAGGAATGTTGTCCGTCATTGTTGTCCGCAGTGGAGGAGCAGGAGTCGCCCGCGAGGAGGGCGGGGGCTGATGGGTTGGGCTGCGCGTGAAGCCAGCATGAGGATGATGAGGATGATGGGACACTTCTAGATCAACACCCTGGCATGCGTGTTTCAGATAGTTGTTTATCATTATGCATTACTCAAACTATAGCTATAAGTATGTGCTGAATTAACATGCTACTTTTGTGTATATTCAGCACATAATATGCCATATTGCCATTCCACACATTTTTTCATGTTTTTTAGCTCAGATAAACTAATTTGACTAAAAATGTAAGCTAGACAAGTGTAACTTCTATTAACACAGAAGTGCAATATCCATAAACCACAATTTCTCTAATAGTCCCTCACAAAAACAATTCAAATAGTAGGCTACTGACCATTATGCACTGTATTATAACATTTTTTTTTTGCCTTTTTAAATTTTAAAGTGCCATAGTACCATCAACAATTTTTTTTAAGTTAAATAATATGATAAAATGTTTACAGCATATGGGGGAAAAATATTTATTCATATGTTATGCTGTGTCCTTTGTAGTGGACAGAACAGTCGTTTTAAAATAAAAAGACAATTTAATATTTTATAAAATAAAAAAAACAATGTTTTCTTTTTTACCAATACATGTTTAGGTTTCAGGATGTTTTAAACTTTGTATAAAGATGATTCCAAACTATGTTATGAAAGATATAATGGAAATAATTGACCATTTTAGTTTCTGCAATATGGGTAAAATTGCTATAAATGGGTAGTCACATTCAATTTAATGCATCACTGTATATAATTTGCATACTGGTTTCTTGGGGCAACACTGATGAACAAAGAAATGTAATAATTGGCAGCATTTCCATAATATCTTGATACTTGTTGCATCTCCCAGAATGCCTGATGTGTTTAACCCTCTACAGTGGACATGAAATCAATGCCCTGCTTCATAACAGAAAGTCATATTTTGATAACATTTTCCCCGAGATGTTGATTTATGACACACAATTTGAAAATTAGTCAGGTATATAATGATAAAATATTATAATTTTTCCATTGGGGTCATAATTGTCTCAGAGAAGTTGTCATGATGAAACCTACAAACATTTGGTATTTTGGTAACACTGTAACCATCTGATATATATGTATGAGAAATTCATAAACAACTGTCTATTCCTTGGTTCCAGGAGGATATAGTAATGATTCAGTACCACATTAAACAAAGTTCAGTATGATTTCAAAGTGAATTATACTTAATATCATAGTCTTAAAAAAAAACAAATAAAAAAAAAACACACTTTCGTAAATCCACCAGCTCATGAGACCATACTTTTAAATATCTGATACCATGCCTAGTTCACCTTATTAGCAAACAAATTACTTACTACAGGCAAGTTCATATTTAAAGGAAATTACAATAGTAATAAAATGCATTTATATTATAATCAATTTAGACAAGTATTCCTTATTTTTTATCCATTATCCACCTCAAATGTCTTTTTCCTGAAACTAATGCAGCATATGGATTTAAACAACAACATTTTGGAAAAGTTATCCTTGGTTTTATTCTCAAAAATATCAGAACGGAAGGGAGAACAAACAAAAAGCAAACATTTACAAAAAAAGTCTACACTGTAAACAAGCCTAAAACAGACTCAACATTTGAACAATCATACAGACATGACCCATTTAACCAAGATCTGACACCACCTTTTTTACATCTAGGGGAAAAAAGGCACAACTTGGTAAATGCATATTAGAAAAGAGAATTTACAGGAGGAGTCTGCCTATTCTGAACAAGTGTTGTGCAAAGTGTCTGGCGATACATTCATTATATTACAGAAATCAGCAGGTTATGGGGGCACAATGCAACCATAACTCCAAACACAATGCAAAAAAAAAAAAAAAAAAAAAAAGACATCTAAATGAGGTAGAAATTTGACCAGCATAAAGTTTTTTACGTTTAGATACGCTGCATGCATACACACAAAAGTCCATTCTTTCATTAAGAATGCATGGCTACAATCTCTAAACATGTCCCCACAACAATCAATACACACTTGGGCAGTAAACCATGACTTTCCTGAAATAAGAATGACTGCCGACTCCTTCTGGACGAGATATGCATGCCTGCTTAGCACATTGGTATAAAATGCATGGAAAACGGCAAATTTACAGAATTCTAAAACTCAGTGGATCCTAAAACGGCAGCAAGCAAGCAAGCAAATGATATCTGAATGATGGGTCCAAGAAACAAAGTTCAGAGAATAAATGGCAAAAGCTTGGTTTAGACCAGATCTTAGCAGAATGAGGAAAAATAAAGTGCAAGGAATGATTAGGCATTTCAGTATTACACCGGCCTTTTTAACTCCTATCAAAGGTCTCAAATGAAAGCGACTCAATGCAATATTTGATAAGGACCACTGAAAGCAAGAAAACAATGCTCCAATTACATCACTTTCAAAATGAACGCAAAAATACAGCATATTTTGTTCTAAATAAGAGGAAATCCTAAAGGCTTTTATTACAATCCTGTGGTGTCTTTTGTGATGAGAGAGAGAAATGAAGAGAAAGGGGAAAATAAAACAATTCCAAGACAGGCACTTCAGCGAAATTTTTGGTATTAAGCGCAGATAGAAACTATGAGAATAAAAAAATTCATAATAACTTAGTGAAATCCAGTTTCAAAACAAACATCTATACTATAACTACTCACTACTCAATGAAACTGTAGATTCAGTAGATTGTGTGGAATGGTCAATTAATTACATTTTTCTAGGCACGAATTCCACAAACACATTTGCTGTATGGCATTTAAGCCATGGATGTAATTTTGTGATTAACTTGAAATCGAACGCAACTATGAAGAGGACCATGAGAAGTCAAGCAGAGATAAACAAGATGTTAACTGTTAAAACATTAGAGATCTCGGGTCACCTGTGGCAGAGATCCTCCTGAGGGTCAATGTAACTCAAAAGAGTGTCCTATCACTAATGAGACTGGCTCCAGAATAAAGCTATTTCAAGTAAGACTTACATTCAACTTCTAGAAACAAAACTGACAAAATACCCGCATATATTAATAGAGAGAGAAAGAAAAGGGGAAGAAAAAAAAACTACAGTAGTTAGATCAGATTCAATTAGAAGTAATCGCTAGCATGTAAGGGTCCAAAAAGGAAGGAATGGCCCATTTTAGGGTATAGGCTCATTTAACAAGAGTATGTAAATTTGCAACTTCTTAAAAGCAATCTTACACACATGAATTGATTGTACTTATTTAAGGACTGAATTAATAAATAGCCCAGTTCCTAACATCTCAGCAGGCTCATAAGCACAACGCAGACTGTCGATTGGGAACATTTGTCTGTAGTCCTTTCACTTCCTAATTCACTTTACCCTCCTCCATAAAATGTGGAAACTTCGCTAGGCTTTCCGAGCCATTCTTTTCCATTTCTGCAACTGTGCCAGGGATGCCCGCCTGAGAGGACTCCATCTTGGTTATTCCCCAGTAGAGCCCACTAAAGGACCTCCAGCAAGACTTCCTGGTAGAGGGATGCCGCCATTTTGGATGACTGAAATCTCATTGGTCTTCATGGTCAGCCCATTTGTGAAGGCGGCAGCGTGCTGGTTCCACATCGATGGGTCGAAACTAATCGGTGGGGAATCAAATCCTTTGGGGGAGGCAGCATGTCTGGTATCATCTTGGATTCGGTGCCCATTGCCATCAAAGCCATTGGGTTATCCAATGAGAGTCGCTGACCTCGCCTTGCTGTATCTATTCCACATGTGCGTCCCAACATGCACCTGTAAAACAAAACAAGTTTATGAGATATACTGAGGCATTTGATTTACAATTAATTCACTTAAAAATCCACAAAGTCAAAGCAAAGACAGCCGTACCTTAAGGTTTCCCTTTGTTGTGAAAGCCCTGCCACAAATTGTGCACCCGAACGGCTTCTCGCCCGTGTGCGTGCGTTCGTGGATTTGCAGGGCACTGGCAGATGAAAAGTTCTTCCCACACATGTTGCAGAGATGTTGCTTGGTGGACCAGACGAGGAGCGTTTGAAGTAGAAGGAGGAGTAGCGGCTCCTTGAGGCAGCTGGGAGCTGTACAGGCTGTGGGCACCCATGGGAGTCTCAGGAGGGATCTGCATCTCCAGTTTGACCAGACTTGGAGGCACCCTCATGAATGATAATTGACTAGAACCTAAGAAAGAACAAACTTGTCAATTTGGCAAAACATCAAAAGTCAGTACCAAAGTTAAAAATGAAATTAACAAAACGTACCATAGTCGCCATTGGAGTAGGAGAAGCCCGGCTCCTCTTTAATGGGTTTTGGAGCAAAACTTGACGTCAAGTCCAATGCTCCGTTGTTTTCACTAAAATCTTGAGGTGCATCAGAGTCTGGTCTCGATTGAACAACATCAGTCTGGGTTTGTGTACTCTGGGGATTTTGATGGACCATTACTCAAGGGACCGTCTCTCGGGGACAAAGAGTGAAAGGACACCGAATCCGACACGCCTGGACTGCGGCCATTCTTGTAATCCATTTCCCCAGACCCTGAAGGGGAATCTTTCAGCCCGCTATCGCTCTCTGAAGCAGTGCTGCTTTGCCGTTGTAGGTTCAGTGCAGAAGTAATGCTCTTCATGTGGTTCTCCAAGGCAGCGATGCCTGTAAACATAGGTGGACCTTGGAAAGCCTGGTCTTCTTTGCCGTTGGGCTGGGGCTCGGTAGAGTTGTTCAACTTCTCCTGATTCTCCAAATCCAAGTCTTGTTCTTCCATACTCTCTTCATGCCCGGTGGAGTCGAGGTTCTTATCCTCAATCAAACTAGCATCCAGTGCTTCAGGACTTTCAAACTGACTCTCAGGCAAAGGCGTGTTGGGAATCTGGCCACCCATGTGCATACGAATATGCTGCTGGAGGACGACCGCGTTGGTGAACTTCTTATGACAAATTGGGCAAGAGTGTTGCATCTTAAGTGGAGTGTTGGCCCTGTGGACGCCATAATGAGCTTTAAGGTTTCCCTTGGTGGAGAAAGCCCTGCCACAGATTTTGCATTTGTATGGTCGCTCACCAGTGTGTGTGCGGTAATGCATTTTGAGGGAACTTTGGCAGCTCAGCACTCGGTGGCAAATAACACATTCATTGGGGTCATTCGTCCTCTTGTCCAAGCCGTCCACCATTTGCTGAAGTTTCGCAGTACCAGAGCCGTTTTCACCAGACAGACCGTTACCGTTTAGGTGGTGCAATTCAGCCAGCGCATCCGAGGAATCTTTGCTCTGATCTAGTCCCGTCATTTCCGGACCAAACATGCTGGAAGAAATGGACGCACCATCACTGCCAGATGAAGACGGCCTCTGAGAGTAGATGTCCCCACCAACTGGAATATCAAATGAGGGCTTAAATGCTTGGAGCACTGGTGGATGGAGACTTGTCGAAGGAATACCAAGCACTGGTTTGGTGTCATTAAAGTTATTTTCCTCCATGGGGGGCAAAGACATCCCATAAGGAATGCCATTGTTTGTTGGTATATTGTCCAGGTGTTCAGGCACAGGATGTGGATTCATCTTAATGTGTGGGTATTTTTCTTTGTGCCTCTGGAAATGCACTTTGAGGTTTCCTTTAGTTGTGAAACGGTTTCCACAGATGTTACATTTATAGGGCCTTTCGCCAGTGTGCGAGCGCAAGTGGATTTGTAGAGCACTGTCATTTCCAAATGTTTTACCACAGAACTTGCATTTGTGCTTGAGCATGTGTTCGCCAGAGACCATTTTGGACTCTGGCATCACAGGGACCTTACTTTTCGCCTTTTTAGAGGGATCCATGCTTGCTGAGAGGCTATTAAAGGGACTCTGTAATCCCATGACCCCTGGAGATTGCGGAAGCAGCGCTGGAAGTCGGCTAGCTAAATCAGGGAGTCCTTTAATGTCTGCTTTTAAGGGCATTGAGCCCAAACCTCCAGCGAGGGATGTGGGGATTGTGGCGGACTGAGGTAGTTTTGCTTGCTTCAAGGCTTCCAAGGACAAGTTCTGGGAGCCCGTGCGTTTGCCAATGAGGGCAGCTGCAGCCGAGAGCTGCTGGGATAAATGTGCACCCAGTGCTTTCAGTGGATCCACAGCAGCGCCTACTGCAGAGTGGAGACTCTGAGGTGCCATCATTGCCACCTGGATTCGTATCTGCTCCGTTAGCTGAATCTGCTGTAGTTGCTGCTGCTGGAGAGTGACCAGCTGCTCCAAGATCATGGGGATTGCAAGAAGGGTATCTTGGTGTGGCTGCAGGGGTGGAGACTTCTGATTGGCCGAATTGGATGAGTGTTGGGTTACAGCGACTTTGGTAGCAGGCATGGACTCAAGAGTCACATTAGAGTCTTGCATTTTGGAAGATGACGAGTACCTCATGTCTGGACTGCCAGACACATCTTGATCGTGATTTGAGGGGTCATCCTGGTTGAGCATGAGCTCTCCTTCCATCATTTCATCAGACTCTGTGCTGTGCTTTGAATGCAAATTACTGGTAGACGGATCACCCAGGAAATTACCCGAGAACGCTGGGAGAACTCAGAGGGCACTTCACTCCGATCACCATCTTTCATGATCACTACCTGCTGACTCTTGGTGCAATTTCTCTCATGTTCAAGAAACTCAGCCTCGTCGGAAGAACTCGGCGCAACATTCTCGCAAACCCTGGTCTCGTCTGATCGTCGCCTCTTAGCCTCATTGCCATTTTCCTCACTTTGACCACCGTGCAAGATCCCTGCAGCAAAAAAGAAAGTTGAAGATGAGTCATTTTTAATAATTTGCTGTAAATAAGGAAGCAACACAACCATTGTACTCCCAATAATAATATATTGTAAATTTTAAGTGTACTCCCTGCCAAGTCTAATTCTGTTTAGCACTTGTACTCTGAAATCACAAATAAAGTGGCACATTTGGATGTTAATTTGCATGCTAAAGATTTAGAAACAAACTCGAGTTGCCATTATAGGTGGTCACATCCAACTTTTCAGTTATGCAGTCCACCCAGACGATGGCAGCATTTACAGCATGTCCTGAATGAAATCCAAATCTTACTAGAAAATATTTACCAATAAAAAGAGGTTAATTAACACTTAAAAACGTATCCTTCCTCCAACAGATTTTCCATTTCTCAAACAAAACGCATATGGCTCATAAACACATAGCATATGCTTCAAGTAATTAACATACAAATGTTATTAGGCAGTCCAGAATACTGAATTATAAAACAATGCTAAAAGGAGCCTGTCTGTAATTTCTATAGCGTAGCAGAAAGAGCAAGGCAAATTAAATTAGACTACAGCACCATTAGGGAGGTCTTTTTAACGGAGCCATTGTTAAATGCAAATTTCATCATCGCTCATGAATGGGAAAGACCACCTGTTAACATTCTGACAGCGAAACTGGACATGTTAATTGTTCACCAAACAACAAAAGGGATAGTTCACCCAAAAATACATTTTCATCATTTACTCACCCTCAAGTTGATCCAAACCTCTATGAACTTCTTTCTTCTGCTGAACAGAAAAGATGTTTTTGAGAATATGGGTAATCAAACAATTGATTAGTATTCTATGGTTTGGTTACCAACATTCTTCAATACATCTTTTGTGTTTAGCAGAAGAAAGAAACTCATTTGAAACAACTTGGGGGTGAGTAAATGACAGAATTTGGGGTAAATAGGTGAACTGTCCCTTTAAATGTTGAAAAGAGTTGCATTGCTCTCAAAGCAAGCAGATAACCAAACACCTCAAATCAACAGAAGTTGGATATAAAAATAAATAATAATAATATTAAAAAAAGTTTAACAAGAGGATCTACTTAAAAAAAAAACAAAAAAAAAACGGACGGTCTTGATTGGATGTTAAATTTCTAAAAGATATAGTTTTTTTAAGCAACGGAGGCATACTCAAACGCTAAAATGACTTGATATAAACAAATCATGCCTAAAATTAGTTTTAAACCATGTGTTTAGGGTTGAACGGATACATTGTACCCCCTGCACTTTAAATCGGCTCACCACAAGGGGGCGTTGGATCAATGCACAAGGGATTCAATGCGTCTTTACTGATAGTGTTATACTGATTGTACCTTTACCAGAGAGAATTCCACATGACAATATTTGTACAACTCAACTTTCTGAGATTAAAGTCAACTTCAAACAAACAGAACAAATAAAGCCCAATCAGCCGCAGTCAATATACAATAAACAGCATCTATACCACCTTTACTCTCAGAATAACCACATTTCGGTATGTCATGTAGTTATGTAGATGTGGTTTACATTTACACCCCCATTGCAACACAACTTCATTTCCATCCCCCATTCACTTCTCCATATG
This sequence comes from Hybognathus amarus, assembly GCA_030378365.1. Lineage (NCBI taxonomy): Eukaryota > Metazoa > Chordata > Actinopteri > Cypriniformes > Leuciscidae > Hybognathus > Hybognathus amarus. The sequence goes on along the minus strand of JAQIUQ010007230.1, from coordinate 66,975 downwards.
CGACCAAAAGAAACTGTGGGGATTTATTGCTTTGTGGTCAAGCATGTTCGCGACTCACATTTCATGCCGACCTGTTGAGCACCTTTGTTTAACAGTGGTCAGTGATACCAGTACGCCACATCAAATATTAAAACACATGAGCATAGTCTGGAATATACCCGTACATTTATCAGCCAGCCATACAGCTGATCGGAGCAAAAAACACGGGCTATATTAATATTTTATCCATAACATATTCTCTAATCAGCAAGCTATAATATAACTAGCCTACACCCATCAAAACGCAACACTAAATATGTGAAAACGACTAGAAGAATGTACAAAAACACAAAGTCGATAAATATTAGCGATTTCGTAAATACATTAGACAAGCAAAAAATATTAACCAACGAACTAAAGAAAAATAAATCAAACTACGCCTTTTCTTCACCTGAATTAAATCGCGTTTATCGCCGAAGTTTGTTTACACATTTATGACGAATTTGATGTAAACAGCAACTTTTCAGCTGATTTGGTCATTCATAAAACCAGTGAATTTAAAGACTTGAGCTCATTTAAATTACGCATACGTACACAATTCAGATTATTAAATCAAACATATAACGTAAACGTACAGTAGACGAACTCAATAAATATAAACAAAGTTCCCACGACTTTATGTCGCTTTAGACTTACCATTTTCTGTCGAAGCGGGCTCGTCTGAATTGATATGCTGTGGTTTGGACTGCTTGCGCCGCGACATTGTAACCTACAACCATCAGGGGCGAATGGTAAGACTATTTAGTCCCTCTCCTTTAGAAATTCTCCAGGTTAGGGGAAATTAGCCCCTCGAGTAGAAATGCGCATGTCAAAGTAATTATTATTATCAATAATGCATTGCGATTTATCATGCTCTTCTGACAGCTGATTGGCTCCGGTCCAAAGTGCTCGCGCATTATTCAAATGAGGCTTCATTGATGAGAAATGCAGAGTCGAGAGAAAGGGGAGGAGATGTGTGTGTGTGTGTGTGTGTGTGAGAGAGAGAGAGAGACGGAGGGAGGGAAGTAAAAAAACGCGCAAGCGAGGAGAATAATTTTAAATCTGATTCTTAATAAACTATTATGAATCTTAATGTCTGAATAATTTTATATTAATTTGTAGTATTGTTTTAGATATTTATATGGATCTTTGGGTGTCTCATTACTTTAGGAATTTATATCCTATATATATATATGACCTACAATTATATAATGCAATTTATGATTGTATTTTCAGTTTTTATTATAAAACAATATTATGTGGATCTTAATGTGTGAATGATTTTATATTCATATTGTGTTTTTACTTTAGATATTAATTGGGTGCCTCACTTTATGAATTAATATCCTAATAATAATAGATTGTATTATATATATTATAAGTATAAAATTGTCATATGTACATATTTCAAATAAAACGTGACAGATAAGTTGTTTTACACATGATAATGTAGATGGATGTCCTCTATTCTATATGAAGCCAACATTTACATTTATTTACAGTGTTCATGAAGACAAATCTGGTCATGCCTCTTCACTCTGTGATTTAAATATGGAAATCACAACTGACATTAACCCCTCATCACATTAAACACAAAGATATGCCTGTCAGTGTACTGATAGTGTAATGTACAAATAAAGAGCAGACAAGTAAATATATGCAAATGTAAAAGGAGAAATGAGGGAAAAAACTGCAGTTGTTTAGTTCATTCAAATACAGTAGGTAAAGCAAATGTCTCACCTTACTAGAAAACACGTTTGCTATATTAGTTCAGAAATAATATATTGTAGTATGTGTGTGTGCGCATTATGACATTTTAATTTAAATATTGAATAACTTTATATTCATATAACTTTATATTTATATTCAACTTTATATTCCCCAAAATATGATGAGGATATATATATATATATATGTTTTATGCATATATATATAATATATATAACCCAACCTTAACCACACTGCTGGGTCACTATTGGGCCGAACATGTGCTGGGTTGGTTTGACCCAACCAGGTTGAAGTTAACCCTCTTGCTGGGTTAAATCTCACTAATGTGCTAGGTTATTTCCTGTCTCATTGCCTTATTAAAATTAGTAACAAGTATTTCTTATATTACAAATGTAAAACAATTATTGTCTCTGTAATAAAATAAACCAGTGAGGCCATGGTATATTTGAGTTCAATCTCATATCTCTTAATTGTTCTTTTTTTTACATTTTTAATACACACTCTAAAAATGCTGGGTTGTTTCAATCCAAATTTGGGTCAAATATGGACAAACCCAAATGTTGGGTTAAAAATGTAAATAGACTATTTACAGTTGAAAGTGAAAGTTGAAGTTGGGTTCAAATTTCAAATTACATTTTTAACCCAACATTTGGGTTGACACAACCCAGCAGTTTTTAGAATGCATTTCTTTAATACTTTTTAGTAAACAATTATTACAATTATACAATGCATACTCATTCTATATATGACTTTCTCTGTTCTACTCTTATCCTTTTCCCCATAACATAATGTTTGGAGATCACAATGTGCATACAATATTTGATTTCCATTAATAAAATAATATGAATTATATATATTTTTTATTTATTTATTTTTATGATTATTAAGGGTTGCTCAAACCAGTAGCCTATGAAGGCAAAATGGCAAAAATTTGAATGCAAGAAACAATGTTGAAAGAGTCTCTTTTTTATGATGTCATTCCCTGCATATAACAATAAGCCCTGGTCAGCACTCTTTTGTTTGGGTCTGTTGGTTTTAGTCAGGATGTGTCATGGATGCCATAGATGTTTATTAGATAAGGCGGCCACAAGTCATTTGCTGTGTTTGCACTCCTTCACTTAGATTTGAACCTTTTAGAGCTAACAACGTGCATTATGCGCAGCTTTTCACTGTATAATCTCAGCACATCAGATGTGTCAGTAACTGCTGTTAAAGCACGCACCAATTGGCACATCCTGTTCTGCAATGGACAGCTATGGTTTTGTAAATGTCCCGGTTCAGAATGAATGAGATTTTTTAAACCCCCGCTTCCCTCCCGCCCCCTTTTTCATAAGGCAATGTGAGAACGGTGAGTGCTTTTGAGGGTGCGAAAGAATTTATAGCTTTTCTCAAAAGAAGATAGGCCGTCACCCCCCACCCGTCTCACTGTCAGCAGCGTATGCCTTGCACCGAAGAATTGATGCCCCTAAACTTAATGGAGGCCCTCAGTGACTTAGGTGGACAGGAAGAACCAATATTTTCAATCCAATTCCCCAATTCAGACATGCAAGTGTTGTATCCATTAAAACCAACCGAGGGCAGAGGTCAAAGCAAGCTCTGTATGTGACTCACTCATAGATGCTACTCACCTTCGAAGAGTTTAGAAATGGACTAACACGAATATTTTACAATCACAGTTTAGCATTAAGTTGTATTGTTGTCCTGCTAATTACCCACCAGCTGTGTCATTTCACCAATAGCGCCGCTTCTAGATGAAGACAAGCCGTCTGTCCATCAGGACACAAAGAGGACTCTATATATTTAGTAAAAACAAACGTCTATCACGCACGGACTGAAGGTGCAGAGAGGAGGGGTGTGCAGTCTAGACGCTTTATGACGGCAATAAGAAACTTCGCTTGGGTTCAGTGTTCCTGTTGTGCTCAAACTAAACAATTCTCACTTTGTAAGAAGCGAGCCATAAATCCAGGACGGTGGGAATGAGAAAACATCTCATCTTATATTTTTCCCCTCTAAGGATGGACAGATGGGGTTTTTGTTTCTTTTTGAGGTGCTTATGACGGGGTCTAGTTTTGAAGACAAAAGAAATGGTGGCCTAGCAAGTGTATGTGGCAACATTCAAAAACTATTTTGCCAAGACTGGAAAGGAAAAGTTATGGATAAAGTAATAAAAGCTTAAAAAGTCATGAATGTTTAGGCTAGATATAGTTTGGAAATGCTCTTTGTGAGGGCAAACTATAAAACATAATGGCGTTAATGCAAAAATGTTGCACAAAAATAAATCCTTAAACTTGATAATATTTCTGAAAACCTTTGAACTTTTAAACATGTATTTAGCTAAAGGAAAAGTCATTTTAGTCATTTTTCTTCAATATGAAGAACCATTCTTTCTTCAGTTGAAAAGAAATTGAAGTTTTTAATAAAAACATTCCAAAATTTTTCTGCATATAATGGACTTCAATGGGAACCAGGTTCAAGGTCCAAATGAGAGTTTCAGTGCAAACTGCAAACTGTTCAGAAGGGCTTTAAACGATTCCAGATGATGAATAAGGGTCTTAATAAGAGAAACGATCGCTCGTTTAATAAATAAATAATAAAGTTTAAGTTTTATAAGCTCAAATGGTCTCCTTGCTCTGTTATGTGACTTTCCTGTTCGAACTCGTTAATCAAAATGACGAAATCTTTTTGTGTCATTTGGTTCATTTTACGAACGAAAATGACGAGTTAACTGGGAAGAGATTCGATTCATTTGATGACGAGTTCAAACAGGAAAGTCACACAGAACAGAGCAAGGCGAGCATTTGAGCTTATAAAACTTAAACTTTGTTATTTTTTTAAATAACTGATCGTTTCGCTTGATAAGACCCTTATTCATGATCTGGAATCGTTTAAAGCCCTTTGAACAGTTTGCAGTTTGTACTGAAACTGTCATTTGGACCTTGAATAAGCTTAGTTCCCATTGAAGTCCATTATATGGAGAAATGCTGGAATGTTTCATGCAAAAACCTTAATTTCTTTCGACTGAAGAAAGAAAGACATGGACATCTTGGAAGACATAGGGGTAAGTAAATTATCAGCAAAAGTGTTTGTCACTTCAAAAGTGAACTACTCCTTTAACATCATAGGAACCTTTCCATTCCACACCTGCCTTACATTTTTAAGTACAATCAACTTGGACCAAGTCCTTCAACTTAAAAAAAGAGTTGAATCTTGTATAACTTAAAAAAAGTTGAAAATTGCTTCTATGTAAAAAACATACGTTCTGCTCTAACTTATTGATCATATAATTCTGAATGTTAAAATGTTCTTCACACTAAGAAAAAAAGGTTATTTGGGGAACCGAAAAACATGGCATCGCTGAAAATCCCATTTTTTAAATGAGTATAGACTTTTTTCCAAATGAATAGTGTGAAGTCCTTTTCTACTGCATGTCATACACTATTGTTGTGCACTTGTGTACAGGTCTTGACCTCGACCTCTCCCTGTCCTTTGTTTTGGGAGACGATGAGATATTTGTTTGTGGATATCTGGTGATGTTTATCTTCTGAAAAGATTTAACCTTTGACAGTGGACATTCAAAGAGCTGACATAAAGGTAAAGTATTGAAGGAAACCTCCATCAGTCTGCGTGAATGAAGCCATGCACATCAGTGTTTAAAACGTCAATTTCCTCGTGCTGTCTGAAGACTGCACACCGATGCTCGGCATTGATTAATGGTACATGGACTGATGGTTATGATTCTGGGATAAAGCTGGCAGAAACACCATGTCGATGATGTGATTGAATGATGAATGGTTCTGATCTTATTTGTATGCTAACTTCAATATAATGAGACATCATGAACTAATTCTATTTACTTATTTTTTAATATGAATGACCTTCCAGCATACATTTTATGACATAATCTATCTATCTATCTATCTATCTATCTATCTATCTATCTATCTATCTATCTATCTATCTATCTATCTATCTATCTATCTATCTATCTATCTATCTATCTATCTATCTATCTATCTATCTATCTATCTATCTATCTATCTATCTATCTATCTATCTATCTATCTATCTATCTATCTATCTATCTATCTATCTATCTATCTATATATCTATCTATATCTATCTATCTATCTATCTATCTATCTATCTATCTATCTATCTATCTATCTATCTATCTATCTATCTATCTATCTATCTATCTATCTATATCTATCTATCTATCTATCTATCTATCTATCTATCTATCTATCTATCTATCTATCTATCTATCTATCTATATCTATCTACATATATCTATATATCTATATATATATCTATATATATATATATATATATATATATATATATATATATATATATATAATTGATACAATTTTCAGAATTCCAATTTTTAAAATTCAGAAATAAATTTATATATATATTTTATTATATTTTATTTTTAATTGATTGGACAAAATGCATGCATTGTATAAATATATCTTTAAAACAATTTGTAATATTTTCTAAATATTACTTTTTTATCTTTGTTTCCTTGTCTTCCTTGTTTTATCTTATTTCCTTCCTTATTTCCTTTTTGTGATTTCTATATATTCTTTGAATCCAACTGTCTACAAAACTTGTAACTATATATATATATATATATATATATATATATATATATATATTTTTATATATATATATATATATATATATATATATTTGTTTAAAATAGTACTGTACAAAAATGGTAAATTACAACCACAGCTGCCAGTAGTTTACCATTTTATTTTTACAGGATTATTTTATATATATATATATATATATATATATATATATATATATATATATATATATATATATATATATATATATATATATATATATATATATATATATATATATATATATATATATGCATTATGTCCAGTCAATAAAAAAATAAAATATAATGTAATAAATTAAAATATGCATATATTTCTGAATTTAAAAAAAATTGGAATTCTAAAAATTATATCAATAAAAAAAAAAAAAAAAAAATATATATATATATATATATATATATATATATATATATATATATATATTTTTTTTTTATTGATATAATTTTTAGAATTCCAATTTTTTAAAATTCAGAAATATATGCATATTTTAATTTATTACATTATATTTGATTTTTTATTGACTGGACAAAATGCAATATATATATATATATATATATATATATATATATATATATATATATATATATATATA